>CM035409.1:73644721-73974721 GCA_020310875.1 Ceratopteris richardii
ATACATATATATATATATATATATATGTGTGTGTGTGTGTGTGTGTGTGGAGAAATTTCACTCCAATACATGCAGCGGAAGTTAGAGAAGCTCTTCTAGAATATGCCCTGTAAGACACATGCTTAATAAAACCTGATTCAGTCACAAGTCAGAGATCCAGTGGCTTTGAATTTATTTTCACACATAGTAGAATTTTTTAGCTTTCTAAAAAGCTATAGAACACTCCATTTGGAGTCCATTTGACTAGGCAACTAATTGTACAAAGATAGACTACCTGTCATCTCAAGTTAAGCAAAAAATTGAGGTTCACAAGAAATTTCCCAGTCACTACGGGAGAATTATCTAACAGAGATATTTAAGATACAGAGGATATGAGAGACAAACCTTCCAACAAGATATCATATGCATTAAATGGATAAGTACATAGAGAGATATGAGCTTCACAAGGTGGCTAGGTACAAAAAAGGTATGCGACTAAAATACCTTTGTGCCTTGTGGCATAGAAATGAGGTAGCTTCTGATATCCATTGGTGAGAGAATGACTAGCATATGCTTCTAGACCATCCCCTTGTCATTTCCACACATTTTTAGGTTCAAATGAGCTCCATATATAGATGTATGGGCATGGGACTTTTCACCTACCCTTGCATCTTCGCTCACCTCTTGACCTTTCACTTCATGTCCTTTGTCCTTCCAGTGCCTTGGGTGTCTTTTGGTGCTCCATATCACTACATATGGATAAGGTCACAACTTTTGTGAGTATTCCATCTCTCTAAATATATTTTGGCTTTTATTAAAGCCATGAATAACTTATCCCCTTTTAATTCAACACTCTACTTTAAGCTTATGAGTGTACCCTTTATAATTTTAGGGCCTAGCTTCATTTTGGGCTTACAACAAATACATAAATGATGAAGAGATAATAAATGAGAGGTGAGTATGTGTCAAGCCTCACAATTGGAGCTTGCACATGTTCCATAATTTTCAACACTCCCCCTCAAGCTACAATCGGGAGTCCATGCTACTCTCTAATTCTTGTCCTCTTTGTCTTTTGCTTCTTTTGCCCTTGTATCTCTTCTTTCGATAGGTTGGTGATCTTCCTTCATTGCTTTGAAGCTTCTTTGGCTTCCTTCCAGCTTTAGCTTTGCTTCTTTGTCTCTTTTTTCAAGAGACCTTCTTCAATCCCTATCATGAACATGCTTCATACAAACTCATACAACGAAATGAGATCACCTTGGTTGTACTTATCTTCTTTGCTTCACTCTCTTCCTCTTTGTTGTGCTATCTTTGTGAATCTCTATTTTTCCTACCTTCATGGCTTCATGGCTTCTAGGCTTGCATTCTTTGCTTTGATCCTTCATTTGTCTTTGGATCATCTTTGATTTTGTCTTTGGTTGCTCTTCTCTCTCCTTTGATGTTGTGATGGTTGTCATGCTTTCTTCTAATTTTTCTTCATGAATTCTTTTGTGCATGATGGATGCTCCTTCTCTTCTTAGCACTCCTTAAATAATGGTGGCTTCTCCTAGTCCTTCAACTTTACCTTTGATGGCTACTCTTACTCTTTCTTTGGCTCTTCCAAATCTGAAATTTGGTTTGACTTCACTTTTTCTTCTTTGGACTCTTCTTGGATCATCCAATCCTTGCAAGCTAACTCCCCCTTGCTTCGTAATATTTTCTTCATTTTTCATGAATGATTTTATACCTGCAAAATCAACAATGGGCTGATCATACATGAACTCTTACATGTGTTCCTCCACATGTGAAGCATTCATAGCTTCCACATCTTCCAAGCTTTCTTCATCACCTACAAAACAACACAAGGAATGTGAATGTGATCAATGGTGCCTCTTGCACCTAAAAAGGGTTGCCATGCCTCTTGGGATGGTCTTATTTTCCCTTACATAGGCTTTCCATTCCTCTTTTAACGGTTTTACTTGCCATAGGCTTGCCACTCCTCTTGGGTGGTCTTACTTGCCTTTACATGTGGCTTCCCATTCCTCTTTGAATGTTCTCACTTGCCATAGGCTTGCCAATCTCTTTGGTGGTATTACTTGCCTTTACATTTGTCTTGCCACTCTCTTTTGGTGGTCTAACTAGCCTCATCCTTTGACAATACATTCACATGATATAAGCTTGGAACTTACCACCACACACAATGTGGATTTTTCTTACACTTTACTTCAGCCCAGATTTGCAAATGCACTTCTTTACCTCCTTTAACTTCAGCCATTTTTTCACACTCCTCTCGTGAGTGACCCTTCCTTCTACCTTGCACTTTGCTTGTCCTCCTTGAACTTTGGGGAATGTCCTTAAGTCCTTGTTGAGTATTCCATACTTCATGGTAGCCCTCCTTTGGAGTCTTCTACCCCTTCTTTGTTGGGAAGCTCAATCCTAGGCTTAAACCTTCAGCTTGGGTTCCAATCTTCAAGTCCTCAAAACTTCTAGTGTTTGAAAGTCTTTTAGCTTGGGCTCCTTCCTTAGCTTTGGCTCTAAGCTTTGTCTCCTTACTTTCTCCAAGCTTTGCCCACTTTTCTTTGGCTTGTCCAATGTGACCATTGAGTTGATTTCCTATCTCAACTCAAGAATCAAACAAATTTAGTCATCATAGCATGATCATACATATTTTATTTTGTAATTTTACCTCAATGGGTTTTATCCACAACAAGATACATCCACAAACTTTCATACATATCAGCCTTACATCTTACCAATCTTTGTGCCATCCAAACACATTTACTTTCAGCTCATATATGTATGAACATGACCAACCTTCAATGCTTCAATATCATGCTAACAAATCAAAATAAGCATGTGCACAAATGAACAATCATTTGAGCATATTTTCAGCTCACTTTATGCCAATTAATATGGCTACATATACCTGCAATTTCAGCTTGTATAGGCTTTATAAAATAGCCTATTACTCATTCACACATTTGATAGTTTATATATCATCCATGAACACATGTGCATACACTTGTGCATGTTAGACATCAGTCCACAACTTCAAATTCAAATTATATTCAGCCTAAGCATGGCTGTCCACAATTGTCATACACAAACTTCATAAGCATGAATACATAAGCATATTCATTGCATAAGCATAAAATGCTACCATCAAGCTTACATAAACGCTTACACCTTCAGCCATGTAGATAATCAAAACTTTGACTTCATTCACTTGAGTGCATCATCTGAAACATGTATGCAATGATCACATGCAACTCATAGTTGCTCATCCAAGATTCTTTGCTTGAATCTTCATCTCCTTCTTCTTGCATAGGCTGCTCATAAGGCTTCAACCAAGTGATTAGTATCACTTATAGCAAACTTCAATGATCAATCTATGAAGAAGAGAATAGGACAAGAGAATGTATCACTTCAAATATCATAAAGCAACAAAATTGTCTTACATACAAAAGCTTCATCTCCATAGCTTTCCAATGAGCAGACAACTCCAAGCCGTTCTTTTCCATCTCTGCATCTTCTTCAAGATCTCTTTTTGCATCCATGGGCTCTAATCCCAATGCTTTGCAACCAAAGCTTTGATACCAAAATTTGGAGAAATTTCACTCCAATACACATATCGGAAGTTAGAGAACCTCTTCTAGAATCTACCCTGTAAGACACATGCTTACTAAAACCTGATTCAATTAGACCTTACAGATCCGATGGCTCTCACATTTTTGCCACACATACTAGACTCTTCTAGATTTTTAACAAGCTTTAGAACACTCCATTTGGAGTTCATTTGGCTAGGCAACTAACTGTACAATGATAGACTACCTATCATCTCAGGTTAAGCAAAAACTTGAGGTTCACAAGAAATGTTCCCAATCACTATTGGAGAATTATCTGATAGATATATTTAAGATACATAGAGTATGAGAGACAAAATTTCAAACAAGATATGATATGCGTTAAATGGATAAGTACACAGAGAGAAATGACCTTCAGAAGGTGGTTGGGTACAGAAAAGGTATGTGGTTGGAATACCTTTATGCCTTATAGCATAGAAATAAGGTACCTTTTGATATCCTTTGGTGAGAGAATGACCAGCATATGCTTCTACACCATCTCCTTGTCATCTCCACACATTTTCAAGTTCAAATGAGCTCTATATATAGATGTATGGGCATGGGACTTTTCACCTACCCTTGCATCTTCTCTCACCTCTTGACCTTTCACTTCATGTCCTTTGTCCTTCCATTGCATATCACTCCATATGGATAAGGTCATGTTTTTTTTATTATTCCATCTCTCTAATATATTTTGACTTTTATCGAAGCCATAAATAACTTATTCCCTTTTAATTCAACACTCTACTTTAAGGTTATGAGTGTACCCTTTATATTTTTAGGGCCTAGCTTCATTTTGGGCTTACAACAAATACATAAATGATGAAGAGGTAATAAATGAGAGGTGAGTATGTGTCAAGCCTCACAATTGGAGCTTGCACATGTTCCATAATTTTCATACATACATACATATATATATATATATATATATATATATATATATATATATATATATATATATATATATATATATATATATATATATATATATATATATATATATATATATATATATATATATATATATGTGTGTGTGTGTGTGTGTGTGTGTGTGTATGTATGTATGTATGTATGTATGTATGTATGTATGTATGTATGTATGTATGTATGTATGTATGTATGTATGTATGTATGTATTTATATATATATATATATATATATATATATATATATATATATATATATATATATATATATATATATATATATATATATATATATATATATATATATATATGTGTGTGTGTGTGTGTGTGTGAGTATGTGTATGTGTGCATGTATTTAGTATGTATGTATGTATGTGTGTGTGTGTAAGTGTATGTATATGCATATGGGCATGCTATATGTGTGTATGTATGCGTATGTATTATGATTCTCTTTTTATGTTTGAGATTAAAATAATAGGAGATATTGTATGGTGGAAAAAAATAAGAGGAGATCTAACATACCACTTGAGATGTGGCAGTTTTCTCGTAGATAGCTATGTCTTCAGGAGTCATTTCCTCAACAGAAGGTATACAAATTGATAGTTTATTTATAATGTTCATACATTTTATTGCTTTTTTACATTTAATTTATGTATTTCTTTTCTATTCAAATAAACACGTTGCTGCAAAGAAAAGAGTTGAGTCGGGCCACACATCTCACTTAGGCTAAATGGGCCATCATGGTTTTGTAGCTACATTTGTAAGTATATGTGTTATTGTAAGTATATTTTTTACTTTAGTTAAACTACAAGAGAGTCTTTTTTACAAAAAAGAACCTGTATCAAGTGTTCATATACAAAGTATCCATTTACCACGAGTTATATTACCTGCAAGGTACCTACAAACGGTCTTCCAACCAATCTTCTTGAACCACAAGAGGACACAAACCTCAATCAGTCCAAACATGTATCGATCAATGAGATGCCAAAGCCTAAGTTTTGCATTTTCTGTGAATCCTTCATAATTAATGATTTACTTTGGACACTTGCTAATACGAATTGCACGATTCATCCATCCTTAGCTTTTTTCTCTATCAAATCATTAACATCTGTAAGGTTGGAAGGTGGATCTCATATCCAAGCAACCATGTATTAATTTTGGCATAAGCCGAAGTATATTGTGCATCTCCTGGTCTCTAAAAGCGAATGGACAAATGAAGTCCTCAGCCTTCAAAGCTGAATTGAGTATTAGGACCCTGACAAGCAGTAGCAATAGTTGAATAGTGATCTCAAGCATTTCAGGTGTCAATGCACCGGTGAAGCACAAAAAGGAAAGAAACATATGTAGGAGGGCCGTGAATCCGTTACATACTACACATCGAGATACAACCCTATAGTGAGGTTCTGTTTATCTTGATGCCCGCTGAAGCAATTTTTGTAACACTCAACACTCACAATCAATATCATAGTGTCATAAACATAAACCATAATGGGAAATAACATGCCCATATATTAGTTCTGTGTATAACCCAAGCCACTGTGTCTACTTCTCAACATGGACTACATCGTTACAAGAGGAGAGGAAATGATTACTCTCATGGTTAACAAGAAGTTGGTATAAAGTAAAATAGCATACCTGGGAAATAGTTGACCTTGTTCTAGATGGGTTGTTATTCCCAAAGAGGCTTCCACCCGAGAAAGGAAACCTCTAGCCCTAGTCCATATGGATCTTTGTGGGCCAATGAATATCCCATCATTTAGGAGATCACTCTACTTCTTTCTCATATTCAATGATCACACAAGATATATATGGATCTATTTTCTCAAGTCTAAGGCAAACACATTTCTAAGTTCAGAGAATGGTTCTATCAAGTTGAGAACAAGGCATCAAGTTCAATCAAGACCATTAGATCAAATGGAGGTGTTGAGTTCATTAACTAGGACTTTGAAAACTTCTTGAAACAAAAGGGCATCAAGGGAGAGGTCACTCAATCTCATACTCCATCCCAAAATGGAATAGTTGAAAGGAAGATCCATAGTTTCATGGAAATTCCATGCACTATACTTCACAAAAAAGCCTTATCGTTCAAGTTTTGGCCTGAAGTTGTACACACCACAGTTCACATCATCAATAGAGGTTTCATAAGTGCATTGCACAAGAAGACTCCATTTGAAGCTTATTATGGGTGCAAGCCCAATATTAACTATTTTCGAGTATTGAAAGTGAATCATTCATACATATGCTGAAAAAAATTCAGCATAAGTTGCAATCTAAGTCATAGGAACATTCAAGCAATGGCTATAGTGAAAAGTCAAAGACATATAGACTATATGATCTTGAGAACCGCTCCATCACCATTTCAAAAGATGTCATCTTTGATGAATCCTCAAAGTACTCAACAAAGATCCAAATTCAAGTTCGATTCCACCCATCTACACATTAGAGGGGGAAACAATTACTTCTAAGCAAAACTCAAATGCAAGTACTTATCACCAACCTAGGAGATCTCAAAGGCACATCCAGAAGCAGCAATGTGAACAAACTCACTATGTTAATTATGCACTAATCCACCAACTTCGGCAAATTCTAGAACCTTCCAATTTCAAAGAAGCTCAAGGGAAACCTCAGTTAGAAGAAGCTATGCAAACAAAAAAGGATTCAATTGAAAAGAAAAACACTTGGACACATGTTGCAAAGCCTCCAAATCATGAATTTATTGGATTTTTAAGTGTATATACAAATTTAAGTACAAATCAAATGGTACTCGATAATTAAAAATCCATGTAACCTTCCATGATTCAATAAAATACAACATGTCTCCCAGTTGACAAGCAGCTGACCTCAATTGATAAATATAAAAATGGACATGGATGATCAGTCGCATGTCCCATCACGAAACAATATTAAGCATGAACCATGTAAAACACATGCATGAAATCGGAAACTTGAAAGTTTAATGTAATTGGAAATTATATGCAAAAAGTAAATGATCATAGTGAGGTGATAAGGAGGTCTTATGTATCCATTGTGATTCCTCAAGTGAGTGATTTTTATATTTGACTAAATACCTATGATATTGCTTCCCAGTTCGTGTAGTGGTAACGTCATAATCTATTACTTTCTCGAGAATCAATATTTCCGCATCCTCTTCAAGTAAAGGATGATCATCTAAAATAGGTGTAAGTGGTAAAGTACCTTGAAAAGATTTCAACAAACTTATATGGAAAGAATTATGTATAATCCAATGAGAAGGTATATCTAATCAAAAAGAAGTTTCATTTATTTTCTTAATAACGCGAAAAGGTTCATAATACCATGGGGCAAGTTTACCTTAGGATGTTGAGAAATATTTTTTAAATGCCTTTTAATAATTTGTTACCAAATTAAATCATTTTCATTAAATTGTTTGGCTATGTGCTTCTTATTAATACTACACATGTAACATTCTTGACTCTTTCGAATATGCTCATGCACTTCACCAAGTGTAGAAATATGATCTTATGCAAAAGAAGCAGCCATAGGAATGTCAGTTTAAGTGAGACTCATGGGAGTGGGAAGCTTTCTTCCACAAGGTTGCATTATTCATTATTCAAAAATTTGTTTATTCATGAATAATTATGGAATTTTACGACAAGCTCTTATTATTGGACTGAATTATTCGGTGACACATCAGCTTATTCGGACGTGCCCGAATAGTTTTTGCACAAAAATTTGACCCCTTTCGATTGAAAACATTTTCGATCGATAATTTTTTGATCGAAAGTCTTTTCAATCGAAAAATATTTCATTCGAAAAATATTCGATCGAATAATATTTTATAAAATAGTAGAACTAGACTAATAAAAAGCTACTTTGTTCTTTACGAACTTAAAGCGTCATAGAGAGAACAAGGTATAAACTTTTTCCATATTAAATAATTGAAACTATTATGATTGTTTGACTCATTGATTCTTACTTCACAATAGTATGTATGTATATATATATATATATATATATATATATATATATATATGTGTGTGTGTGTGTGTGTGTATGTGTGTGTGAATTTAAAATCTATTATGATTGATTCTTAGTCATTTTTCATAAAAGCTACTTTGTTCTTTACGAACTTAAAGTGTCATAGAGAGAACAAGGTATAATTTTTGCTATAAATATTAAATAATTTAAACTATTGTGATTGTTTGACTCAATATTTATTTTTAATTCACAATAGTATGTGTAAATGTATTTGCATATGATTAGGAATTTAAAATCTATTGTGATTGTCTGATACAACATTGATTCTTACTTGACCAGGATATGTGTAAGTGTATGTGCATATGATTAAGAATTTAAAATCTATTGTGATATAGTAAATTTATTATTGAAAGATGTAGGTAGATTATGTTTGACTCAATAATGATTTTTACTTCATAATAGTATATGTATGTGCATGTACGAGTATGTGTATGCATATGAGTGTATAATTGTGAATGAAAAATCTATTGTGATTGTTTGAATCTATTGATTCTTACTTCACAATAGTTTGTGTAAATATTTGTGCATATGATTAGGAATTTAAAATCTATTGTGATTGTTTGATACAACATTGATTCTTACTTCAGAATAGTATGTGTAAGTGTATGTGCATCTGATTAGGAATTTAAAAATCTATTGTGGTGCATTAAAAATAATATTAAAAGATATAGGTAGATTATGTTTGATTCAACATTGAGAATCACTTCATATAGTATATGTATGTATGTGTATGAGTATGTGTATGCATATGAGTGTATAATTGTGAATGAAAAATCTATTGTGATTGTCTGACTCAATATTGATTCTTACTTCACAATAGTATGTGTAAGTGTATGTGCATATGATCAGGAATTTAAAATATATTATGATTGTTTGACTCTATATTGATTCATATTTCACAATAGTATGTGTAAGTATATGTATATGTAAATGTATATGTGTGTATGATTGAAAATTAAAATCTATTGTGATTGTTTAGCTCAACAATGATTTTTACTTCACAATAGTATGTGTAATTGTAATTTTTATATGGGTGTGCGATTGAGAATTAAAGTCTACTATAAGTGTTTGACTCAATGTTTATTGAAATATCTTATTTTATATTGATTTATATTGTTTTTTTTAGGTATAGTCTTCATAAAGCAATTTGCAAGGTTTATGGGAAAGGGAAGAGAATCATCATATGTGATTGTTCATCAAGAGGGTAAAACAGTATCCACAATACAATGCAAATGTTGTGGGCATCGTTATGTAGGAAACGCAACTCGAATAAAATAGCATCTCTTTAGTATAGGTAATAATGTGGCAGGATGCTCTAATCCAGATAGTGATATATGGGTACATTTTGCAAGTTATGCAAACAAATGTAAATCTCAAGGTATCACATCAAAAAGATTCAAAAGCATAAGCAGTTCACAACACTTTCGAAGTAGCCCAAGTGTAGAGCAAGAACGAGTAGATGTGTCGATGATAGTAGAGGATCTTCAGGATATTTCTACTCAAGTCTCCCAAAGTGTTTTTGAGAATAACCAAGATACATGTACTCCATTTTCTCCAAATGCATCAAAAAAGAGTGGATTTGGTGAATGCAGTAAAAATGGTGGATCTAATACTTCTTTGTCACCATGCTTTGTCCGCAATAAATCACAAAATACTATACATGTAACTTTTGAAAAGCAAGATTGTCTCGAGCCTCATCTTAAATGGACTCAAGCATGCTTAGCATGTGGGATTCCTTTCAATGTTATTCGTAATCCCATTTTCAAAGATGCTTTGATGTCAACTGCATGAAAAGGTTTCACCATGCCAGATTATAACAAAATGCAAACAGAGTATGTAGATAAAGTGAAAAAAAATATTGAAACTATTTTAAAGCAAATAGTACTTGATTATGTACCCATGTATGGATGCACAGTAGCATTGGATGGATGGAGAAGTTGTCAAAAGAAACCATTGATTAATGTCATGGTTATATGTCCAAAAGGAAACATGTTTCTAGAAGTTGTTGATACTTCTCTTAAAGAGAAAAGTTTGGATTTTCTTGTAAAGGTATATGCACATGCTATATTGTGCATAGGTGGTCCGAAGAATGTGACTGCAATAGTGACAGATAATGCCTCTAATTTTTGAAGTGTTGGAATTACAATTCAAAACAAGTATGAAGGCATTACTTGGGTTCCATGTGCAGCTCATACATTAAATTTATTATTGAAAGATATAGGTAGATTATCTATCATTAAAAAAAGCTTATTAGATGCAAATCATGTGGTCAAATTTATTAGAGAGAATCAATTTTCATATTCGTTCTTCCGATCAAAATCTCCCAATAAAGCACTTCAGATTTTTTGTGTCACACGATCTGCAACTGCTTACATTGTACTCAGTGGATTATTAGAAGTTAAGCCACCTCTTGTAGAAATGATTGTTGATCGAAGATGGGAGGCATGGCTAGAGAAGTATTCTTCTTATCGAGTTGCAACATCCAAATGTACGTGTCTAATACAATCACAAAATTTTTGGCATAATCTTGAAAAAATTATTGGTATCACTAAACCTTTTGTGGAACTTTTACGAATGGTTGATACTGATAAATTTGTGATTGGAAAAGTTTATTGGATTATGTCAGAAGCTATTCAAAAAGTAAAATACTTTAATCAATTTTCATTACGAGAGAAAACACAGATTGTATCATTAGCAGACAAGAGATGGATGCAAATGCATACTCATTTGCATGGAACAACATTCGTTTTTTATCCAACATTTCAACTCAATGGTCAAGTGTCAAAAATAGAAGTCGTGGCAAACTTCAAAACCACATGTCAATTATTACTTCTAGGTACAGGTGGTCCAGATGCATTCCACCAAAGAGTAGTGTATGTAAATCGAGAAGGGTCTTTTGGAGATCTATTGAATATTGAAGCGATTCAAAAGCATCCACCTCATATTTGGTGAAAAGAGCATGGATGTGAAGCAGTGGAGTTGCAACATATAGATATGAGAGTGCTTTCAGTGGTAGCTTCAAGTGGTAGTTGTGAACGTAATTGGAGTGCCTATGATTTTCTTCATTCAAAATGAAGAAATCGCTTAAGTGTATCACATGCTAATGATTTGGTATATGTGTTTTGTAATATGCATTTGTTACATGCTCCACCAAGATAGCTTCTACAGCAACACAACAAACGTTTGGAGAATTTCAAACTCATGAAAGTTTAACAAATGATTCATGGAGTGATCATGATTTAGATGTAGATCATAATGATGGTTCAAACATGGAACAAAAAGATGACATGGTACCTGTTTTAGATTATGATATTCGAAATGAAGAAAATGATGTATTGTGAATACTATGATTATATTCAATTGCAAAATCGAATACAAGTCATGTCATTGATTACAAAAAAAGCTTGCCTACTCAGTGTTTTCTTGATTCAATAACCCATCGGCAGTAAACCAATCAAAACATGATGATGCCTCTGAGAGTCTTCCATATTTGCTCTCATAAGCATCCACAGAAATTTGTAAAATTTTCACTTGATTTTGTAGATCATCAATCCTCTTTTGTTGATCATCTATTGTTCTTTGTAATGCAGGAATTGTAATCCTTCATTGTATAATTCTGCCCCTTGCGACGACAAATCATGTATAAGATTATGTTCTTTAGGTGGCAAAATCTAGGGCCACTTTCGAGGAAGAGGGCCTTCGTTTCCTTGATTACAAAATTTGGCTCAATTTTGAGGAGGAACCAAACTGATACCTGCATTCTTCGGAGGATCATCCCAATCTACACCTCGATGAAGAATATCTTATACAAAAACCTTATGAATGAAATATAATGCTATTTGATTATTATTTCCTAATGATCTCTCAACTTGCACAAAGCATCGAAGTAGCGTTTTTGCTTATCCTTTTTGTTGTAAGTCTGAAAGCTTTAAGGGTGATGTTTCTTTTGCCCTTCCTGTAACCCGAAAGAGAACATCACGAACAAAATAATTTGGACATAGATTTTTTACTTCTTTCATTGATAATACTTCTCCTTCTAAGACCTCTGCCTCTAAATCTTGATGGAATAAAAATGCTAATCCTGATTGTGAAAATTGAGCATTTTGCTCAGATAAAATCTTTTCAGATTCAGTATGATCAAGATCATCATTCACATATGGTATTCTTGCCATGTTTTACTTCTACAAAATAAAAACACTAATTTTATCTTAAGAGAATTCAAATGAATCCACATAATTCAAATGAATCCACATAATTCAAATGAATCCACAATATTTAATTCATATATGTTAAATGAATCCACAACATTTAACCCACATAACTCAGATGATACCAACATTTACTCCACTTAATACAAATGATTACACTTCATTTCATCCACTTAACTCAAATGTAAGCACTTCATTTATTCCACATAATTCAAATGAATCCACAAGATTTAATTCACATATGTTAAATGAATCCACAACATTTAATCCACATCCCTCAAATGATAGCACTTCATTTACTCCACATAATTCAAAGAAATCCACATTATTGAATCCATATATTATAAATGATCACATTATTTCATCCACTTAACTCAAATGGTACTACAACATTTACTCCACTTAATACAAATGATTACACTTCACTTCATCCACTTAACTCAAATGGTACCACAACATTTGCTCCACTTAATACAAATGATTACACTTCATTTCATCCACTTAACTCAAATGTAAACACTTCGTTTATTCCACATAATTCAAATGAACCCACAAGATTTAATTCACATTTGCTAAATGAATCCACAACATTTAATCCACATAACTCAAATGATAGCACTTCATTTATTCCACATAATTCATTTAATTCAAATGTAAACACTTCATTTAATCCAAATAGTTCAAATGAATACATATCATTTTCAATATGGTCGTAATCCATCTATCATGGATATCTTTAAACCATATCGAGCAAGAGCTGCATCTTCAAAAAGAATAGAGGAATATGGGAGCAAACAAAGATTGTTCGATGTTTGATCTCCCATATTCACATATGCATCTGTTGTATTTAGATCTACCTGTGCTCTCACAAGGTGTTGAGTCATGTGTGCTTGGTCTTTGCATGATAGACTGGATTCTTAGCCAAAGCAATGGCACTCTCACTATCACTAAGCAGGCAAGGTACATGATGAGGTAAACCCATATCACAAGCAAGACGAGAAAGCCACAATGCTTTCTTACATGCCTCAATTGCTACAACATACTCTGCTTCTGTGGTGGAAACAGCTATACATTCTTGAAGACGAGATCTCTAGGAGATAGCACCTCCAGCAAAATGAAAAATGTACCCTGATGTAGACTTATAATTGTCTACACAACTAGCATAATCAAAATCTGTGTAACCAATAATGGATGCTTTCCCTCTACCTAAGCATAGACACTTGTCCTTAGTGCCACTCAGATATCTCAAAATCATCTTGACCACTTCCCAATGTTTCTTGCCAAGATTAGACATATATCTACTCTCAACTCCCACTGCAAATGCAATGTCTGGTCTTGTAGCTACCATAGCATACATGAGACTACCAACAGCAGACTGATAGGGAATTTTGGTCATGAATTCCTTTTCCTCATCTGATTTGGGGCAATCATCCTTGCTCAATTTCACATATGTGGGTAAAGGTGTACTCAATGCCTTTCCACCCTGCATATTGAACCGGTGAAGTACTTTGGATATGGGCATCTCTTTGTGTAAAGACAATAATCCTCATTGCTTCGAGAACAGCCTTGAGATTTCATAAACGCATCAAACTTTTGGTACCATTGTCTAGGGGTCTGTTTAAGTCCTTACAAGCTCTTCTTAAGCTTACAAACTAGACTTTCCTTTCCAGGAACTACATAACCCTCTGGTTGTTCCATATAATCTCATCTCTAAGATCTCCATGCAAGAAAGCAGTTTTCACATCCTTTTGGACTAGCTCTAAGTCCTCCATTGCAACGAATCCAAGCAACATGTGCAAGGTAGTCATCTTAACCACTCGAGAGAAGATTTCCTCAAAATCAACACCATGTTGTTGCTTAAAACCCTTTGCAACCAATCATGCTTTATACTTTGGAGAAGCACTATCTGATATGAATTTCAGCTTATATACCCATTTACATGGTAAAGCTTTCGTGCCCTTTGGCAAAGGTACTACATCCCAAGTACCATTCTTGTGAATAGAATCCAACTCATTCTTCATGGAACACTCCCACTTGACATGATCCTCTGTCTACATAGCCTCTTTGTAGCAAGAAGGCTCACCGACATCTGTTAGCATAACAAAATCTGAACCTGGAACATATCTGTGAGGTGCATGTGAGACACGTGTAGAATGTCTCAATGTTTGCTGAACAGGAACATGTGCAGACTGATTTGAATGGACATTCTCTTGAACATCCCTATGTGCAGCATTTTTATGCATGCTAACCAGAGGACTAGTATCCTCAAACACCACTCTTCTCACTTCAACCTCCTTAATGGGTTGTTTATGCATCTTAGACTCATTCAAAATGACATCACTACTTTTGATCATTGTCTGTGTTTCAGGATCGCATAAGCGATATCCAAATTGTCCTTCTCGACCATATCCAAGGAAAATGCATTTCTTTGACTTATGATCCAACTTTTGTCTAAGATTCTTGGGTATATGAACATATGCTTCACACCCAAAAACTCGAAGATGATTATAATATGGTGGCTTCCCTATCCACAACTCTTGTGCCACTTTCAGACCTTTGGCAGTACTAGGTGAAAGGTTAATCACATGAACAATAGTCAATACTGCTTCTACCCAAAAGCCTTGTGAGAGGTTTGCAAGATGCAACATAGAGACTACTCTATCTTGAATAGTTCTATTCTTCCTCTCAACTACACCATTCTATACTGGGGTATAAGGAGCTGTAAACTCTCTAGGAATCCCTCTAGACTGACAGAAAAGGTTGAATTCATGTGAGGTATACTCACCCCCATTATCTGAATGTAAAGCCTTAAGCTTAGTTCCTTTTTCAGTCTCAACTGAGGCAAGACATTTCTAAAAGTGGGGAATACCTCATCCTTCGATTTGATAGGATATACCCAAACTTTTCTAGTAGCATCATCTATGAAAGTGACAAAGAAGAGAGAACCACCTAAGGACCTAGTGAGAATAGGACCACACACATCTGTATGAATGAGATCTAAAGGTTGAATTGAAGAGTCAATGTGCGTTCTATGCACATTTCTGGTTTGCTTTCCATATTGACAATGTTCACAAAATGAAAAATCAGAGAAAGATAACATAGGTAAGTAGCCAAAACGAGAAAGATTTTCCATTCCACTACGAGATATATGGCCCAAACTGTTCAGTAACAGCTAACAAGTGTTCTTTCTGTGATACAAATAAAGGATAAAGTGAGCCAACTTTGCTTCCTTTTGCAATAACCATATTGCCCTTTGATATGTGAAAGGACTGAGCATAGAAGAACACCTTGTAACCAAGGTCATCAAGTTGACCAGCTGACATCAAATTGCATGATAACTGAGGTACATGGTGTACATTATGCATAGTAAACTTTGAACCATCAATGAACTGCACAACCACATCTCCAATCCCCACAACATCACACTGGTAAGAATCACCAAGTCTCACGGTACCAAGAGACTTTGCTGCATAATTAGAGAACCATTCTCTATGTGGTGTCACATGGAAAGAAGCACCAGAATCTAGCAACAAGGTGTGGGAAAGAGAATCAGCCATAAGCACCTCAGATGGCATAGTACTATCAAGTGTCAACACGTCAGCATCATCAGAAATAGCATTAGTTTCTTCAATCTTCACAATCAAAGTAGATGGTGCAAGTAACTGTTTAACATGCCCATCAACGGTCTGTCCTTTACCTTTAGCATTCTTTAATGCATAACAGTCTTTCTTCATGTGTTCTTTCTTATGAAAGTAATGGCATTCGATATCCCTCTTCCTTGATTTACTTCTACTCTTATTCTCTTGACCATTCTTTTCCTTTTTCTTGCTCCTGCCAGGTTGTTGATTCTTTCCTTGGTAAGAATCACGAACATTTTATGCATCTCCACACTGAGTGCCAACCATAGATTTTCTATGAATCTCCTCACTCAAGAGTGCTGCACATATGTCATCATAGATGAGTTTACCACCAAGTGCACTATTGCTAATAGTTGTGCAAAATGTATCCCATGATGAAGGCAAGGTGCATAACAGCGATACTGCTTTCATTTCATTATCCGTATCCATTTTCTGAGCCTGTAGCTGAGAGAATATAGCATCAAACTCATTTAGATGAGCATCAACACTATCTGTGTCCTTCATATGAAGGTCATATAATTTTCTCATTAGATAGACTTTATTTGATGCAGTCTCTTTTTCATTTGTATTGCATAACTTCTTCCAAAGCTCCTCTACACTTTCACAATCTAATACTATAAAGTAAACATTATCTGCCAGGTGCAAGCGAATGGTAGACCTAGCCATTTCATCTAACTCATCCCAATCATCTGCATCCATGTCAGCAGGCTTCTTTTAAATCCCATTTACTGGCTTCCATTGCCTCCTTTGAATCATCACATCTTTAATCTGATTATTCCATAGAGCAAAGTTTGTGCCATCAAATTTCCGGATCTCAAAATGGTCTTTGCCTTGCAAGTTATAGCACCTCCTCGGAACACTAGCACTAGAACGTGATCCACCAGATGTGCCTAAGACCTCTGATGGCATGACGTAGAGAGCTAAATAGAATGATAATGGAGCTAGAAGAGTCTAAACACCAACGAATAAGTGTATCAAGGAGTAAATCCACCAATGTATAGTGGACAAAACCAGAAATCTAGAAAAATTTTGCCAGAGTATCCTCTGCAAAATGAGCATATGACCAGTGTCAAAATATCATAAAACTACAAGTACTGACATGTTTTCCTGCATAGTGAATCACTGACTCCACTGCATATAATCAGTTATCCAATAGAAGCCAACTAGGCTTATCGAGCACCTATGAACAGCTACCATACATCTCCTATGGCGAGGTTGGGTAAGTCTTCCACCGGCATCACCAAAGAGACCCCAACATCTGGGTGTCTCCCAATTAAGAAAACCTCACCACGACCCTCTTTATCAAACGTTAAGGGCTTTATGCAAAGAACGTAACCGCTATATCAATGACCACATAGACGTACATAAGCAGTATCCTCAAAAGCATACATGGTGTGTATGTGCTCAATATATGCAGTAAAATGACATTAAAAGCTTAATACACAGCCCAATAACACCTGCAAGTGTCTGTCAACTTTGATGTTTTAGGCTCAAAAACCTGCATAAATTTGCACCAGCTGCTCCCACCAAAACTGAAACCTTTCAAGAAACCTGTAGTTTTATGAGTGTGGCTGAAAACACAGCCCCAAAGGTTGATATTTAATGTCGGAGAAGTACAAAGAACAGTCTTCTTGATGTTCTTGGACCTGTGTGAAGAGAACTATGTGTGGAAGTACTCCCAAACGACTCCAAAAGTCACCCAAAAATGCTTCAAAAATAGCTTTGAAAGCAAAGAATGAGGCTTTGAGGGACCAAAACATGGTCAAGGTAATGTCAACCTTAGTCTTTCCCCTTCTTCAGACACCACAAGAGTGTAGCTTAGTGGCAAGAGATTGCCACAGTTAAGCGAGCTCTGGGGGGAACAGTACTAGGATGGGCGACCTGTCGGGAAGTACCGGAACCTCTATCTTCCTTGATCATTGAGGTCCTCGCTTGTGCGCAGCCAATGGCGCCAATGGTGACTTCGGTGACTCGGATGATAAGGTATGCCAAGTTCTATGCCTTGGTCGCCGCCTTAGTCGTAAGCCTTGGAGAAAGCCTTGGGGGGGGGGGGTGTCACGAGCTCTTAGATTTTTCAAGATGAAGTGTGCCACCTTAACATATCTGGCAACCAAGTAAAACAATAAAGATAGTAACAATGAACTCATTATCAAGAGTGTTAGGTACAACAATCGTGCTCAATTGTCATCACAGAGACACCTTGACATGCATGTGTGTGTGTGTATGTGTATATGCATGTATGTATATGTGTGTGTATGTGTATGTGTATGTGTGTATGCATGTGTATATATATGTGTATATGACTATGTGTGTCTATGTGTATGTGACTATGTGTGTCTATGTGTATGTGTATGTGTGTATGTATGTATATATGTGGGTATGTGTATATGCATATATGTGTATGTGTGTGTATACGTGTGTCCCTTTTGTGTGTATACATATGCATGTAACTATATGTGTGTGCATATGTGTATGTATGTGCATCTATGTATATGTGTGTGCATGCATGTATGTATATGTGTGTGTATGCATGTATGCATATGTATGTGTGTCTGTGTATGTGTGTATGTACATGTGTATTTGAAAGAGTTATTGTGATGAATGGATTTATATGGCAAAAGATATCTGAGTTTAAATGATGGCTTGAATTGGACGCGTACTTTTCCTGCACCTTTAAATTCACAGACCTTATCAAAATCCTTCACAGACCATCATCTTTTTGACCATCCATCCGACCACATTTAATGATATGTGTTTGAGCCGTGAGAACACCAATCCCTTGAGATTCATGATGTAAATGTTTACCATGTGGGACTCGATAGAATTCTTGAGAGGAAGACCGACAGAGCTGTTGGCGATGGCGTTCTACCTACAGCTTGAGGGTGTAGTGTGTTCTGGTTGATGGCGTTCAATGGAGTTGTTGGCGATGGCGTTCGAGTTGTTCAACGGAGAAGGGTCCGCTATTGAAGTGTGTGCTGCAGAGTTCACTCTGTAAGTTTAAGTACCTAGCGCTTCTTCTTGACAATGGCAACAAAGGGGGCGACGACGGTGTTGTTTTGGAGGCGTCGACGCTGTAACTGTGTTGGCTGTCGGAGGGTGGGTGCTCGCGGTGGTCTATCGCAGGACTTGTGTCTATCGCGATAACTGGCATGGGTCTATCACGATAGCCGGCCTTGGTCTATCGCCTTCGGGAGTCTATCGCGCGCCTTTCAGGGACTATCGCGATACCCGGCTTTGGTCTATCGCATCTTCGAGTGTTTATCGTGCCCTGGCGCACGCGGGACTTCTTTCTCATTTTGTGGGCAGGTTACTAGCTTTCGCTTCACCCTTATTGGCTTCAGGTGCTTATCAGGCGGTTGCACGTGGCAGCTTTTGATTCTTGCAACAATTCGAAGTTTTTCATCAAAACGGTTCCAATGATTGGCAGCTCGTTATGAGAGGGTCAAAGGCTTTTGTTTTTTATTTGAGTGGTGGAGGTTAATTTTTCGTCGCCCTTCATTTGAAGAGTTTTTTCTTTAACTTAGAATTTCAGATTTAGAAAGAAAAGAAAAGAAAGAAGAGAAAAGGAAAAAAAGAGAGAGGAGAAAAAAGGTGGGATTTCTCTTAAAGTGGGTAGTAGGGGGGTTGTTGTAGAGAGTGTGAGAACCCCTTTTCTTTGAGGCTTGCTGTGCTGCAGTTTTTGACATTTAAGAGTTTAAGTTAAGCCCATTCGAAAATCTATAGATGTTTAAAGGGGGGTGGTTCCTTTCTTGTCGGGCCTTGTCATGGATTTGGCAACCCCCTCACTTGTGAGATGTAACCTGGCCCCTCCTCCGGGGGAGACTGATAACCTGGCCTCTCTGTTGGAGGGGGGAACTTGTGCCGCCCCTGGGGCCTCCGAGAGTGCTGAACCCCCCTTGGTCTCCCTCGGTAGATCCGTAGTTCTGTCAACTCAGGAGGAGCTCAAGAAAGTTTGCCTCGTCGTCCAAATGTTTGGTCTTAGGCCCCCGCTCGAAATCGTGGGACAGTGGCTTCGCAACGAGTGGTTCCCCCATGGGCTAATTGTTTGTAAGTGTCAGTTCTTACTGGCAAGCCACATGTTTCTAGTCTTTGAAAATGAAGATATGGCGTTTCGAGCCCTAAGTGTCGGAACCTGGCAACTCGGCCGGGTGACCCTGTGCCTATTCAGATGGTCCCCTGATTTTACTCCCGACAAATCGAAATCGCTTCGATACCCTCTCTGGGTTGAGCTCCCTAACCTGCCATACTTCTTGTACAACTTCGTGTGGGACATTGTTTCTCCTATCAGCAATTCATTGGCCTCACGCGAGGACATTGGTGGTCTCATTTATGAAGGTGCAAGACACTCGTTCAACGCTCGGTGGCACCCTCAAATCTATGTCGAGGCTGACCTCAGCATGCCGCTTCCTTCGAAGATCAAAGTGGACTTGGGCGAAGGGGATGTATGGGAGCAAGACATCAATTACAAAAACCTTCCCAACGTGTGCTTTCGTTGTGGCCAACAAGGTAACAGGATTAAAGATTGCCCTTTGAGACAAAAAAGCAAGCGAAATCAAGAAGCCCCCAGAAATGCTCAAGACAACAAAGGGGCATTGACTCTCTCGACAAAGGAAGAGGATTTCAAGGGCCCCCTTAATCCAGAAGTTGATGCAGACGGGTTCATCGAAGTCAGAAGAAGAAGGAAAAGAAGCCATAGGGCGACTTCTGAGCGAAACAACATGTCAGTTACCCCCTCCAGCAACTTGTATTGCAATCTGGAAAAGGAGATCAATGAGTTTGACTATCCAGGTGGGAACCAACTTGAGGTGGACCAGTTCTTCCCAGTAGGAAGCATCCCGCAAAGGAAAACAACCTATGGAGTTACCCTGGAAAAGCCCCCACAAGAACCTATTGCTAATTCGGGATCTGATCCCAGCGAAAAACAAAGTTGAATCCAAGAAAAGAAAAGACAAAGCTCCCTCACGCAAAGAGGGCTCACTACGACAATGATCATCATCTCGTTAAATGCTAGAGGGCTAACCGACCCCTCAAGACCGACCATCATTGGTCAATGGCTTCACGACATTAGCCTAAACCCAGATTTTATATGTATTCAAGAGATTAAAATTGACGGAGAAGACCTCCAGAAATGGCTTAGACATGTTTCCTCGACCCATGTTTGGATTTCAACGGCGCTCCAGCGGGGGTCCGGTGGAACGGTAATCGATATTAATCAATTCTGGTTTGAAAAGATTGAGAACTCCATTGAAGATGAATGCCATCGATGGATTGTTGTTTCTTTTGGTGCTCCCTTTTGTTTTACTTTAGTTTCTTTGTATGCCCCTAATGGGGAGTTAGAGAGACTGAACACTTGGCCTCCTTGGACTCGCTCCCCCACAACGTGCTTATTTGTGGTGACTTCAACATGGTGGAGGACCCTTTGGACAGATGGATGGGCAAGGGCAGGGTCATCGACAGTCGGGAGAAAGAAACGTGGGACAAAACCAAACTACAATTGGACTTGGTCGAATTCAAAGATTCGAATGGCTTTTCTTGGTCAAATCTCCAAGGGGGCGAGGACCTGAGGAAAGCTAGACTTGATAGATGCTACATTTCTCAGAGTCTTACTCATCAGTGGGGCCACCCTTCCCTCTCGCAACGCACCGACCTCACCATCTCTGATCACTACCTGATCGTTGTCACTTTCCAACCTTCCACCAAGATCTGTAAGGCTCCTTGGTTCCACGCCAGTGCGCCCTCCTTCTCTCTCCCCTCCGTCCATCAAGAAATTGTTGTTGTGTGGAAGGAGGCATTCACCTCCGGCTTGTCCCCAGCCAAGTGCTAGAGAAGTGCGGTCGATAAGTCATGACAGATTATGATTAGATCCAGGAAGATGCTCGAGACTGTGCGGCGAGCTCGTGGAGAAGCTCTATATCATAGACTCTGGAGGCTCGAGGAGGAAGTGAACAAAGGAAAATCTCAAGCCCAGAAAGGTCTTCAAAAAATCATAGCGCTGCTGAGATACGAGGAAGAAATACAAAGGAAAAATTTGCAAATTTTCTTCAAGGAGTGGTGGGCTGGCAAAGCCGACAAACCCACCAACGAGATGTGTCGTATCCTTAAAAGGAAACATAACAGAGAATCGATCCCCTTATTGCTAGACTTAAATGGCAATGTATGCAATACAGAAGAAGATAAGTTTGGGATCATTGAAGGGCACTTCACGAGACTCAGGGGGACCTCGAACCCCCTCTCCCAACATAGACTGGACTATATGGCAGCCATATCTAGGGTTTCCCCCCACAGGATACCACTCAACCTTCGCTCCCTGCTACATGCCCCTATCTCTGAAGCAGAAATCATTGAGGTCATTGATGCCCTCTCTTCTGGTAAAAGCTCGGGACCCAACGGGCTCACTAATGAGTTCTTTAAATCCTTCAAGTTGGTGGTTGCCACCCCTATTTGTCTGGTTTGGCAAGAGGCACTCACGTTTGGTGCGCTTCCTTCTTGTCTCAACCATGGCATTATCAAGTTAATACACAAAAAAAGGGGAAAAGAACAGAATAGAGAACTGGCGTCCTATTATGATGCTCCAAACAGGATACAAGATCATTGCCAAAGTCATTGCCAACAGAATCTCTTGCCACTTGAGAGCGTGGTTAAGCGAGGACCAAAAAGGTTTCATCAATGGCAGGTCAATTTTGGAGACCATTATAGATATCTGGGAAGGTCTTGAATTTGCAAATGAGTCTAAAAAAGACGTGGTCTTCCTCAAGATCGACTTTGATAAAGCCTACGACAAGTTGGAATGGGACTATATTCTGCAGTCGCTCCAAGATCTTGGATGTAGTCAGAGATTCACCAAGATGATCGCGACCCTTCTTGGAAATGCATCGACCCAAATTAACATTAATGGCAAACTTTCGAAGGTGATCAAACTTAGAAGATCTATCAGACAAGGGTGCCCATTGGCTCCCCTTCTCTTTGCCATTGCCACGGAAGGGTTTAGCAGGCTGGTGGAGCATCATGTGGAAGCTGGTAATATCAAAGGCCTCCGTTTGCCTTATGACCACAGTCAGATCACCATGAGACTTTTTGCCGATGATATGAACGTGTTTGTTCACAATGATAGTACCAGCCTGGAGACATTCAGGAGGTGTCTGGCTCCCTTTTGTGCAACCTCTGGATCCACAATCAACCACTCTAAGACCACCTTTAGAGCTATTGTTGGGTCACAACCCGACCTTCTCATTGATAATGGCTATCAAATCATTCCGCCGCGCCAAATTTTTCGGCTTCTCGGGATTCCCTTGGGATTTGGCGTCTCTATGGAATAGCGGTGGAATTGGGTGCTGGCCAAACTCGAAAACAAGCTTAACTATTGGAGAGGTATGCAAATCAATCTTGCTGGTCGTGCTATGGTTATCAACACGTTCCTCTTATCATCTATCATTTATTTCCTTTCTTATTGGAGACCGAAAGAGCAAGATCTGTCCAAACTGGATAGTATTTGTAGAAACTTCCTTTGGACGGGCGACCACAATAGAAGGGGGGTGCCTAAAATCAAATGGTCCATCTGCACCAGCCTTAGAGATAGTGGGGGGCTTGGTATCCTGGACATTGGGTGCATGGCTAACAAATTGGCGGCCAAATGGATGATTAAGGCTTGGTGCAACGGGGAGGCCTCGTGGGCCAAGTTGATCTTCAGAAACAAGAATGAGTTGGCTCTCATGGGTTTCCCAAATTGGAAGAATCTTGATATCTTGACCTTGTTGTTTTCCCCGATCCCCGTCTTCCCCAAAGGCTCAAATCTCGTGTGCTCCCTATGGAAGAGTTGGAATAAAGTCAAAAGCTACACAAGAATAAGTGAAGATTGGAAGTGGGCAGCCGGTATCAGACAAAGCCGGTATCAGACAAAACGACTCTATCTGGTTTCTCCGAAGTGTGGAATCTTGGAACATTCATAATGCCAAGAAGTTATGGAACAAAGGCTTCAAAAAATGGAAACATCTTTGGAAACAAGACACCAACCGTTGGATCAACTTCGAGGATATTGACCCTTGCGTCAACATCTCGTACGAAGAATGGAACACTTTGCAAAGCAGATGTCTCGCCTAGGACCGACACAAAGTTCCCCTTCTCATGGGACATGACACGTCGAGCTCGCTTGGTCTCGAATGGCACAATGGGAACAGCCTATCAAAAATCCCGAACATCAAAGAAACGATTGACTATCAAGTTAACCTCAACAAGAAGTGGTGTCTGTCCTCCTATGGCAAATTCTTCATCATGGAATCTGGACCAACCTTAAGGCTAACAAATTTTGTGGGTTCCCTCCTTGGTGCAAACGCTACTACCAGTCTATCGAAGATGTTTCACACATCTTCTTTACCTGCCCCAACTCCAACAGACTCTGGCAGACGGTTGGAAAGAAAATTAGACTTCAGAAACATCTCAGTTGGTAGCAGGCCCTGTTGGGAGAAGCAATCGGTTGTTCCGCGACTCTCTGGAATGCCATCAGAGGGGAGGTCCTATGGAAAATCTGGCGGGAAAGATGTGCCTTCAACTTCGATGACTCCCCCAAAGAGTGGTCTATTGAGAAATCGTTGTTCCTCCTTGGCAAAAGGATTGTTAACTGTAAAAAATCCCCCCCCCCCCCTTCAGGCATCATCAAGTACTCCTTTTGATCAATAACAAGCTTAAACCCAAGTGGGCCCCACATGAGGGTGATGCGAGGGTGATTAACCTTCTTTGTAATGCCATCTAAACTCTATAAAAGCTTCCCTTGCTTTGTGAGATTTGGGGGGTCCCGTGGGCACTAGTCCTCTTCTCTTGTACTTTTCTTTATTTAATTCAAGTCCGAGAGAGTAGGCTAATGCCGAACTTCCTTTATATTCAAAAAAAAAACACCAATCCCTTGAATTTGAGTGTTGCAAGACAATCATCGAATCCAGATCGTTTGGCAATCGATGCGAGTTCAATATTTTAAATTACATTTTTTTCATTTAAAAATCGTGGTGAATTTGTAGTGTGACTTGTTATGTATACAGATCTAATTGCAAGATTAATGAATTTTCTTTCTCTACATATAAAACTCTAATTGCAAGATTAATGAATTTTCTTTCTCTACATATAAAACTTTTGTACTATGAGAGAATGAGAGAGTAGCTTGATTGTTCATAGTGTTATGACTCTGTTTACGTTGCAAAGAGCATATTCCTTATTACTTATCCAGTGTTTCGAACTGTGAGTCACTATATCTATTCGCCAGAATAAGGGGCTTTGGTATGGATTATTCACTGAATGAATTTGTGTTTCGTTTGATTTCATATGTCTTGCAGATATTCCTTGATACTTCAATGGTTGCGGTTGTTCTCCAATGCATATATGTGTCAAATTCATTTGCAACATGATTGCTTCCCTTCAAGAATTCAAAACAATTGGTAGCCAATTCTAATGCTTTAATTAAATGAAAAAATGGAACTTCCATTCCTTTCTTTTATGTAGAATTCTGACTATCTCATGATTAATGATGTTATGCTTGTCCATAATCAAGTTGATGAATAAGGATAGGTTTGTCAATAACAAAAACGATAATCATGCGGATTTCTATAAAGATTGATCTCCAAACCTCTAAAAGTTACATATATGACAAGTTTCGATTTCAATCTAATCCACCTCCTTTGAGATCCGCTTTGACACTTGCACTCGCTAAAAACACCCCGCATGCACTCAAAACCGTTGGCGGCTGACTTGATCCATCAACCAAGCCCTTCAAGCTGATATCTTTGAACCCGATGTGAAATTCCACAGTATATCCACCCAAGTGGTTGAGTAAAACAGCAGAAGTCAAAGAGTCTAGGTATAATTTTGAATCTATACTTCTATTTTCATTGCTTGCAAACATACATAGGAAGATGCAGCTGGATTGTGCATAAGTTATTGTGCATAAGTTCTTTATGACAAAGTTTCGCCTATAAATGCAAAGTTTGATTCAAAATTTGACTCATTGATCTCATTGATCTCATTTATCTCAAAATTGACTCTAGCAATGACACAACTTACATAAACTATTGAAGCATTGAATGCGCAAGTTGACAATAAGTTTGAATCTTTAGATGGAACAATGCAATATGAATTATCACATGTAAACAAAAGTTTGGATACTTTATACACTCAAGTAAAAGAGATTACAATATGAAAGCATAAAGATGAATATCAAGAATAAAGATGAATATGAAGCATAAGTACAAAGCATGTCTACACATTCTATTGAAAGAAACTCGTTACCTGACCAGAGAAGTTTCACTCCTCAAGCAATATAAAAAAAGAACAAATAGAACCCATAAGTGTTTTTCTAGATGTTTTTTGGTGTGACTTGATTGGTCATATGTATGGTGATTGTGTTGCATATAAAAATGTATGTACACATAGGTTAGTACTTGAAATCGAGAAAACAAATGTATACTTTTTTATGAACACATCCCTTTACACTTGAATGTAGGAGGAGGTGGCATCCAAGCATATTTTGACCACTCAAGACATAGAACAAGATCATTTAAAAGATTTTTAACAAAACTCAGTCTAGTAAACATGAAAGTAATTGCTCATCTCCAATACATGAAACCTCTATAGTGGTACATCAAGAAGAACCATACAAGGGATATAGAAGGATATAAGAACTGATTGAATGAAAAAGTCCATTCAAATAAAGAATAACATGATGCTAAAAAACCAGTAGAGGATGACAATAGAAGTGGAGAGAATGATGAAGATAATGAATCAAATCATGAACAAGAAAAGACATTAATCACACAAATAGTTGATAAAACCATGAAACTAACTAAGAGCCATTTTAAGGATTCGTTTGCTCCTTTGGATATGAAAAATAAAAATAGCAAGTTAACATTACAAGAAATTTTTGATGAAAAATAAAAGCCTTTTATTATGTCATGAAATTCCTACTAATGTGTTTTGAGAAGCTGTTTTTTAAGTAAGGAAGATGAAGATGAATGGATCCAAAAAGACGATATGATTATATGATGAGGTATTGGCAAAAGACAAAAAGTTTTAGTACTTTCGCATATGAAGAAAGCATTAGCGAAAAAAGTGAGCCCTACATGGGCTTTGTAAGGATCCCTAATTTTTAGGGATTAAAATTAAGAGTCTACGTGATTAAGGGCACAAAGAATACCAAGGTGGTTTTCTCTATTAAAATATACAAGAAAATAAAACCTCAACTAGATGCTCAATCAAATTAGATTCAATCCATTGGATTTTTCCCATTGAATGGCTATGATTCAAACAAATACGAAGATCAAATTGAATGCATGCTACTTCCCCAAGTAGCACGGAAGAGAGAGACAAAATTTTGGGTAGTGCAGTAGAGAGAGATGAAAAATTCACAGTCAATCTATGCCTTTTGACTTCGAAGATCTAATGGACCACAAAGATAGGCATTGATCCATGAGGCACACTCATTTACATCCATCGGATGGGTCATAAAATCTAATGGATTTTCGCATTTCAAGCTGATCTCTTTTCTCTTTTGATGTGGATCATTTGATGGAGCTTTGATCCAGCACTTCATAATGAGTGGCGCCTTTCCATAAAGATTTTCATCTACAACCCTTTGATCTTGGACCAATCCAATGGTGCAGAAGAAAATGCGGCATTTAAAATGTAGTTTCACCTTGAGCCCTTGGATCGATAGACAAAATCCAATGGTGGAGAAGCTTTTGCACATTTTTTTATCTCATATAAAGGGGAACCCCACAATTCACACTTGATTGGATGGCCTAGATCTAAGGAAGCCTTGACTTTTGCAATATAACACCATCCCTTGGATTATTTGGACCATCCAATGGTCATGATTGAAAGTTTTGAAATAGAAATCCACTTTTCACACAAAACCCATGAATTCATGGTGGTTTTAGAAACTTTGATTATCAAAAACCAAGGGAAGCCTACTCTTAGTTTAATGGAAAAATAATCTAAAATGTGGCCACAACCCTCTTCTCATTGGTCCATCCCTAATCACTCCTTAATCTAAAAGGCCCATGGAGGATTCATTTTTTCCCATAATGAGAAGTGAAACGAAGGAACTCAAGACACTTGGGTGAGACAAAAAGCATCCAATGATTTTTGAATTCCTCACGGAGTTGTGTACATAGTCAAGGAAAGGAAGGGCAGGGTGTGTGCTAGTAAAAGGGAATGGATGCATGAGGAGTTCACTTTCAAGAAGTCACACGTACTAAATGAGATGTTAAGAAGTTCTCTTTCAAGAAGTCACACAGGGCGAGGCTATCGACTGTTCCACGACTCTCTGGAATGCCATCAGAGGGGAGGCCATATGGAAGATCTCGCAGGAACGATGTGCTAATAACTTTGGTGACTCCCCCAAAGAGTGGTCGATTGAGAAAAATCGTTGGTCCTCGGCAAAGGAATAACTAACTGTAAGAAATCCCCCCCTACAAGCATCATCAAGTGCTCCTTTTGATCAACAACAAGCTCAAACCCAAGTGGGCCGCGCATGAGGGTGATCAACCTTCTTTGTAATGCCATCTAAACTCTGTAAAAGCTACCCCTGCTCTCTGGGATTCAAGGGATCCCGTCGGCACTAGTCCCCTTCACTTGTACTTTCCTTTTCTTTTAATTAATACAAGCCCAGGAGAATAGTCCAAAGCCGAACTTCCTTTATTTAGAAAAGAAAGTTCTCTATTTATTATAAACTCTTAAAAATTTGTCACAGAAAGGAGACTTTGAAGGAGCTACCGTGAGGAATGGATTTATATGGCAAAAGGTATGCGAGTTTAAATCATGGCTTCAATCCGATGTGCACTTTTCGTGTACCTTTGAATTCACACACCTTCTCAAACTCCTTCAATGACATATGCAAGACCATCATCTTTTTAAGCATCCATCCCACCACGTTCAATGATACCTGTCTCAACCATGACAACACCAATGCCTTGAATTTGAGGGTTGCAAGTCAATCATCGAATCTAGATGGTTTGGCAATGGATGTGAGTTCAATATTTCACATTGCATTTTTTTCATTTAAATATTGTGGTAAATTTCTAGTATGACTTGTTATGTATACAGAGCTGATTGAAAGATTAATGAATGTGCTTTCTCAATGTATAAAAATTTTGTACTATGAGAGGCTTGCCTGAATGTTCATAGTGTTATGACTCTCTTTACGTTGCAAATAGCATATTTCTTATTACTTATCAAGTGCTTGGAGGTGTGAGTCACTATATCTATTTTCCAAAATAAGGGGCTTTTGTATGGATTATTCACTGAATGAATTTATGTTTTGTTTGATTTCATATGTTCTGCGGATATTCCTTGATACTTCAATGGTGCGATTGTTCTCCAATGCATATATATATATGTGTCAAATTCATTTGCAACATTGTATCTTACCCAATCATAATTGAACTCAAATTGCTCGATCAGGACAACAATGTTTAGTGGAACACAATAGCATTGGAAATTGTACGATTTAAATCATTTATTTCTTACATTATTGCTTCCCCTCGAGAATTCAAAAGAATTGGGATCCAATTCTAATGCTTTAATTAAATGAAGAAATTTTAATCAAATGAAGAGTTCTCATTATGAATGATGTTATATTTGTCTATAATCATGAATGAGGATAGGTTTATCAATAATGAAAATGATTATCTTGTCGATTTTTTTAAAGATTCATTTCCAAAGCTCCAAAAGTTGCATTTATGAATAATTCTGCTTTCCATCTAATCCACCTTCTTTGAACTCCACTTCAACACCTGATCTTGCTGAAAACACCCTACGTGCACTTGGAATGTCGACGATTGACTTGATCCATCAACCTAGCTCTTCACTCTGACAATGCGTATTCATCGCATATACCGAAAGCAATTTTTTTCCATGCTTATACCGGCAAAAATTTTCCACCTCTTATACTGATGTCGGAGTAGTCGGTATGGCTAGCGTCGAAGGATTAATGGTTGATATGATTGCGCAAGGGTAGTGTGAAGATATGTGCATCATTGGTTTGAAGAAATCTAAAGATATGTGCAGGTAATGAAGTCAATTTCTGAAGCAGACTTTCTGAAGAAGGAAGTTTTTCACTCAGAGAAGTGATAGTAGAAGTTTTGGTAAATGAAGGTAACATTTGTGGAAAGTTTGATCCATAACTGATATAGAGGTGCTCTTCAATCAGTATAGATCAAGCATTTAGAGATTTTGAGGTCTCCGACAGTTGAAGCAACAAACACCCACATAACTGCTTGCACTAACCACTACAATCTCTGAACCTTCTACATCTACATCAGCAACACTTGAGCTTCTCAAGCTACAAAACCAAATCAGAGAGCTTCATTCTATACTTCACTAGTATGAATGGTCTCCATCACCACATGAGGCACTTGAAACGGATGAAACAATTCAGATTTCAATTGACTAGACCTTTGAAGAAGAATATGAGCCCTAACCAGCACCAGGCAACAGAGTCATAGAAGAGGGGCAAAATACATTCGAGATACCCAAGCCACAGTGGTTGAAGAAAATAGAAGAAATAGGAAGATCTCAAGAGGAATGGGTAGTATTACATATCCTAGCCATGGTAGCGATTGAAGAAAAAGTACTGTATTTGGAATATTTTCAAAATCTAGCGCATAAGACTCATAACCACCTTCCAAGAACAATACCAACTCTACTTTGTGATCCACATAGATTAAAATGCAGAAGTGACATGGATTATTGGAAAAGCACCCACTTTGCTACATAGTTGGTACTCAAGGATCCATTGGAGTCCGCTAGGAAAGGCACCATTTTTTAGTCCAATTGGTAGAAAAAGCTATTGGAGGAATATCCAAAGATATGCCCTAATTCATATTTATTAATCCATGCTATGGAACAGTCCCCAAGAAACACTCACAAAAAGCATTTGCAATTAAAGTGAAGAACAATGCACTCTGCATAGATTGGGTTAACTGCCTATAACTTGCACCTCCACAGGGACCTCCTATAATAGCTTATATGATCACAACTATTTGCCATTAGATGCCTTGCTTAAAGCCTATGCTTGACGTCACAACCCAAATGCTTATAAAAATATTCAATCTTATGCTTATGGTATTGAAAGCTTTTAGAAATATATGTGCCAAATGTATCCATGTCGGGATCTAAAAATGGAAATCAAGAGCTAGTGTATGACATAAGAACCACACCATCCCTCAAGATTGTCTATGCATGGTAGTGCTGAATAAAGTAGCTCCCTGCTTGTTACAAATAGACCTAAGACATGTTCACAACAGAACTTTGGGAGTACCATTCAGAAGTCTTTGTCTCAAAACCCACTCATCTACTCTAGATCTTTGCATGCGAACATGCGATATATTCCACACACTATACACTACCACACCTAGAGTCTTAGGTTCTGTTGATTGGCAACGTACTGAACAAGATTTAACAAAAGGACTCATAAGACAAGAGCAAGAGATAGCCACCAATATTATACAATATTACATTGATCACCTCATACCACAAGGGTATGTCAGGGATGACATACTCGAGAGGGGGATGAGTGTTAGTGGTAGGAGTGGACAAGGTGGCTTGAGCAGACAAGGGATGTTGAGAGAAGAAGGCCAAAGAGAAGGCTCAAAGATGGGCTTGGGTAGACAAGGAACTCAAAGAAGGACAAGCAGAGAATAAGTGCTCCATTAAATTTCTAAAACATTATTTTTTATGAAGAGTGATTTTCATCACTACCCTCATTGTACATAACCGTTTTTGACACTTCCAACTCCATTTTATGTGAGCTGAGGAGTCCTTGAGCTTGAGTATTAGCATAGCCTATGTTTCAAATTTCATAATTTTTGGAGTTCATTTAAGCCCTCAAAATAGCTTAGATACCTAATTTTTGACTAGTCTGAACATTAGAACTGAACTAGGCAACTAGCTAGTCAAAAACTATAAAAAGAGCTAGAGAGCTCATTTTTGGGGTTACATAGTTAGAGATTGAGATTTCCTTTGACCATTGTATAATTTTCTTGAGCTAATGAATAGGAGATTCCATTATTCCTCTCTTTGTTTTTCCTTATGTGCATGTGTCTGTGTATGTTTATTTATTCTTTAGTGCTTCTCACTCACCCACTTGTGCACTCCTATTGCTCATGGTCATCATACCATCCTCATGTCTCCATGGATTGACATTTATGAGATGGACCTTCACCATGGTGGTACTTCCACTGAGCTATAGAGACACAATGTTAAGGTCCTTGTATTGTTCAAAAAATCCTTTTATTGGGATATCATCTATGAAGGGCATATTGATGTGTGGTATAAAGTCATGCAACACCAAATTCATTGCATTCATCATGTGAGCAATTGAAGTTGTGGCACCTTGAGATAACACACATATATAAAACAATCCAAGAGGCATTTTCATAGTTGTTATATCTCTACTTTCCACTACCAATTGGAATTGATCATAGCTAGAATAAAGATCTCCCATAGAGTAGATTGCATGACGTGAAAATGAATCTAGATTACATGACATGCACATGACTCTAGAGTGCATGACGTGCAAATGACACCATAAACTAGTCAATATTTGGTCCAATGCCAACATTCCTTATGATCACTACATTGACCGATTTAAGATCTTGGATAAATCTAAGTTTTCCATTCTTCTTAGGCATAGTAAACCAATGGTTTGAGTATGGTGCATATGAGGAACCTAAAATATGCATACTTATTTTTCCCTTCAGCAATCTCATCAATTTAGGAAGGTCTAGTCCAGACACAAGAATAGGGTGTAAATTCCAAGGTATATGAGGAATCATAAATATGATAATTGGAGTAACAATCTTAGGATCTGCATACCTATTTCTTGTGGATTTAGAGTAAAATATTTAACATGCTTTCATATAATATTCTTAGAATATTCTTTCTCTGTAGATAGAAGAAATCCATTAGCATCAAGTTTGACTTTTTTAATTGTTTCATCAATAAATTGATGCCGAATTATTGATCTATCACAAAGAATTGGATCATGAACTACTTTTTTAATCATATCATTACTCATTGTTGGAAGTGGTTGAGCCATTTTGAATGTATGAATTGACTATTTACAAAATAAATTTGATCAAAAGCAAAACAAAAGAATAAATTTCAAGAAAAAAATGTAGTAAATCAAGGATACATGTACCATTATTGACCCGATGTAATATTGACCCTTACTCAAATTCATCTTCAATGTGCATGAGATACTTCCTCAATGATTACTGATCAAATAGTCATGAATTGAAACAAGCACCTAAAAGATAATCTGGAGCATTATTGGATGCTTTCATACATCATCCATGGTCACTATCTATAGGCCACCTACCTTCTTCATAAAGTTATTTTGAGACTACATTGACTTCATAACCAAAATCGATCAAGGCAACATATGATTTAGGATTGTTTCCAATGTTTATGTTAGTCTTAGTGGTTCCCCTTGCCCAATGCTTTTGAGAAAATTTTCTCCTAGGGTTACCATTGATTTTGTCCATACTTCCAACCTAGGTCCTAAATAGTTTACTTTTACAATGGTTACTTTTGATTGATCCATCTCTGTATCTTCTTCTTTATTTTGAATGGGTTATTTCTGCTTCTTATCATACTAGTAAATTTCTCATTTATATCAGATCGTGACATTGCCAAAATCTCCTCTATTGAAAGAGGTACTTCAACTTTAAGGATCTTCTCATAAATGAACTTTTTAATGTCAATTATCTTCTCCAATTGAGAAATTGATATGAATGTTGGATGTTTCTTAGTTGAAATTCTTTCTTCTTCTCACCTTTTTCTCCTTCTTGAGGTTCCTTCATTTCAGTTTCTTGATTTTGATTATCTCTTTTGTTTTTGGCTAGCTCTTCCTTTTCTTGGGCTTTCTTTAGGGCCATGAGTTTGTTCATTTGGAAACAAGTTTCCTTCCTTGATTGTATCTTGATCCTCTTTATCCTCTTCGCGTTTATGTTTCTCTTCCACATTCACCTCATGTGCGTACACTGAAAGAAGATTGACACGTTAATTCCAATTTGTCTTTGCATGTATATTGGAGCTCCATTCTTTAAGTGTTTGTTAAGTCAATTTAACCTTCCAAGAAGCATAAAAAACATATGTAAACTGATCTTCATTGTCTTCAAAATCTAGCTTGTAAGAGTATGAGGTTTGACTTGTAGAAGCTTCATAAAACTTCTTTAAAGCCCCCTTTCTAGAATTTATTGCCAAAGACCGCTTTGTGCCATAGTCACAAAGCTTCCTATCAATTTCAATGACCAAATTGCTCTCTTTTGAGGATGCACATGTACAATATGGGTGGTCAAACTCATCACACCATATGCATGTTCTAGGTTGATTTAATGTTTTCCTAACTAGGTCTTGAACTTCGGGTTTTATTTCTTGAACATTTTTCAATACATCTATCTCAGTCACTAATGTTTCCATCTATTTAGCAAGAGAATAAATTTTAGATTCAAATTGATCAATCTTTGGATCTTCTCTAGTTTGCATCGGTTGCTCAACTTCCTATTTAGGTACATCACATTTAGGTGATCCATCCGTAGAATTTAAATAATTTGTGTGATTGAATGTCTCTCCTATTGCTATGCTAGGCAATGAACTTCAGCCCTAACTATATATGATTCATTGGTTAGGCCATTAGCAATGTCTACATCTTCTAATCTAGGCTCTAACTCTCTTTTTTGGGACTTATCTTGCATATCTAGAAATATTTTCAATTTATTTGGTTCTAGGGCTGTCCTATGCTTGAGGTAGTTGACTATAGTTCACTTCAAATTCAGTCAAGCATTGCGTGATGTGCATGTCTATTATAGAATAATCAATCCATCATAAAAATGGATACCTATTGTTCTTACTATAGTCTTCGAAGGAGATTCCAACTAAGATTTTCTTCTTAAAATCATTCCATGATAGGTTATCAGCCACTCTAATTCTAATTCTCTCACGTGTAAAGCCATCAAAGATCCTTATGAATGCCTCTTTTTTATTAGTTGTAGGCAATCCATATTGGTATGCTAATTGGTCAAAGTTTTTGAAATATGATATAACATTTAGCCCATTGAATTTCCCCTATCAGATTTAAGGAAGTCAATTATTTTCCATACACGTTCTTCCTCAAAATTAGACAGGATGTTGTTGTGTACTTAGAAAAGGAGAACTTCTTGTTGTCATTTTGTTCTTGAGGAAAAAGTAAAGCTATGTTTAGTTGGAATAGAGGAAAAAGAATATTGCATGACTAATTAGGAACATCAACTACATTCAAGTTCACATCCATCTTGTAATACATTCAATAACAAAGTATTTCAAAGGCTTCAAAGTATCTTAATCACAAACAATTACTTCAATGCTTTGAAATTTAAGAACTCATTCCTTCTGAAATCATTCGTTCGAAATTCTTTTCATGTTAACTATACATTGACAAAAGAAAGTTTCACTATGCTTCTACATAACTTAGAACCTTTGTGAAAGAGAGAAGTCTCAAAACAATCACAATAAGAATAGGAAGGGCATCAAAATACTTTGATATTTTAACATAGTCCGAGTTCTTTCAATGCATATACAGATCAAAACAATTCATAGAAAAAGCATCTTTGTGCTATACTGCATTCGATCTTTCGACCTAATAGGCGAAAGGAACTCATTTTTTTCACACAATTTATGATTGGAAATCGAAAAAAAAGATCAAATAAGAGAACAATTGAACTGAAAATACTAAAAAGAAAATCCTTACAAAATATAAGTTGAAGGAAAACGTGTATGTCACCGTCAAATGTATAAGAATGCTGCTGGAACAATATGTGTCACAAGTTGGAGGAAAAAGTTTGAAAGCTCTCTCAAGGAATAGATGACAAGAAATCAATGGTGACAAGAAATCGTTGAGCATTTAGAGGACCCGTTTGAATTCATGAAGTACTGCAACAATTTAAAGTTCATATGTATGGACAAAGGAGATCAAGATTGTGTGTTGATAGAGTAGCTCTACGGTTGTGAACAAAGAGACATTAGAGGCTCAATGATTTCAACATGTTGGATCAACTTCATCATCAAGCGATAGACTCAGAGCAGAAGCGTGACTTGGGATTGTGCATGTGCTTAGCATGGTGTAGGTGGTCTATGGGAAGCTCATGTAAGTTTATACATGTTAGTTGGATTAAATATTACAAGGCTATTACATGAGGCAAAGTCTTGCCTTGGGCGTGTCTTTGTACATTAAAAAGACGTCAGTGAGAGAGTGTTTGAGATTGGTCTTGGAAGCGTTTAGGAACCCATTTCCATACAGTTAAATAACGAGGATTACATGGCTTCTTTAGGCAAGATGATTGTGATTTACATATGTTTGATTATGAGGTGGTTGCCTAGGTTCCTCTAAAAGGAGAATTGAGGTGGGAAACCTTCAAGCAAGCTTTGGGAACCCATATGCAAGAGGAATTGGGGCCTGATTTTAGAACTTGCTTAGGTATCTAGATTTAACATATCATTCTTCCTCATACCACAATGAGGTGATCTCCTGTCTGAGCATGGTTGAGATTGTGATTTTGATGTGAGGATGTGTGGTTGATCACCTTTTTTAACCCATATCTTTTTTTCTTTGGGGACAATGTTCCTCCTATGGTTGGGTGGTGTTTGAGTATGAACCTGCTTCTACTTTACTCCTTGGCATGTGCTTACATGGTAAATGATGGCATTCCTGAAGAGTGAGTTTACTTTCCTTTCAAAGAGAAGGGGGCTCCAACACATGTATGGCTTGTCTAGTAAGGGCTTAAACATTATGAACATTAGTCTTGGGATCACGTATGGAGTGTCTGGACTTGGAATAATAAGGTTCATGTCCTTCTAATTCAATTGTAAGACATTTTTTATTGACAAAAACCTAAAGAAGTTGTGTCCCAGGTTTAAGTCTACCGTGTGATCATATATCCAATCTTTGCCCAATGCTAAAGGTTCTTGGATATTGTCGTCATGGAAAACCAAAATCTTGGCTATCAGAGGAACATCATGTAGGAAAATAGGCACTTCAACCTCTCCCAAGCATGAGGTCTCTACCCCTCCTAATCCCACGAGATATGCGTCTGCTAGGTTTACGTGTATGCCCACATCTAGATAGTAAGAGAGTCTGATGGCACTTTTCATAGCTCTTGAATCAATTAGGGATCTAATCATCTTGGTTGTAGTGCCTATCCTAGCTCAACCAAGATGAAAGGTATTCTATCTATGATGCTAGGGTTGACCTTTGTACATGTCTAGAACATCACCATGTGATAATGAGGGGCATTGGGATTGGGAAATAAGTCTTGTTTTCTTATCTTTATTCTCCTAAAATTCTCTTTGGTCTCTACCTAGGCTTCCTCTCTTATTCTAATCATGGGCTTGTTTTCCAACTTATGGGCATGTTGTTTCAATGTGTAAACCAATACTAGGTCGGTGACTTTTAAGCCTTTTTCTTTCATGTGTGCATCAAAGTAAGCCTTTTGTCTCCTTTTTCCTATTTATGTCCTTGCTATTGATCATAATCTTGTATGTCCTAAGCATTCTAGGTGTGAGATACTTGATGATAAGTCATGACCATCCCATTGATATTCTTGTGTGACTTTCAAGGTGGGTATCAAAAAATCCAAGGGTAGCACTGAATTATGTCCAAATACCATATGAAAAGGGGTAGCATTAAGTATGTTTTATATGTGACTCGATAATCCCAAACAACATGATGGCACTATTTGCTCCAATCAGAATATTAAATATTATCTATGAGTTTCATCAACACATTTTAGAGGATCTTATTCATATCTCCGCTTGTCCATTTGCGTGTGGATGATAAGGGGATGATTTCTTGTGTTGACCATGACTTCTTGAAGTAGATGTTCAATGAACTCATTCAAGAAATGTGTGCCTCTATCACTAACCAAATTGATGGGGATTCCACATCTTATGAACAAATTTTCAAATAGGAATTTAGTAGTTGTCTATGCATCATTATTAAGTGTGCCTCTCACTTCTACCCTCTTGGTTAAATATTCTGTAGCAACAACGATATACTTCAAGTGAGAGCTTCTTGCAGGGGATTGATGGATCCTAAAAAGTCTATACCCCACTCAGAAAAAGTGCATCCTCCTGTCATGGGTTTTAAAGGCATTTCATCCTTTCTAACAGGGTCTTGTTCTCTTTGACAAGTATCACAACGTTTCACATAGGTATGAGCATCCATCTGGAGCGTGGGCCACCACATAATGATGATAAGAATGTTTATAATAACACAATCAAGTCCAAAAGTGTTCATCTGCAATAGTGTTGTTTACAGTTTATAAGATTTTCAAAATATTTGCTCTCATGTACACATATTGGTAGATATCCATCCCTACCTTTCTTAGTAAAATTATCTCCAATTAAAGCATAAAATTGAGCTTCTTGGGCTAAGCCTCATGTCTAGCTAAGGTTGAATCTTTGGGAAAAGTTTTTGGTTTCAAGAAATTGACCAATGGAGAACTCCACTCTTGCATCAAAGAAACATAGTAGAGATTTGCATACTCCATTGGGTGGTCTACTAATGTAGTTAGGGCACCATTTTACTAGGTTGTGCATGTTTGATTCCATTGTACGCCAATATACTCATAATCATTTCAGAGTTTGCAATGTTTGGTGGTTAGATTAGTGATGTTTGAGTGCACATACATGTGCCCACTATAGCAAACTCTTATGTTCTTCTTTCTCCACACAACAAGATAGAGTTTGTTGATTTTCTTGCTTATAAATGCTACCTAGTACTAATTGATATCTCTATGATCATATGACTTCTCCTTGATTAGTCCTTACATGCTTGTTCAAGGGTCAGAATGTCAAGATGGGTACTAGCATTGTTGCCCACTTAAGAATCACTTCTAAATTGAACAAATAGGCATTGAGAAGTCCATTTGACACTCCTAGTACGGATTCTCTTGAAGTGGGTTGCAAGAGGTGGTTAGCTCAAAGGTGGGTTCTACCTTTCCTCACAACTACTTCAAAATCATATTCCATTAATAAGAGAAACCATCTTACTAATTTTTTTTATTGCAAGGTTTATAGACCAAATATAATAATTCTTGATGATCAATGAAAAACTTCAACTTTTTGGCCGAAAGATAATGTCAAAATTTCTTCACTATGTAAATCATGCCTAAAGCTCTGCATTCTATTGTCATGTCATTCCTTTTTGCTATGTTCACTTGCCTAATAGCATAATCTATGTGCAGGTCTTGATTTCCTTCACTTATGGTTTGTTCTAACACACATCCATTAGTGAAAATGGCTGTGTCTATGTGAACATGGAACTACTTGTTCTAGACAGGGGTAGTTAGTATAGGCATTGAGCACAAACATCTTTTGAGTTCAGAAAAGGATTTCTTGCATTCATGGGTCCATTCAAAGTTGGTCAAAAGGTTGTACAATGGTTTGGCTATTACACGTGTATGAATCTTTTGTAATAGCCACAATGACCCATGAAGGCTTGTACTTTCCTTTACAGTCTTAGGTTGAGGTAATTCCATTGATATGCCATTCTTCAAAACAATATGACCCAAAAGCATCTCTTGATGTAACATGAACATACATCCTTTTGGGTTCAAACAAACTTTGTTTTCTTTAGATTTGTCAAATATCTACCTAAGTTCTTGTATGTGGTTCTATCTTTTGTGGGAATGTGCAAAATTCATCCACATATGCTTCTAAATTCTTTCATAGAATTCCTTAAATACTTGATACATAATCCATTGAAAAGTAGTAGGGCCATTGAAAAGCCCAAATGGTATCATAGAGAAGGCATAAGTTACCCATTTGGTGGCAAAAGCCATCTTGTGTTGATCTTCTAGGGTTATGACTACTTGATTGTAGTCTAAAATTGAACCTATACACTTCCTTGCCCGTCACACATTCCAAAAAATGTTCTATGATAGGAAGTGGACACTATCTTTGATTATGGCTGCATTAAACTTTTCAAGTGTAATACATACACATAGCTTACCACTCTTTTTGGGCACAGCTACAATGGGGGACAACCATTTGGTGTGCTCAATTTCATAGATGAATCTCGCTTCTTTGAATCGATCAATTTCTTGTTCTACTTTAATAGCATAATTATCATTATACGTGTAATGTTTGTGCTTTTTGGGTTTAGTCTCTAGGGTTATAGGGATACTGTGTGAAAAAATATCTAGTTCTACTCCTTTTAAATATTTGTACATCCATATGAACATGTTCCTATATTCTTGTTGGAGATTTATTAGCTCTTATTCCTCTTCTGGACTTAAATCATCTCCTATATATGTGCATCTTTCCTCTTGATCTTCAGTTTTCACTATATATTCTTTTCATCCCTTCTTTTGTTGTTATAAGATTCTACTGTTAATGTTTCTCTCTTTGGCATGAAAGTGTCTTCAGTGCATTGTGTAGTACTGCTTGAGTACATAAGTGAAGCTTGGGATGCCATTTTGAGCTTGTGAGAACGTCTCAGAGTATTTGGATAGAGGTTGTAAAAACCCTCTGGTCCATTCTAGCCTATGCTAAGTACGTAACTCTAGGGTTAGCTTTTCACCTTGCAATTGTAATGAAACAGTGCAAAATACTTTAAGGAACATCAAGTTCAAGAGTTAATAGTAAAACTTCAAATATTAAAACCTAAGGGAAAGGACATAAACAGACAATTAAACAATAAATTCAACTCATACAAGTTATTCCTGACAAGACTACATAGAAACAAGAACTAAGTAAAACATACTAAATAAAGAACAAGTAATTGCAAATCAAGGAAACAATACACATGGAAACAACACTGTAAGGGAAAGGGTTAAAGAGTTCATGAACTTGTGATTAGGCAAACATCTTGGCAAGGTGGATACGCAAAGCTTAAGATCTTTTGAGGCTAGTGTCCTTTCCTAGTCTAAGCATTTAGGTAGTCACCCTTCTAATTTGAGCTCGAAAACCAGTGAAGTAGAAAATTCATATACCATGGAGAGACCTACTACCAGTTTGAGGTTAGTGCACCGAGAAACTGCATAAGGGTCTTACAAGACTCAATTGGAATATATATGTACCAATAGATTAGGTTCTCACATCTATGAGGATGGTTTAAGAAGATCAATGGTCCAAATTAGAAACCTAGAACTTCCTTTTAGGATTGATCAACCTATGGCAAAATTGGAAGAGGGATCATACATAGATAAGCAAGGAACCATGTATGTGGTAACCATCTTTCTAGATAGGCTGATGACATTGGAACTGTCCTTCCTAGGAAAGGTGAGAAAGTTTTTCCCTTGTAGAATCCAACTGCATCTCACAATCAAACAAGTGTGGGACCCTCTAACCCATTAAGTTCACTAAAGCAAAAATCAAAGAAACCCTAAAAATAAATTTTGTACACAATCTAGGTGTAGGGAGATTGGAACAAAGAATTAGTTAACTAGAGAGAAATAACAAGAGGACATAGAACACATAGAGATACCAAAGAGTTTCCCTTACCCAAACCAAGAGAATATCCAAGAACATTGAGAACTTCCCACGGAGTGAAGGCCATGAAAAATTACTTTGATGGCATAGGAGATCCTTATGATCATGTGGCTGAGTTCAAACAAGTACGTAGAGTCGAATGGGTAGGGCTTATTTACTCAATTCAAGACCTTTGGATTAACCTTGCACGACTCTACCCTTGCATGGTTTCAACCATTAAATTGAGACAAGTATATCGTGAGATAGCTCAACTATTGGAAGCCTTCATAAATTAATTTCTTAAAAAGTGGAATCAAGCATAATACATCATCCTTGATTCACAGCTTCAAGTAGAGCACCCAACAAACAGTAAGGTTAGTAGGACATAGGTTAAAGCAATATATTGAAAGATGTCCCACACCAAAAATACCTACTCAGGAAAAGCAAGTGTTCTTGTTCATAGACAGACTCAAGAGGGAAGTTTAGGTCATATGTGTATTTGAAAGAACCAAATAGTCTAGATCAATGTTTTAAGATGTGCATTGACATTAAGGAAAATCTAAGAGAGCAATTAGAACTCTCAAATCTCTATAAGGGTTTGGACTATTGGGCCAGTACCATTTCAAGACCTTCTTCATCAACGGAAGAAATTGGAGAACTGATAGACCAAAGTTAAGAGGAAACCCCCATAATAGACAAACCCAGAGAGTAATCGTAGTAAACTGCTACTATGCTTGTGGAGGTGATCATATGCCAATGCGTGTCCTATGCAAAATTAAGTTGTGCTAGTCCTAGGATCATATTATTGCACAATAGAGAGAAAGTACACAAACTAATTAGCACAAGATTTTCCTTACCGTTAGGAAAACCTATCAGTAGCCCTATAGATATCAAAACCAATACTATCCACAACTATATTACTAGCCAATATAAAACTATCAGTAATCTTACCAATACCAACCAAGATCTCAAACTATTTTAGGACAGCAACCACCACCCCCTGGAACATGGTCTCAATAAAGTATTCAATGAGAGAAGAAAATCAAGATAGCTCCCTAGTATTGACCTCTCCTTTGGTCGCAAATAGTGATGATAATACTTATACCTTTGAATCTTTACATAGAAATACTATACCCATGTAGTATATAGAGTCACAAGAGCATCCAAATGCTTACTAATATGAAGTCTCTCCATGAAATCAATGGGAACCAGATTACACAAATGTCATGTATACAATCCAAGTCCTAGGCCCTAGGTGAGACAAGATAGGCCACAAACCCCTAGAGGACCATGCTTTAGATATCAAGGAGATCCTTTTTTACGTGATTGTCCACATCCTCCACCTTTAGGGCAGCATCAATCCATTATGATTCAAGGCTTTTTTTCAGACTATGCCAAGGAACATATCATTTGGTATTGCCTTAAAAACCCACTCAATGCATCAAAAGGAACACATGTCAATGTGTCAACCTAGTGCAAGGATCTAATGGAAGTATTGCTAAGGTAGGTCTTATTCAAGCAGTTACCCAAGCACAAACTTTACAAAAACCTAAGCCATTAGAACAAGAGAAAGAATCAAACTCTAGTGAGCAAAGTGAACTTAGTAAAGAATTCTAAAGCATGGAAAGAAACCATAGATAGAGCAAAAAGAGATTGGTCAAAAAAGCTATTCGAGCTAGAAGATAGTGGAAAGGAAAGCAAAGCAAAGATCATAGAACTCGCATCTCAAATCAACTCGCACCTCGACCCATCCCCTACTCCATATGCAAGGTTGTAAGAAACCATGTAGATGAGATGATACTAGGGAGACCTTTCCTGCAATAAATGCAAATAGTACAAGATTGGGGTACCAACTCTTTGTTTAAGAGGAGGTAGAGTGGAAAATCCTCAAACTCGAGGACTACTTGGATTGGAAAAATGGAGCCAATATTTGGAAAATGGGGTTTTTTATAATATTTTAGTTTTAAAAATCACTACTTTGAAGAAGGACTTAAGCTTTACATGGTTGGAAATGTATGGATTTATCTTTATATGTCTTTTACATGCTCCCTTTTCTTCTATGTCTTCTCAAACCATGATCTGCACTCGTACTTCCTGATGGTCAGGTTGTTTGTTGGCCAGCACCAAGACACTCAACAATAAGAAGAACCAATGCAAACATAATCCCAACAATAATAAACACATACTAAAAGTCAGCAATATTAGTCTTCTCACAAACCATCATTTGAACAAAACCACACTTTTTATCGAGACTCATTGTCTTACTCTCCATCCCCATTGCCACCTCACTAGAAGAACCTCGACCTTTTGTCTTTCCATCAGAATTTCATAATGATCCCATCAGCATTTCATAATGATCCGCTAGTCGGAATAGCTCGATTTTCATTTCTAGCTACCAACACCATCGTAAATCGTGAACAGTAACACTAGCATGAAATCCACTCATATGAGTTGGAACTAGAACATCTTAGAATCACTATTCATGAGTTAGAATTTACCTTGATGAGATGCTACAATATCATCAATGAGAAGACATGTTGCAAAAAAGTATGATGAAATCAAAGATGAAATGTAGAATCTGCAACCTCTAGTAGATATGTTAAAACATGAATTAAAAAAAAGTGGAATTTGGTTGCTTCATCAAAGTGTAAGTCAATTATAGGATGAAAATCACGAGTTGCACATATGAAAACCACTATTGAAGACCTAGCCGATGAGGTTAAGCATGTAATTCATAGATTGGAAACTCAAATGATAGATTTTCAGAATACTATGCAAGAATGGGACTAGAAAATACATGATGTGCATGTAGTAAGACATGAGATGAAGGACCAACTTCATGATCTAAATGAGCAAGATAAATTAAAAGATCAAGTGATTGCACGAAAACAATGGAAAATGAATAATGTCTCTAGACATTGTTTGTAGACAAAAGTAAAATTGCATGAGCAACTCAGAGTAGTTGAAACTAACGTAGATTCTTATGATGCCTCCCATTGGATTATGCCTCACAAGTAACCTTGCTAGATCAGTCCACAGTTCAAAAGTTGGTTCAAAGTATTCAAAGAAAGATAAAAGCCCCTTATGATGAGTACCTTGTAGGATTAAAATGGCCAATCCCTAAGAATTGTCAAATACAATTTGATTAAAGTGTTTATATCTCTGGAAATCTTATTGTAAACCAAATTTGTAAAAAAAAAAATTATAAAATATTTCCCATTTGGACCTATTAATTTTTGTTCATGTACTTAGCTAGTATGACATCTACCTCTACTGCTAGTTGTAAATTTGAACTAGTACTCTGTATATGGTCACTATTGACAAAAACAACACCAAACAAGACTTCTATGTGCCATTCCAAGCTAGGCTCCTCTAAAAAAAAGGAATAAAAGGAAAGTACGCGATATATAAAGACATATACATAGAGTAGAGAGAGTTTTGGATGAATCCTTGTTGCCTTGATGAGTAAACATCTTTTGTAATTTACTCATTATAATTTGATATTGTGACTCTAATATTATTGACTTTTTTGTATCTTTTTTCTTTTGAATTTTTTGTGTTGCGCGTTGTTGGATGGTGTCTATTGAACTGGCTATGCTAAAAGTAGAAGTTCTAGCTAGGATGAGTAGTCTAGAATTCCTAAATGTAATGAGTCATAGATAGTAGTAGATAAATGTTTCGGTAGAAGGTAGTTATTCCAAGTTTATAGTAGTAGATGAATGTTTTGATAGAAGGTAAATGTTCCAATTATATGGTAGAATATGAATATTCAGATAGAAGATAGCTATTCCAAGTCACAATGGCATAGGAATGTTCAGATAAATGATGTATTTTCCCAACTTATAGTAGTTGAATGGTGTGAGTAGAAAGTAGAAGTGAATATCTATAGCTAAGCTTAAATGTTTAGTGTAGAAGCAACATTTGAATGTATTGTTGGAAGAACAGATATTCAAACTTTGGAGTAGTGACTCAATGTCTCTTCTGCAAAACGATTCTATTCTCAAAGTTAAATAGCAATCGAAGGTCTTAATAGAGGATTAGTGTTCAACACTCATCAACAATAGACTATTTCTAGTTGAAGGAGAAACTCTCATCAATGACATTTCAACATATTACAAGAGAAATATTTGAAATTTCCTAAGCAATTTGAAGAGAGCCCAATTCCATCCTTAGGAAGTCAATAATCATTTCTTGAAGGTGAACAATTCGTTCTGACATGAACATCCACTTCCTTAAGAAGTACCCTACCCTTGAATCCCCTATGGAGAAGAGTCCAATGTGGTCGAATAAATAGGATTACTAGTGGTTATGACTCCTAAAGTTCAGTTGGAAGACAAATTTCCCTTGGGTGTTGGTTAGATGTCCTAGTCAACCCACTTGGTGACATTCTCACATAAATAGTGCCATGGTATAATTTTTTTAATTGTTTCATAAACAACGCCAACATACATACATACATACATACATACATACATACATACATACATACATACATACATACATACAGACATACATACATGCATGCATACACATACATACATACATACATACATGCATGCATGCATGCATGCATGCATGCATGCATGCATACATACATACATACATACATACATACATACATACATACACATACATACATACATACATACATACATGCATGCATGCATGCATGCATACATACATACATACATACATACATACATACATACATACATACATACATACATAAATACATGCATGCATACAGACATACATACATACATACATACATACAGACAAACATACATAGTTATCTCTATTTGGTAAGGATACCAAGTTCTAACCATCTACACATTCACACAAGGACACTTGTTTTGGAACATGGAAACATATATGGATACCCTTTGAAAGAAGGCATTTACATGGATTTGTACACGTACACATCCTTAAATATATGCATACACATTTACCACATTCAAACCCAAGTTTTTGGTCGTGGCTATGGTCACACACTGACACACATATGAATGGACACATGAGGAGGTTTGTATGTCACTTAAATATTTTGGCTAGTTGAAGGATAAATTGAATGGCATTTTCAACATATTAGGATATTACAAGCAAAATATTTGAATTTGGCTAAGCTCTTCAAAGAGGACGCGATTCCCTCCTTAGGAAGTCAGTAGCCATTTCCTAAAGGTGAACAATCCATTCGAGCAAGAGCACCCACCTTCTTAAGAACCGCCCTACCCTTCAATCTCCCCATGGAGAAGAGTCCGATGTGGTCAAGTAAATAGGATTACTAGCAGTTCAGACTGCTAAAGTTCAATTGGGAGACATATTCCCCTTTGGTGTTGGTTGGATGTCCTAGTCAACCGACTTGGTGACATTCTGGTGTAAACGGTGCAAGGGTATATTTTCTTAGTTGATTCATAAAAAAACACATAAAATACATACATACATACATACGTACATACATACATGCATACATACACACATACATACATACATACCTGTGTACGTACGTACGTACATACATACGTACATACATACATAAATACATACATGCATACGTATATACATACATATATACATAAATACATACATGCATGCATACATACATACATACATAGATACATAGATACATGCATGCATACATACATACATACATAAATACGAAGTTCTAATGGTATACACATTCAGACATGGACACTTGTTTTGGAACATGGAAACATATATGGAAAGAAGGCAAATACATACATTCACACGCGTGCGCATATTTACATGTATGCATAAACATTTATATCATTCAAACCCTAGTTTTTTATTGTGGCTATGGTCACAAAATTACACACATATGAAAGGATAAGGAGGTTCGTATGTCACTTATATATCTTGACTCCATTGCTATGAGAATGATACGTGTAAATCAAGCATCCTCGATGATCTTGCATACTATTTTCGGAAATGTAACGGCATTCATACCTTTAATACATGCTTTATGTCTTTATGAGATTTTTCTACAAAAAAATTACCTCTTTGCATAATTGTAGAGGAGGTATTGGGGTGTCCACCTTATCATAATTTCTTTATCATAATTGTAGAGGAGCTACTTGGGTGTCCACCTTTGGCAACTGCCAAACTCGAATGGAAGCTAAGCACTCACTTCTAGTATGTCTTCTACTCAAGGGAGGTTCTTCCTTAGGAAAGTATGCCTTGTAACATTCCTCTGTGCAGGTACGGTCATTGACAACACAGACACTATACACTCACGGAGAGGAGCAACAACAAGTGCAAATAATAGAGAAAACCCAACTTTTTAGCTCATAAAATGATTACAGAAGGTCCGAAATTCTCTGAATGGCCAAAACAGATGGCTAACATGACATTACAGGAACTAGATGGAATCAAGACGAGAAGTACAAATCACATAGAGAGTATTGCACGGATGAAAACCCTTCTCCAAGAGAAATGAAACAAACTCACACCAAGGGACTATATCCAAACCACTTAATCACGCTGCAATGCTAATAGCAAACTCCACTGAGAGGCCCACGCTCTATATACTCACCACAAAGTGACCCCCAACAGTGTGCTTGTAACACCAGAATGTAGAATGTAATCCAAACAATGGTGTGTGAACCTACTACCGATCCCAATGCCAAAAGAAATGAGGTTGATGCCAAAAAGTGATCTCGACTTCTGTATGTGTGTATATATCAATGAGTGCAAATCATTTGCTTTCACAGACTCCAAGTGGCCACAAGTTGCCTTGCCAAATCCCAATGTTCACTGAGTATACACCAAAATTGTTGCCCAAAAATGGAGTAAGCTAATTTTGGCTCTAGCAACCAACCTTAATTAAGCTCTTCAAATATGGTTTCTAACACTGCCAAGGCTTCAAAACTATATTCCCTACATTAACTCTTACTCTCTCACTCTGATATTTTACTGACAATTGTATTCTGCCACACAATTATTTTACATTCGCCATCCAAGAAGTTTACACCTCTCATAATGAATTGAACCTTAAGAGCTCTTTCTTCACATAATTCTTGTAGTAACTTTTGACAACCTAATTGTGAAAGAAATCTTCTTCTGATGTCCTTGAGGTTCCATCACCTACTGCCCAACTCGCATATTGGTCCTTCCCACCCCTACTAGCATAATTCTCCACCACACTCATAATCATTCTTATGTATTAGTAATGGTCACCAAGACCATGTGAGTTCCACGTATAGGCATGCTGGACCCTCTACAGTCAAAAGAGAACTCGAACGTGTGCTTCTTTCAGGTCAATAGCTCCGATCGCCATCAAAGTTATCCCGACAATCTTAGATGACAATAGCCATAGGAGCTTACGCTTCAACTTTCCTTTGAGACGAAGAAATAGCAAGCCAAAAACTTATTTGACCGGCATCGTGTCCACACCCAAGAGAGCTCCATTAGTGTTCTTGGTTGCAGACGTTGGATCTATGCAGACTCGACATTGATAATATCTTGTAACATAGTGGTCGCTGTCCTCATAGCCATGCTCTGAACCGGTGGGAGAATGGGCTGGCGTGTGAGCGACCTGTGGAGCTGCACGGGTGGAGATGGCGGAATCAGACGCAGGTCCTACGGGAGGGGATGGGGGGAAAGACGCGGGGCTGTGGGGATGAGGTCGCGCGGATGGCGGGGGAAGCGCAGAGAGAGAGAGAGAGAGAGAGAGAGAGCTCTGGACTGGGGGCTATGGCTAGTGGGGCTCCGGGGCCGTGGGTGGCGCACAGAGAGAGAGAGAGAGAGAGAGAGAAAGAGAGAGAGAGAGAGAGAGGGGGAGGTATAGAAAATGTAGTGCTCTCTTGAGAAACCAAGATATCTCAAGCAAAAAATGTAGGTTTAACTCCCTTGCAAGTCTCCATGCGCTTGAAGGAGATGACATCGGCATCAAAAGTAACAAACATTTTCTGGCTTGTTACAGCCATGAAGCTATACTCACATTCTGAATGAGAGATAGCTTTGCTTAGGCTCCATGGAACACGCACAGTTGATCAGAGAAGGGGGCAACCTGAATGTTGTCGACACCTATAGCCATCCAGATGGAGCAAAATCGGCTTCTACTCCTCATGGTAATCTTGCAATTTTCATAGGATAAAGCTCCAAATGTACGATGAAAACTTTCCAAGCTTTTTGACAAGAACTTCCAAAACTCATCCAACATCCTCTAGGATTCCTGATCCTCAGATTCCTTGCTCTACAGACCCTCACATCAAGTCTTTGCACCATCTTAGTGCAACTTCTCTTTTATTTGCTTATTAAATGAGACAAAATGAATTGAAACTAAAATGAACTGAACAATGGTATCTATAATGAGTGAATTCGTTCTATCACAGAGAATTAGACTGATTTTGACTCTACCGTGGAAGTGTTATCCAGGGGTTTCCTATCCTCATCAAAATCTTCCAATTTGGCCCATGAATGTTGGCCATAAGTCCTTCTTTTTATTTTCCTCTTCATGTCATCAAACCTCTTTAATCATGTAGTGTCTGTCTTCCTCATTCTCTTTTGGGCCATAGTTGCAATCTTCTTGGATGCTTTTAGATATGTATCTGCATTCATCTTTAAAGTAGTAGGAGTACCTTGCACATGAGACTTTGTCCTCTAATGAAATTTTGAAAATTCAGGGTGCTTCCTTTGGGGTCTTTCATTCTTCCTAACCTCACTTCCATGAGAATTTGATCTTACCTTAGGAGTGTCTTTCTGATGCCATAATCCTGTTGCTTAGTGGTGCGTTCAGTTGATAGTATCGTTTCTCTTCAAACTACATCCTGCAACAATGATTCTTCTTCATTGATAGCTACAAGACCACTACTTATCTCATCTTTAGGATTGGCTCCATTGTCCATTTTGCAGAGATATCTAGAAAGAGAACCTCCTTAGGTACTAGTAAATCATAGGATGTAGCCTGGGGTGCCTAATCATGGTTTGCATATCTTAAAAGAACATGTACATAATTATTGATCTCTACTTGTTCACTTACAGAAAAAAGAGTACTCATCCTCTTTGGTAAATAGACCCCAAAAAGGTCAAAACTTGCTCCCTTGGAGTTCCTTGACTTTCTTGAGACACGTGGAAAAATTGAAGTTGACCCCGTTGCTCCACAGAAGGAGTCGGTTTTCCTTCTAGAGAGTCTTCATTTACCTCACATATTTCGATTGTACAACATTTTGCACTTCCCATCATCCAATTTAACATCACATCATCTTCTTGAGGTAAAAAAGGCAATACCTACGGATCTATTGTATATCCAGTTGCCTTTGCATTGCCGCATCCCTCCTCTAAATGTATCTATAAGTTAGAATTACTGTTTGTGGAAATCCACAACTGGTTCCTTCCCCAATCTTGCAGTGCTTTTGCTTGTCTCAACTAGGATCTTCCCAAAAATAGGGGATAAGATGTGTCCTATGGTAAGACAATAACAATGTCTCGAAGAAAGTGAAAACTCTGTACTATCATAAGTACCTTTTCAACAATATCGAGTGGCATAACCTGGTGTTGATCTACCAATGTGACAGTGAAAGGTGTTGCCTTGGTGGGGTTCAATTTTAGCTTCTTCATTGTGAAGTCAAGCATCAAATTGATGCTAGAGCCTCCAGGAAGTTGAGCCACTTCATCATCAGTGTGGCACGACAGTGGTGGCATGACCTTCTCTTCTTGGTGACTTTGTTGCATTCTTAAGGCTTCCAACTTTCTCCTGAGTTGCCCGATAGAGTCCAAGTTTGACGCATAGTTTGGTTGTGCATCCCCTTCAAAATGTAGCCTAGCTTCCTCAATGTGCAATGCATCTGCAACAAAATCATTAAGTGTTGCATCCAATCTAAGAGACTCTCAAAGCTTTTGCTAGAAGACCTCGGGAGAGCTTTATCTATCCATTTTTACCAAGAAATTGTCTGGAGCATGTGGCAGACGAGAAACAAGTGCTTTAGTCCTAGTGTGAAGTTCGTGAAAGGATTCACCTAATCTCAACTTTAGGTTCTCTAGCTGGTCTAGAGCTCTCTCTGAGGAGTTGCTTGGTCGAAATGTCTGTGAGAATGCCATCTTCAGTGCCTCCCACGTAGCAAAGTGGTTGTCTGCATATTAACTATACCATTTGTCTGCAAGGCCTTCCAATGTAGATGGGAAGAGCACACGCATTGAATCCTCTCGGTTTTGCAGACCTTGTTCGTAGCATAAGGAGATGAACCTCCTCACGTGATCATCTACATTTTCATAAGCCAATCCCTTAAAAGTATGGAATTTAATATTCAACCTCGAGAGTAAATGGGAAACATCCTCCATTGGCACTAGTTCTTCTTCTAAAGTAGCAGAGGAGAAATCTAATGTCTTCTTGGGATTCTCCTTTGAGGATGTGGTTGCAACCAAATCAATAGATAAATTTAAAGAGGGTAGAGGGGATCTAGGCTAACTAGGTGAAGGTAAAGATGACTTCTTGAGGCTCCTTTGTACACCAAGAGGTTCTTTGTCTACTCGAGTGTGGGTCACATACCCACTTACTAGATGCAAAAATCAACCATTGATAATGCACAAACAACTATTTAGTACATTAAGGACCTCACATAGAAATGCAAGAGTCCCACCATGTAGGTACCTCACACAGAGAATGCAAGTGCCCCACCAGGCTAGGTACCTCGCACAGATGATGCAAGTGTCTCATCGGGTGTGCCAAACTGTAGAGGAGATATTAGGGTGTCCAACTTTGTCAAGTGCCAAACTATAATGGAAAACAAGCACCCACTTCCACTATGTCTTCTACTCAAGGCATGTTCTTCCTTAGGGAAGTATACCCTATATCATTACTCTGTGCAGGTCCACTCACTCACAACAGATATGTTGTATATTCATAGAGAGAGGAGCAACAACAACTGCAAATAAGAGAGAAAACCCAACTTCTTAGCTCAGAAAATGATTTTAGAAGGCTCGAAATTCTCTGAATGGCTAAAAACAAAGGGCTAACATGACATTACAAAAACTAGATGGAATCAAGACGAGAAGTATCACATAGAGAATACTGCACCAATAAAACCCTTCTCCAAGAGAAATGCAACAAACTCACACCAATGGACTATATCCAAACCATTTAATCACGATGTAATGCTAATAGCAAACTCCACTAGGAGACCCACACTCTGTATACTCAACACAGAGTGACCCCCAACAGTGTGCTTGTAGTACTAGAATACAAAAAGTAGTCCAAAAGATCGTGTGTGAACCTAATGTTGATCCCAATGCCAAAAGATATGAGGCTAATGTCAAAAAATGATCTCGACTTCTCTATGTGTGTATATATATCAATGAGTGCAAATCATTTGCTTTTATAGAATCCAAGAGGCCCCAAGTGGCCTTGTTGAATCCCAATGTTCACTGAATATGAACCAAAATTGTTGCCCAAAAATGGGGGAGTAGGCTAATTTTGGCTCTTGCAACCAACTGTAATTAAGCTCTTCAAATATAGTTTTTGACACTGCCAAGGCTTGGCAACTATATTCCGCCACATAATTATTTTACATTCACCGCCCAAGAAGTTTACACTTCCGATAATGAATTGAACTTTAGGAGCCAAGACGGTAGGAATTCTGGTTGTGGAGATATTGTCGGATCATATATTTTATAGACTATTTTGTATCTCCCGACTACGTTTATCTATACCGAACTGCCTTGTAAAAGCTATATAAGCATGGCCCAGGTTGAGCTTTACATAGCATTGCGCACTAGTAAGCCCTTCATCTAGAGTCTGTCTAGATCGCCATCTAAGCTCCACATTGGGAGCGCACGGGTGGACATCACCATCATTGTAATTGCATTATGCTCGGCAATCTGACAATTTTGAGTTCTCTATCTCTTAGTCTACGTCTATCTTTGTCTGCATTTTTCTCTCAACTCTGTCTATAGGTCTATTCTATTGTGCTGTTATTTTCTTACATGGTATCAGAGCCTTCAGGAGGCTCTGAGTGGTGCAGAATTAGAAACACAAAGGTTGCAGAGGTCTAAACGACAAAAGAGAGAAGATGTTAAGCAGTGCGTCATCATCTACGAGTGGAGGTCAAGGTGGTTCATCAACAGGAGTAGGTGGCGCACAAGCAGGAGCAGCAATGATGCCGGTCATCCCAACGCTGCGAATACGGCCACCAGCCTTCACAGAAGGTAAACTTGATGGTACGAACTACACCTTGTGGAAGTTCAAAATCACTTCTATTCTTGATTCGTATGAGCTTTTGGAGACTGTTCTTGGGACTGATCATGAGCCCCAAGAAAGACCTGATCCAAATCATCATGGTCGAATGATTCCTCCTGATGCTGATCTTCTACGTGCTTGGAAACGTAGAAATGCAGATGCACTCTGTGCTGTAGTTACAAGTACTTCTGATAGTGTTCTAACTCTCATTCAACATACTACAAAGGCATGTGAAGCATGGAACATATTGAGAAATCAATATGAAACTCGTAATCAGACACAGATTCAGAACTTGGAGAATCAGCTTGCAACAGAACGGTTTGCTGATAGGGAGACTGTAGAGGTGTTTATCACTAGCATAAAGAATCTACGAGATCAAATGGCGGGAGCAAGTGTTCAAAAGTCAAGTGAGGAGCTACCTCGTCGTTGTCTCCGAATCTGTCCACCTAAGTTTGATGGTTTGGTAACTGCTCTTAACACTCAAATCATACTTCAACCACTAACTTTTGAAGAATTTAGTGCCTTACTCATGGAGGAGAAGTTGCAGCTCAAGGCAAGGAGCGGTGATAGCAAAGGAGATGCTGCATTCACAGCAAATGCCAAAGGAGGCAAAACAGACTCTTCAAAAGATGGAGACAAAAAGAAGAACGACAAAAAGAAGTTCAAGGGAGAGTGTTTTCACTGCAAGAAGAAAGGACATAGAATCCAAGACTGTCGCATCAAGAAGGTAGAAGAGAAGAGTGACTCTTCAAAAGGTGGCAAGGGCAAGGAGTCTTCCAACACAATAGAAATAGCGCTTGAGTTATTTGTTACGATAGAGGAGGTGTGCTCCTTGGCTGAAGATTCAGGAACAGATGACTCATGGGTGTTGGATAGTGGTGCATCTTGTCACATGACAAGTAGAAAAGACCTTTACAGTTCCTTACAACCTCTAAAGGAACCCATCACAATAAAGGTAGGGAACAATGCAAGATGTCCTACAGAGGGCGAAGGTATGGTTTCTTTCATTAACATTAATGGTGATATCAGAAACCTTTCAAATGTGTTGTATGTTCCACAAATAAAACGAAATCTACTTTTAGGAGCTTCTATAACTGATCAAGGTCATCAAGTATCTTTTAGTAAGATAGGAGCTAAGATTATGGATGGTAACAACAACATTGTTGGGACTGGCATAAGGAGGAACAACCTATATGAGTTGTGTGCTCTTACAACCACTAAAAACGTGGGCACAAGTAAGCTATGGCATGAGAGATTCGGCCACATTGGATACCCTATATTGAAGGAGATGCATTGTAGAGGTATGGTTGCACACCTACCATCGATTGCAGAAATGAAGGAACCATGTGAAGCTTGCATGATCAAGCAACAGAGGAAGGCGTTTCCACAAGAAAGCAAGAACAGGGCAAGGTATCCTCTAGAGTTGGTGCATGCTGATTTATGCGGAAAAATGCCTACACAGGCCTTGGGCGGATCTTCCTACTTCATGTTACTTGTCGATGACTATAGCAGGAAGATGTGGGTGTACTTCCTTTGCAATAAGGCTCAAGCTTTTGGTAAGTTTAAAGAATGGCTTCAGCTTGTTGAAATTGAAACAGGGAAGAAGATGAAGAAATTCAGGACAGACGGTGGTGGTGAGTTCACATCAATAGAGTTTGAGGATTTCTGCAAGAGTAAGGGAATCAGGCATCAACTCACAGTGGCACATAGTCCTCAACAGAACGGTGTAGCAGAATGTCGGAATCGAACCATCATGGAGATGGTAAGGTGCATGTTGAAAGGAAAGGGTTTGTCTAATCAATTTTGGTCAGAGGCCGTCAACACTACTGTCTACATCTTGAATCGAAGCTACACCAAGGAACTTGATGGAAAGACTCCACAAGAAGCCTACACTGGTAAAATGCCTTCTGTTTCCCATTTCAAAGTATTTGGAAGTGAATGTTATGTACATGTTCCAGATAGGGAGAGAAACAAGCTTCAACCAAAAAGCATCAAATGTATCTTCCTAGGGTACATTGAAGATAAGAAGGCTTATAAGCTTTATGACCCTGAGGCTAAGAAGATCATGGCGAGTCGTGATGTCGTGTTCAAGGAGGAGAAACCACATGCAATGGAGGAGGAAAAGAGAGCTTCCACTTTATCATCAGGCGAAGGGGAAATCCACTATGAACCTACCCCAAGAGCTATCCCTTCTACACAAGAGAAGGAAGCATCATCTTCAGATGATGAGTCTGAAAGTCACCAACCTACCGACACCCAAGTGGAAAAGCCATTGCCATGTTGGATGAGGTAGCTCTATGATTCTGCAAACCCCATCCCACAGTCACTAGAACAGGTTGCAGATGGACCGAGACTATCATAGAGAATAGAGGAACAGAGACTGCCAAACACCCATATTGTATACACAGCCTTGATGGCTGATCTCATTCAAGAAGAAGCAAAGGAACCAACCAATCTGGAAGAGGCACTCCATGATCCGAATTGGAGGGCTGCCATGCAAACAGAATACAACAATATTATGAAGAATGGAACTTGGGAGCTAGTGGATCGACCCCCTAAGCGTAAAGTCATTGACACCAAGTGGGTCTGGAAGCTAAAGTACAACGTTGATGGTACTCTAGAAAAGTTTAAATCAAGACTTGTTGCACAGGGCTACTCACAAGTTGAAGGCATTGACTTTTGTGAATCATTTGCCCCCACTGCAAGAATGACTACTATCCGAGTAGTACTAGCTGTGGCTACACATAAGCATTGGCCAGTCTATCACATGGATGTCAAGTCAGCGTTCCTGAATGGAGACCTCAAGGAGGAGGTATATGTGTCTCAACCACCAAGGTTTGAGGCTCCCGATTCAGAGAACAAGGTATGTAAGCTGAAGAAGGCATTATATGGGCTAAAACAAGCCCCTAGAGCATGGTACCAGCGGATAGATAAGTATCGGTTGGACCTAGGTTTCAAAAGATGTGCTTCTGATGCTAACTTGTATGTTCTAAAGAGAGGAAGGAAGACAATTGTGCTTGTACTCTATGTAGATGACCTTGTGATTACAGAAAATGATGATGCTCTTCTTCAACAAACAAAAGATGCTCTGAGTTCAGAATTTGAAATGACAGACTTGGGCTTAATGCATTATTGCTTAGTTCTTGAAGTTTGGCAGGAACTAGGGAAGATTTTCATCTCTCAACAAAAGTATGCAAGACAAATATTGAAGGCATTCGACATGGAGGATTGCAAGGAAATTTCTACACCTATGGAGGTCAACACAAAATTATCTATTGAAGATACTTCACCTCCAATGGATATTGGAAGATACAGGAAATTAGTTGGAAGTCTAATCTACTTATGTAATAGCAGACCAGACATCTCTTATGTTGTTGGAGTAGTAAGCAGGTTCTCTAATAAGCCTTGCCAAACTCATTGGAAGGCAAGCATGCGGATACTCAAGTATGTGAAAGGAACCACTGATTATGGTATTATTTATGAAGAAGAATCATCTCTAGTCAGTGTGACTCAGATTGGGCAAGAGATATTGATACCAGAAAATCAGTTTCTGGATATTGCTTTTCTTTAGGATCAGGGATTTTCTCTTGGATCAGTAAGAAGCAACCGACTGTAGCATTATCTTCTACTGAAGCTGAGTACAAAGCTGATGCGTTGCAGCATGTGAAGCAGTATGGTTGAGGAGGATCCTATGGCACATAGGAATACAAGGACATGAGGCTATAGAGTTAAAGTGTGACAACCAAAGTTGCATGGCCATCACCAAAAATCTTGTTTTCCATGCACGTACCAAGCACATAGAAATCCAGTATCACTATGTGTGTGAGTTGATTGAAGACGGGGTCGTGGAGATAACCTATTGCCCTACTGAAGAAAATGGAACAGACATCTTCACCAAGGCTCTTGGGAGAGAGCAACTTCTTTGACACTTTTCAAAGCTTGGGATTGGACCAAGGAGGTAGTTCACCATCGGGTGGACATTGAGGGGGGGTGTTAGATATGCTCAATACTCCACCCTCATGTGACCACAAATGATCCATGGTGCTCTAAGTTGTAAGGCCCCCATTATGAGGAGAAGCCATTATGAGAGCCTAGACATTTGTGGAACCCTAACTTCCAAGTTAGATGAGGCCTATGTGTGACCGTTGATGGTTGTAGATGATCTTTGTGAGCCTAGCCGTTAGGTTAGGTAGGGCATAAACTTCCAGGCCATTAGGTTGCCATTTAAGGTGAAAATAAAGGCCTTGTGGCATCGTGCAGTTTCCCCATAGAACCTTAATGGGGGGAGTGCAAAGGGGGGCTTGCCCCCTTCTAGGGGGTCCGGGGGGCCTATCCCCTCAGCCCGTAGGGCCGAGACGGTAGAACTTCTGGTCATGGAGATATTGTCAGATCATATATTTTACAGACTATTTTGTATCTTCCGACTACGTTTATTTATACCGAACGGCCTTGTAAAAGCTATATAAGCACGGCCCAGGTTGAGCTTTACATAACATTGCGCACTAGTAAGCCCTTCATCTAGAGTCTGTCTAGATCGCCATCTAAGCTCCACATTGGGAGCGCACGGGTGGACAGCACCATCATTGTAACTACATTACGCTCGGCAATCTGAGAATTTGAGTTCTCTATCTCTTAGTCTGCGTGTATCTTTGTCTGCATTTTTCTCTCAACTCTGTCTATAGGTCTATTCCGCTGTGCTGTTATTTTCTTACATTCCCACCCCTACTAGCATAATTGTCCACCACACTCAGAATCATTCTTATGTATTAGTAATGGTCACCAAGCACTCAGAATCATTCTTAATGGTCACCAAGAACATGTGAGTTCCACGTATAGGCATGTTGGACCCTCTATCGTCAAAAGAGAACTCGAACTTGTGCTTCTTTCAGGCCAATAACTCAGATCGCCATCAAAGTTATCCCGACAATCCTAGACGACCATAGCCATAGGAGCTCACACTTCAGCTTTCCTTTTAGATGAAGAAATAGCAAGCCAAAAACTTATTTGACTGGCATCATGTCCACACCCGAGAGAGCTCCATTGGTGTTCTTGGTTGCAGACATTGGACCTATGCAGACTCAACATTGATAATATCCTATAATTGTAATTAACTGAGCTTTGCAGTTCATAGTGGTCGCTGTCCTCATAGCCATTCTCTGAACTGGTGGGAGAGAGGGCTGGCTTGTGGGCGACCTGTGGAGCTGCACGGGTGGAGATGGCGGAATCAGATGCGGGTCCTGTCGGAGGGGATGGGGGGAAAGTCTAGGGGCTGCGGGCCTGAGGTCGCACGGATTGGGGGGGGGGGGGGGGGGGGGAAGACGAGGGCTGTGGAGAGAGAGAGAGAGAGAGAGAGTAGGGGGGTATAAATCTTGGTATAAGGGGTATTTCTATATATATTCGGGAAAATATTGTTATTCCGTGGCTTCACAATGTCCACATTAGTTTCAACAGCAAAGGTCTTGATCGAATAGCAATGCCATATATATGGCAGAGAAAGGGATACCACCTTAAATCTTTTGTACAAAATATTATGATATGACTCTTTCTTGGTACATTCGTGTTTGTTTGTTTTGGAGCTTCTATGTGAATGGCTTATGTCCTTGGTTTTTTACGTTATTGCTATTGTGCACATAGGAATGGTCTGATTCTTGAGGTTATTTCGTCGCTGCAACTCGTATGAATATTGGAAATAAATATCCTATTCCAAATATTATGATTTTTATAAAGAGGAAGTTCGACATTAGCCTGCTCTGTCATACTTTGATTAAAATAAAAGAAAAAAGAATACAGGTGAATGGGCCTAGCACCCATGGAACCCACTGAATCCCACAAAACAGGGGAAGAACATATAGAGCTAGAGGGTTTTAGAGACGAGGTTGATAACCCCTTCATCCCCTCATGCGGGGCCCACTTGGCTTTAATCTTGTTGTTCTCGAGGAAAAACACTTTATAGTGCCTGAACGGTGGGGACTTTTTACAATTGGATATTCTTTTGCCTAGAAGGAAAAGAGATTTCTCGATAGACCATTCTTTAGGAGGGTTTTTGAAATTGGAAGCGCATCTCTCTCTCTCTCCAAATCTTCCGGAGGGTCTCATCTCTTATAGCATTCCACAATGATGAGGAGCAACCAATCGCCTCACCTAGAAGCACTTGCTTCCAATTGATCTGTTCCTCTAGCAGCAAGATTTTTCCAAGAATTCGCCAAGATCAGAGACTGATTTGGGGCATGAGAAGAAAATGTGTCCCAAATCCTCAATGCTACAATGGCATCTCTTACACCATGGTGGAACCCCACAAATTTTGCTAGCCTTTATATTGGTCCAGATTCCCCTGTGGAGGATTTGCCACATAAGCATCGACTTTTTTATCTCAATGGGGGGGTGCTAGAGAGACATGAAATTCAGATCCCACCGCAAGCTTGTCCAAGTAAGACACCACTTCTTATTAAGCGTGATATGATAGTCCAAATTCTACTTGATTCTAGGAATTTTGTTCAAGCTATTACCGTTATGCCATTTGATACCTTCATGGTGGAGAGGGTCTTGTCCAATGAGGAGGCGGGTTTTTGAGTGTTCCCAAGTGATGCATCTACTCTACAAAAGCATCCATTCTTCAAAGCTCACTCTAACTGTTCGATCGATATCCTAAAATCTAATCCATTGGCTAGCTTCTTGATTCCAAAGGTATTTCCAATATCAAAAACCCTTATTCCAGAGCCTCTTAGCTTTTTGGAGGTTCTAGGACTCCACGCCTTTGATGCCCTTGATAGGGAACCCAACCAAATCATTCTGTTTGATACCTGCTACCCGTTTCCAATCTTCACTGATTCTGACGGATTGTTTGACCTTGTTCCAACTCTTCCACAGGGAGCAAACTACACTCGATCCTTTAGGAGACACCGGAAGCCGGGAGAACAAAAGGGTGAGAAGGCCCAAGTCCTTCCAACCTGAGTGACCCACAAGCATAAGAGCATTCTTGTTCCTAAAGATAAGCATGGACCAAGAGGCCTCACTGTTACACCAAGCTTTGATAAGCCATTTAGGAGCCAACTTGTTTGCCATGACCTGAATGTCCAGAATGCCGAGACCTCCATGATCCTTTTGGCTAGTACAAGTAGCCCATTTAATTTTAGGGACACCACTTCTGTTGGGGTCACCTGTCCAGAGAAAGTTTCTGCAGATTCTTTCCAATTTGATAATCACTTGATCCTTCAGTCTCCAACAGGAGAGAAAATAATAGTCAATGAAATAAGGAATGTATTAATTAGCATAGCACGCCCCGTTAGGTTGATTTGCATATCTTTCCAATAGGCTAGCTTGTTATCGAGCTTAGAGAGGACTCAATTCCATTGTTGGTCCATCGAAATGCCAAATCCCATTGGAATACCTAATAAGCAGCAGATTTGACCTCTGTTGACCATTTGATAGCCCTGGTCAACCAGGAATCAGAGGGGAAGGCTATTAATGGCTCTAGAAGTGGTTTTAGATTGGTTTGTTTTGGATCTTGAAGCCACACAGAATGTGTCCAGGCATCTCTAAAAGGTATCAATGATGGTCATATCGTTATGCACAAAGGCATTCATGTCATCCGCAAAAAGTCTCATGATCATTTGGCCATGATTGAGAGGGAGCGAGAGACCTTGAACATGGCCTAAGTCCATATGATGCTTTACTAGGCAATTGAGCCCCTCCGTAGCAATAGCAAAAAGCAAAGGGGCCAAGGGGCATCCTTGCCTGATAGAGCATTTTAGTCCGATAGTCTTCGATAATTGTCCATTGATGTTTAGTTGTGCCGATGCATTTCCCAACAAGGTAGAGATCATCTTAGTGAATTTCTAACTACAACCGAGGTCTTTAAGAGATTGGAGAATGAAGTCTCATTCAAGCCTATCATACACTTTGTGAAAGTCAATCTTACGGAAGATAACATGTTGAGCCAACTAAATATTATGATTTTTGTTGTGGGCAACATGCTTCAGAAATAAATGTCCCTGATACTCATTACCTTTGTGCCAGTGGATAATGAAGGACACTACGTTTTGGGGAGATCGCATTGCTTTCAAATATACCTTTTATAGCCATAATAGAGATGAAATTAAACCATTGTTTTATGTATCTTTTCAAGACAGAGCATTTTTTTTTTTTGCTTTAGTACATATGATTACACATACACTACTAATGCTTTTTATTTACTCATTAAAATGTGAATTTTATAGATATATAAATTCTTAAGTTATTAAGACTAAGTAATGACTAATGACGTGAGCTTCTACTTTGGTGGCTTTGGGTTTGATAATAGGAGTAAAGACATCTTTCAAATTGGTCCATGTGTGTAAAGCGTAATTGAGGGACCCATAGGTGCAAATGCACTAAAATGAAAATTAGTAGCATGAAAGACCAATGCGTATATACTCTTAGAAGATTGCGCTTTGATTAAAGAGTTAAATGGATTAATTATCCATTAACTACTTGGTTTCAAAATGAGTATCCAATTGGAAAATTTAAAGTGATATGTATGGATTCCTTGCCATGGCATGATAATGAATAAACCTTAGTGGAATTTCTGATTGATAATTATATATGATTAGGATCAATGAGGAGAATTCTATGTTTTTCATTAAAACTTTAATTTGATCCTTAAGATCAAAAGTGTGTTAGAAATTGTCCTCTTGAACAAGCGACTTTGACATAGGTAACTTCTAAGGTTGATTTCTCACAGCACAGATCCCGTTTTGCTAAATGTTTTTAGCCATAGTTTCCTTACCTTCAAACTTAGATTTTGAATGCTCAATCATCAAAACTTTACACTGTGCACTGAGATCTAAGCAAAACATTGACGCAAAAAAGTGTGCAACTCTGAAAGGTCTACCTGCAGACTTTACATACACATGTTCCTATTGATCATACTCACAGCATGAAAGGATATAGACCATGAAACTTTAAACATAGCTTCATTAGCTTCTAGATTAGATGTGTACAAAAGGATTTCTGATCCACATGATCAAATTGAGAGAAATCTACGAAATACTCATCGCTATTTTTTGAAGATGACTCTCTTCACATCTATCTCTATGACACTTGTCCTCTAATGACTCTCTCATGTATTTCTTTACATCATTGACTTATATACATATGATTCTAGACTTATCCCACATCTATTACATTACTCCTTACCATCCTAAGGATCATCTACACTCATAGTACAAGAATTTCCATCTATAATGTACATATGTATACAATCTTCACTTCTGAGATCTCTTCACTTTCTCAAATGACTTCTTTCACTTCAATCTGACCATTGACTTGCCTCAGGCTCTTTGTAATCATCAATTTGTGATTGCTTTGTTCCAATAGCTCCCCCTCAATAACTAATTGTGATTATTCCATTCTTCTTTACTCCTGCCATCTCTTTGAACCTCTGTAACTTAGGTCCATCCAGGCTTTTTGTCAACATATCTGCAACTTGCTCTTTTGTTGGGGTATACAACACTTCAATCTCTCTATCAAGTACCTTTTCCCTCAAGAAATGATACTGAATCTCTATGTGTTTAGTCATGGCATGAAAAATAGGGTTAGCTGCCAAATACAATGAACTCATATTGTCTCCAAAAATAATTGGAGTACTCTCATCAGTTCCAAAACTCTTCAACAAGGTCTTTAACCATATCAGTTCTTTTGCAACCTCTACCATTCCTTTATACTCAGCTTCTGTGGATGACAAAGCAATTGTATGTTGCTTCTTTGAGCACCAAGAAACTAATTTATCTCCAATATAACAGAGATACCAATGAGTAGACCTTCTATCATCTGAATCACCTGCCCAATCTGCATCACTAAACACTTTGATTCTTGTATCAGAAGTAAATCCATAATACAAGCCTTCACTTAGGGTTGCTTTGATATATCTGAGTACCCTTTGAGCTGCAATCCAATGAGTCTTCTTTGGACAATGCATAAATTGTGATAACACACCTACTGCATATCATAGATCTGGCCTTGTCAAGGTAGCATAGATTAAACTACCTACCAAACTCTGATATTTCTTCATGTCATTAAACTCTTCACATCCATATCTGCTCAATTTATGATTTACCTCCAATGGTTTGGTTGAAGACTTGCAATCCTCCATGTTGAACTTGACCAGAAGATTCTTCAAGTATCTCTCTTGTGTAACATATACTCCATGTTGAGTATACACAATCTGCATTCCTAAGAAATAAGATAAGTTTCCCAAATCACTTATCTTAAACTCCTTCTCTATTTGTTTCTTAAGCTTCTTGATTCCTTGAGCATCTGTACCTGTGACAATAATATCATCAACATAAATACACATGTATATGTGTCCATTTTCACTTGCCTTCACTAGCAAGCTACTATCTGCCTTTGATGCTTGAAATCCACATTCATTCAAGAACTTAACAAGCATGTAATTCCATGCTCTTGGGGCATTCTTCAAACCATACAAAGCTCTCTTGAGCTTACACACATAATCTGATCCATTTGAATCCATGAAGCCTTCTGGTTGCTCCATGTACACTTCATCTGCAATGTATCCATCCAAGAATGCATTTTTCACATCTAATTGTGATAACTTCCATCCTTTACAAGTAGCAATAGCAATCAATTATCTAATTGTAGACATCTTAGCAATAGGACTAAAGGTTTCATCATAATCTACCCCATAAGTTTGGCCATAACTTTAACCACAAGTCTAGCCTTATATCTAGACACTTTTCCATCTGCAAACCTTTTAGTTTTTTACACTCACTTACATCCAATGACCTTCTGATTCTTTGGTCTTGGCACCAATTCCCATGTTTCATTTTCAAGTAGAGCATCATACTCTTCTTGCATTGCCTTCTCCCAATTTTGTTTACCTTTAGCTTCTTCATATGTGATTGGATCCTCTTCTGTCTTCACAATGTAGGCATAATCTTTTGTTGTTAGGAAAGATGTATCATAGCTATACCTGGTAGGTTCTTTTCTTTCTCTCAAGGATCTTTAGACCTCTGCACTTCTTGAAGTCTCAGCCACATTTGATTCTGGATCAAATCTTGGCCCATCTTCAACATTGTCCTGCAATTTACTTTTATAATCAACATCATCAATATCTTCTTCATACACAGTTACTTTTGTCTTCCCTTTCCTTTGTATTTCTTTAACATCTGCATAATCATTTGTTGACCATGTATACCATGTGCTTTGCTCATCAAATGTAACATCTTTGGTAACAAGAAATTGCTTTGTGGATGGACTCCACAATCTGTAACCCATCTGTCTATCATCATACCCAATAAACACATACTTCTCTGCTTTGGGTTCTAACTTATGTCTCAATTGTGAAGGAACATAACAATATGCTAAACATCCAAATACCTTACAATGATCAAGAGTAGGTCTCTTACCCCACCATGCTTCATAAGGTGTTCTTCCATCTAAAGCTTTACAAGGTAACCTATTCACAAGATATGTTGTAGTGTTGATAGCTTCTGCCCATAGGTAGTTTGGACAATTATTTTCTTTCATCATTGATCTTGCAAACTCTACAAGAGTTTCTATTTCTTCTTTCTGCAACTCCATTTTGTTGAGGAGAGTACCTACAAGTTACTTCTCTTTTTATACCTGCATTCCACAAATAATCATAAAACTCTTTAGAGAAATACTCTCCCCCTCCATCTGATCTCAACCTCTTGAGCTTTTGTCCTGTAATCCTTTCTACATAAGCATGATAATGCTTAAATGTCTTGAACACTTCTGATTCGTCCTTAATTACATATAAAGTAATCCATCTGGTTACATCATCAACAAACAACACATAATATCTGGATCCATTTATGCTATAGTCCCTTGAAGGACCCCACACATCTGTATGAACTAACTCAAGCATGTTTGAATACTTGTACCCTGATTTATTGTATGAACTTTTGTGTGCTTTACCTAATTGACAAGCTTCCCACTTGTACACCATGTGTTGACCTTCAACATTTGGCAAACCAAGCACCACATCATTCTTTGACATTTCCTTTATGGCTCTCTCATTGAAATGACCTAGCCTTTTATGCCATAGGTCTAACTCAGACATCTTTTGACTTCCATAAGTAAATAAAGCATGTCCCACATTACCTTGGACTTTGAGAGTAAACAGCCTTCCTTCCTTTTTCCCTGTAATGATATTTCTATATCCCTGATTTGGATCTTGCACATAAACACCATCATTTGTGAATCTGACTTCATATCCCTTCTCCACAATTTTCCCTACACTTATCAAGTTTTTAGGAATAGTAGGAACATAAAGTACCTTGCTCAAGAGTGTGCTCCCACTCTTTGTCTTCACTGAACCAATGCTCTCCACTTTATGCTTGGTGTTATCTCCTGTTTGAATTGTATGTCCATTTACCTTTGCTTCCATATCAGTCATCAATGATATATTGCCACTCAGATGATTGCTACATCCTGAGTCAATATAAAACACCCTTTGGTCTTCTCCTACTGCTTCATGAGTTGCATTCAAGATGAGAGTCATGTCATCCTTCTAATCTGATGCATAATTGTAATAATTGCTGTTGTAGGACTAAGATTGAAAACTTCTTCCACCAATAATTTTCTTAGTGGGACATGAAAAAAAAACTCAGCGGAATTGCGATTCAGCTGAAGAGTTGCTGATGAGGGCTATGGCGCAACGTTCTGCTTTGGAGGTGTCGGCTAGCAGAGGACGACAACGCTGATGCTGCTGGCCTCTTCTCTGAGTGCTGAAGCCCTACACAGGTCGCTCCATCTGCTGCTTGGGAGTGACGGAGTCCGTCGCGATCGACAGACTACTTGTGTCCGTCGCGATCGATAGACAACTAACTTGTGTCCGCCACGATCGATAGACAACTAACTTGTGTCCGTCGCGATCGACGCCGAACCAAGTCCCTTCTTTCCGATCGACGACCAACTAGGCAGACTACGCGTGCGCTCGGGAGTCGGGTGCTTGGTTCAATGCAGAATTTGCGCGCCTGAGGAGTTCGGTTCCATTCAGTTTCTTATCCGTCGCGATCGACGGGCAAGGGTCTCCTTTGGCATGCAAGCGGCTGTGAGGCGCGATCGACGAAGCATAACTCAACGTAAACCTGACAAACTCTGATCGCGCAGCCTTTCCTTATAGTTAGCTTCCGCATGGCAGGATCTGGCGGACAGAAAGGTTCTTTAAAGAGGAAAGAAAGTTTTAAAAGAAAAACAAAAAAGTATCTTTTGAGTTTAAACCTTGGTGCTTTTGAGTTTGCAACCTAGAGAAACTTGAGGTGCCTATCGATCGTCTAGTTCCCTATCGATCGTCTAGTTCCCTTTAGATCGCCTAGTTTCCTGTCCTCGTCTAGTTGCAGCTTTTAGCTTTCGAAGGTAGTTCTGGACAGTTGGGTTGTGACCGGTTTTAAAAAAAAAAAGCTTTAAAAGAAAGAAGTAAAAAGAAAAAAGAGAACAAGAAAAAAGAGAAAGGGAGTCAGTGCTTCGAGTAAGTGGGCTTCAAAAAGGCACTTCAATGCAAGTTTCCAGTGGGTTTCCAAAAGGCTAGCTAGAAAAAAAACCCAAAAGCCCACAATAAAGGTTGCCCTCTTCTCTTCTTAGAAAAAGTTCTTCTTTCTCGGGTTGTCCCTCTTTTGTCATGGATTTGGCGTCCCCCTCTCTTGTGAGAAGCAATTTGGCCCCTCCTCCCGGGGAGACCGCTAACCTGGCCTCTTTGTTGGAGGGGGGCTCTTGTGCCGCCCAAGGGACCCTCGAGAGTGCTGAACCCCCCTTGGTCTCCCTCAATAGATCCGCAATTTTGTCAACTCAGGAGGAGCTCAAGAAAGTTTGCCTCGTCGGCCAATTGTTCGGCCCTAAGCCCCCGCTCGAAACGGTGCGTCAGTGGCTTCGCAACGAGTGGTTCCCCCGCGGGCTAGTTATTTGTAAGTGTCAGTTCTTACCGGCGAGCCACTTGCTGCTAGTCTTTGAAAATGAAGATATGGCGTTTCGAGCCCTTAGTGTCGGAACTTGGCAACTCGGCCGGGCGACCCTGTGCCTATTCAGATGGTCCCTTGATTTTACTCCTGACAAATCGAAATCGCTTCGGTACCCCCTCTGGGTTGAGCTCCCTAACCTGCCATACTTCTTGTACAACTTCGTATGGGACATTGTTTCTCCTATCGGCAAGCCGTTGGCCTCGCGCGAGGACATTGGTGGTCTCATTTATGAAGGAGCAAGACACTCGTTCAACGCCCGGTGGCACCCTCAAATCTGTGTCGAGGCTGACCTCAGTATTCCACTCCCATCGAAGATCAAACTGGACTTGGGCGAAGGGGATGTATGGGAGCAAGACATCAGCTACAAAAACCTTCCCAACGCGTGCTTTCGCTGTGGCCAACAAGGTCACAGGATCAAAGAGTGCCCTTTGAGACGAAAAAGCAAGCCAAATCAAGAAGCCCCCAAAAATGCTCAAGACAGCAATGGAGCATTGAATCACTCGACGAAAGAAGAGGAATTCAAGGGTCCCCGTAATCCAGAAGCTGATGCAGATGGTTTCATCGAAGTCAGAAGAAGAAGGAAAAGAAGCCCTAGGGCAACCTCTGAGCGAAACAACAAGTCAGTTTCCCCCTCCAGCAACTTGTATTGCAATCTGGAAAAGGAAATCAATGAGTTTGACTACCCAGGTGGGAACCAACTTGAGGAGGACATCGATGTCAAAGGCCTGGAGATCCCTGACAGTAAAGAAACCTTGCAGGAGGGTTACACTACAAGCAAAGAAGACGGCTTTACTACCAGCAACGAAGATAACATGGATAGTGAAAGCTCCATCATCGGATCGACTATTCCGGAAACGGAGCTGAAAACGGTGTCCTTTTCTTCCCAGCAGGAGGCATCCCGCAAAGGAAAACAACCTATGGAGTTACCGTGGAAAAGCCCCCACAAGAACCTACTGCTAACTCGGGATCCGATCCGAGCGAAAAAGAAAGATGAACCCAAGAAAAGAAAGGACAAAGCTCCCTCCCGCAAAGAGGGATTACTACAACAATGATCATCATTTCGTTAAATGCTAGAGGGCTAACCGATCCCTCAAGAGCGACCATTATTGGTCAATGGCTTCGCGACATTAGCTTAAACCCAGACTTTATATGTATTCAAGAGATTAAAATTGACGGAGAAGACCTCCAGAAGCGGCTCAGACAGGTCTCCTCGGCCCACGTGTGGATCTCAACGAAGCACCAGCGGGGGTCTGGAGGAACGGTTATCGGTGTTAGACAACTCTGGTTTGAAAAGCTCGAGAACTCCATTGAAGATGTAAGTCACCGTTGGATTGCCGTTTCTTTTGGTGCTCCTCTTTGTGCTACTATTGTTTCTTTGTACGCCCCTAACGGTGATTTGGAGAGACTGAACACATGGGCTTCCTTAGACTCGCTTCCTCACAACGTGCTTATATGTGGAGACTTCAACATGGTGGAGGACCCTATGGACAGATGGATGGGCAAGGGCAGGGTCATCGACAGTCGGGAGAAAGAAACGTGGGACATGACCAAACTCCACTTGGATTTGGTTGAACTCAAAGACTCGAGTGGCTTTTCTTGGTCGAATCTCCAAGCGGTGTCGTCGAGTTGGACAAAAAGGAGGGGAAAGTAGGATAAAATTCCTCAAAGTGCATACAAAGTACCTTCAAAGAAATTTATACCTCACTTAATAAGCCATTTACAATTAAGTATGAGAGAGGTATTTCTCTCGGTTCAACCTAAGGTCTTGTAAAGTCAAACCTCTATATGAACTAAAGGAGAGTTCTTTCTAATGTTGGAAGTCTTACGAGTGCACTTATACCAAAAAAAAAAAAAAATAGCATTTGTATTGGTAATATTGCCTCGAATCGAAACTCACCAATCAAAAGATTGAGAGCTTGAAGTATTTGCTTCCAAATAACCTGTAATGATCGTGAAGAGCAGAGACTTCGACTACCTATGCATACAGAAAATATTCTTCCTTTGGTTCAGAGAGAGAATAAGAAAATGATTTATTCCCATGAAAACAAGAAAAGAAATCCCTGCGTAATATCAATATTTTAATTTTCTTATCAGCAAAGTTTATTGTAAACATTCAGTTCTTGTGTGCTAAATATACAGTACTTTAACTAAAAGCAATGGATGCCGTCGATACCCAAAACTGAAAGTCTCCCATTGAACAAGAACCGAGGAGAAATTGAAGTGGCAATTCTACAATAAAACAAACAAAAGGTACCATGACAACCACATATTGTACTTCAAGAGGTGCTCTAACACAAAACTCTGACTCTAGTTTCAGGCTTGAAATGTACATGACATGTTTACCATCAAAGGCCTAGACATTTGTGACATACTGGTAATCTGCTGAAATTGAATTATTATTTGAGAAAACTGTTCACTTCTGAGAATAGCAACGAATCGCCCATAAAGTTTTTGACATCACAAAGTGCAGACACCATTAGTCAGGTATATTTCCCATGCGCAGAAGCCTCAACATTGTATTTTTCAGCAACCTCCCACACATTGCGTTTATGAGCAAGGCGATTATGGATGCAGGAGCTTATTAGTTATTTGCACCTACTATATAAGATGTGTTTGCTTCTCATAGGAAACCAACGTGCAGCAAGCTCAGGAAAAAAAGAAAGTGAAGCATGATTATAAATTATAAATGAATGGAGTCATTAAAAAAGAAACCCGAAGCGTTTATTCATAAGACTTTTCATGAAATTGTGAAGTTTGTCCTTTAGCATTCCCTGATCCGCAGGTAACATTTCATCAATTGCTTCTTAATTTTCCTGCTCTTCAATTTGCAAGAACCTTAACCTTCCATCGTGTGGATCTGTTAGCACAGCATAATGTAAAACACTATGCTCTCTCTGGTTCGATTCTGTAAACTATAAGGACACAGAGTTCTCCCCTCTCCTTACGTCTTGGTTGTATTCAAGAATCAGACCTATCGGCTTGAAACTCCACAAGATGCTTGCTTCCAGTTCCTAATATGTGCTCACAAGCTCTATCTATAGCATTCAATGTCTTGTCATAGCTGTAACTTTGCCTCAGAATGTGCGACAATTCCCTTTTTCTCTTATATCCTCAGGTGCAAATTCTGAGATCCTCCTCATCCATCTATATAATCTGGACTTCACTTCGATGCAATGCGCACATTATAGCAGGCACATTCACATATTATGAATTCATAAAAAAAAAAATGTCTCAAACGAAGGAGTTTTGATCAATCCTACTCTCGTAACATCCAGAAGATCAAGATGAGATCACTAAAAATAGCCATGATATGGGTCTGTCACGTCGCACAGTAGAGGTCATATATCTGCTTTTTTATTATTATTATTATTATTATTATTATCCATCACACCAAAACATGATTATAATGAAATCATTCAGATGAGGAGCTGAGATAAAGATCTCTATGGAAACAGCAGCGAAATCAAGCATTAATGATCTACCAAGTTCTTACAGCATGATGATTCCCGTCCTCCAAAATTCTTTACTGATGTAGATAGCGAGCTAGAAAAGCTATTGCAGTTGCAAAGGATCCTATGGAACTGTCATCTCTTTGCCCAAGCAAACTCGAAAAAAAATGTAGCTACCACAACTTTAAACTTTCTACTGTAAAAACATTCCAGGGAAGCATATCTGAATTATAATCCGGCATACCTCAGAATCCATGTGTTGCCGCCCATTCGAGTAATTGTTTCCATGACATTGAAGAAGGATCATCCGTAAGAGCAACATATTGGCAACCTGAAATTCTCAGAAATTCTGCAACAGAAACCCAAATGATCTCCACAGTCAGTAGATGCGAACGTCGTCTTCAAACTGAAATCCTCAGTTCATCGTCACATTCTCCAAAGCATCGCTGAGCATCCCATTAATAGAGATTATAATATCTTCGAAATCATCTCTGTGATCCCAGAGCTCAATCCTCCTTTATCACAGATTCCAATTTCCAATGCCGTTCCAAGGAGTTGATTCACTTTGCATATAAGAACGTTAGCTCCGTCAATGGAGATCTGATTTCACTCCTCAACTCGCTAGCTTCTTCTTCCTCTCCTTCAAGCTCTATTTCTCTCTGTCTTTTCCCGGTTGCGTTCGGTCTTCCAGCCTCCTCCACTCTTGTTTTCCCTTTTTTTTCTACTCCTTTCAGGAACGATGAAGAAGTCTCTCCTTTCTGTTACTGCACATTCATTTTCTTTTTCTCCCCTCTCGCGTTCTACCACATCATACCAAATAAACGAACCCCTTCCTCTTCTTTAGCTTCTATCACGTGTCCTCTTTGCATGCATGAACTCCTTCCTTCTTTCTTCAATAGATCAACCTAGATTCCCCCAATTTGGCGTTCTCCATCAATTTCCTTCTCCGCCTATGGCATCTGAATCTTCCATAGATTCTTTTCTTCGCAAAATCACGTGATTGAATTTTATCATTTATTCTTAAATATATACCACTATATATACATGTGATTCACACGTGCATACACATATGCATGCTTTTCGTCACACAAAATCTTATTGCATATTTAACACATTCAATGCACATATTTACATATGAGTTCATATTCATATAATATGCAAAGATATTTATAAACACAACATTCATGCAGAAAGAAAAGAGGAAGGAGAAGCACACAGTCAAAGATGAACCTTACATTTAATCACATTCACGATTTTTATCTATGTTCTTACAAGAAGATGTAGGGAACTCATGTAGCAAGCATGGATTATTTTATGCATTCGATCATATACATGTTCGGACAAACATACAAGTAATCAGCATTTGATAATGAAATTGATAAAGAACTACGTTAGAAGCACTTCAATCAAATCGAATATTGTTTATCAACCATACCTACAAATTCAACATGAAAACTTGTTTTGATTGATTTATACTTGCCGTGGTCAAACCTTTGATTTATTACATTTGATCAATTCATAAGCTTGGTTTGCGAATCTCTACCACATCCACCCCCTCTGAACCTGTGCATCCTCTGGATGCACCAACCTGCATACACAACATTAAATACAAGCGAGGATCAAGTGGTCATGGCAAATAAACACTACTTAAAGAAATTTCAACTGAATGCATGAAATCTGAATATGTATTAAACTTGGCATAAATCAAGAAAAGAAGGTAGACAAAAACACCTCGTACAACATATCAGATTACACTAATGTACTTAGACTAGAAATCATATGAGTAAATCGAAAACTTCTTAGCTCTCTCGTTAACTCGACCCGGTCAGATCTAGTAGCCTATCCGAAGCATTTGCATATACCAGTCTTCACTATCTCGATTTATGAAACTCGCTTCTGGCTTCCCTATTGATCTTCTATCATCTGAAGCCCCTTCAGACCCTTTTCTTATTTTTCTCATATTTTTATTCTGTTTTTCTTTATTTTAATTCTTTATCCCAGCTCAACCTTTATATCTTTGCTTTTATTTTTATTTATTTTTCACTTTTCGGCCTATGTCGAAATCGGATGCGACTCGTGGACCTGACCACCCGGCCAGGTTTAGCCCACCCATCTACCGACCCGACATAGCGCACGATTCACAATGTCAGCCTCATACGAAATCAACGTCAGCTCGTGGCTCTAACCACCCGGTCAGAGTGACTCCACCCGCCTATCAACCCGTATGAGCGCGTAACAACATGTAGGTCAGGCCATACGACACAACTAGCGTCAGCTCGTGGCCCTGATCACCCGACCAGGGTAGTTCCACCCGCCTACTAGCTCATCGCAGCACCCAACAACACATACACATACATATAGATAGTTGGCTGGAATAAGAATTCTTTTCTCAAGATATAATCTGTCTGAAGATTAGGTCAGATGAGAGATCAAGAGCAGAAGTCGAAGTGTCTCACTCATCAAGTATTTGTAAACACTACTATATACAGATACTTAGTCTAGGTCTTCCCTTCACCTTCCTAGGTCTTGCTCTCGAAAGTTCTAGTCCATCCTCTAACCTTACTCATATAATCCTGGCCCTTATACATTACATGTAATCTAATTAGTGGCACAAGATTTTTGTTCTACTTAATTTTCCTTAATTATGCATTTATTTACATATCATATGCTCAACCCATGTAGTCTTTTCATATAGATATATATATATATATAGATATATACACATACATACATGAGAAGAAAAGAAATTCAAACAATAACATCTCACCAGTATACAATCAGAAGCCGCTCGAGCTTGTCACCTTTAATCATTCTTTCTTAAAAAAAACTTGAACTTGGTCATCCTGCAAAAATCAGAGGCTTATTTCACACGAATCTATATAAAAAACAATTATTCAAAAGAAGGAAAGTATTACCTGGCTTTATTTATATACATTGGTATTTATTTTCTTGCCGATCTCCAAGGATCTTCCCTGACTGTTTTAAAAAAAAAAACCTAACTTGATTCAAAACAGACACTATTTACACATATCTTTAATACAACATTTTAATCTATCTTTAGGATGTCTCACCCCCTTCACGTTCCCTACGGAACAAGGCAAGCTGTTGTAGAAGTTCTGCATATTCTGCTAAGTCTTGGCTATATACAAGAAGTGCTGTTGGGTCTACTTCCATATATGACTCACGGTTATCCGAAGTATCATCTTCTCCATACGTTCGTGCCCTTCGATACCTGAGTATACTTCTTTCATTTGATGAAGGAATCAAGGTCTCCCTAGTGATACGATCTTTAATAAACTCTTCTACAGGAATTCTTTCTTCATTTTCTGGTGAAGGGAGCAAGTAAGTTGATATAAAAGAACTATCTAAGGTTCTCCTTTCAGGCACACTCCCTGACGTCTCTCTAAATCTTTCAGGAATGCTACCCTCAGGAATGGATGTATCATTGGAATCTTCACTGTCCATTCGAGATCCTAAGATAGTCAAACAGTCCAATCAAACCTAAAAAAAAACTTCCTATTAATGGTCTGATCACAAATCTCCGTCAGTACCCTGTAAGAAACAAAAATTAGTATTAATAGAAGTTTATGACTAAGTAAAGCACATACATTTAATTTAATTGTTGCTTTACTTATTTATTACATATAGACGGATTTATATCTTGTTAATTGTCTATATAGTTTTATTATATACATACATATATATATATATATGTTTTTATATGTATATATATATCATCTTACGATGTAATTTATTTTAATCATTTTCCTTATTGATATCCTCATCTTTATCATCTTCACATCTTTCCTCTTCACTTTCCTCATCTTCGTCTTCATTTATTACCGTCTCATAATTTTCATTCTCTCTTCTTTTAAAGAGCTTAACTCTCTTTCCAGCAATTAATTCCTTTAACTTAGTCCCATCTAATTCTCTAAGTGAGTATGTTCCATTATCAAAAACTTTACATACCACATAGGGACCAAACCATCTCTTAACCAGTTTTCTTCGAGCCTCATATTGAGTATTCAACGAGCTATCATAAACAAGTACCCAGTCTCCTTCCTTCAACCTCTTTGGCCTTAATCTGTGGGACTTGTCAAATGCAATTTTATTTTTCTCTCTAGAAGCTCTAAGCTTAAATGCAGCTTCTTCTACCAGATTTTTCCCTCTTTCTAGTTGAAGAATCCGCACTGCTAGAAGATCTTCTCTTGACACCTCATCTTCCCAAGGCAAGGAAGTCCACGCTAAAGCATGACTCTCCGTCGGCAAAATAGGTTTCTGACAATACATCAATTCCGCTGGCATATATCCGGTAGTTCTAGTATATGTCATCCTATCTGCCCAAAGGGCAAATGGAAGGTAATTTGGCCAATTCTTTATTTTCCCCTCACAAGCCTTAGCCAAAGCTTTAATAATCGGAGGATGACCACGTTCAATTTTTCCATTAGCTTCAGGATTGTAAGCGGTGGTGAGTGATAATCGAATTCCATATTTTTTAAAGAAGTCTTCAGCTTCCTGAGCATCAAGCTCACCTCTATCGGCAACTATTTTCTCCACATAACCAAATCTACTAAACACGTCTTCTAGTAGAAACTTGCATACATTGCTTGTAGTTTTCGTCCTTAGAGCTCTTCCTTCAACATGATTTGTTAGGTCTTCTCTTGCTAATACAATATACCTCATCTGATGCACCCCTAATGGCATTGTAACTAAATCAACAACCCATTTATAATGAATATTAAGAGGATATGTTGGATGTAATTCATCTCTGTGTCTAACATTGGAGTACATCTGACAAGGTTTACAAGTGGCTACGTAATTTTGGGTATCCACATACATCCCAGGCCACCAGTATCTTTCCCTTATCTTTTCATAAGTTCCTTGAAAGCCTTTATGACCGGCCCATAGTGAGTTATGCATTTCACGCATAATCCTTCCTCTCGATTCTTCACAACCTACAACTCGCTGGGGCATCTTTCCCATTCCAATCCTTCGCTTCCAGAGTAATCCATCTTTCAGGAAATAATTGCTTGACTTTCTTCGAATGGTACGAAATTTTTCTTTACTCCAACTAAAATCAGGACATTTCATACTTAAATATCTCCCGATTTCCTTCCACTCATTTTCATATTCGTCTTCATTGAATCTTTCTGTTATTCCTATTTGGATCTTGTAAGGTTCTTCTTCTATCCATCTGTTATCTTTCCCTCTTCCTAAGCTATTTTGAACTTCCTTTGAAGACTCAGTACAAATTCCAAGCCTTTCATTTTGACGCTTAGGCTCATTTCTATTTAGACCAGTAGATGCTTCATTTAGGCTTAAATTATGTACATGTGAAGCATAAAAGTCTAGACCTATCTCTTCATCATTAGAAGTCATCAAATCTTCATTTTCATATATAGCTCGTGATAGCATGTCAGCCACCACATTATTCCTTCCAGCTATATGAACAAACTCAGGGTTTAGCGACTTAATATATGCTATCCATCTTAGCATGGCAATATCTGCAGTGGAACAATTCACAATCATTCCCAACAATGGTAAACAATCTGTTTCTACTACCACATTTGCCCCAATCAGATATTCTTTATCATTTTTAAGTGCAGTTACTATCCCCCAAAGCTCTCGCTTAATTTGAGGGTAACCTCTCTGACGAACATTTAGAACTTTAGCCCCGAAACGAATTGCATATCTTTTTCCTTCATCATCCTCTTGGCCAATCGCCCAACCTATACCTGTCGGACTTGTATCTATGGTGATATAAATTTCTTTATTATCAGTATAATCAGCCTTCCTGAGCAATGGAGCTTCTGCAAGTGCTTTCTTTAATTTTCTTACTGCTTGAGTATGGATATCTTTCCATTGAAATCTTTGCCCTTTTCTAAGTAATTGATAAAGTGGATCAACAATATGGGCAAAATGAGGAATCCATACAACATAGAAAACACATGCCCCAAGAAATCTCCTCACTTCAGTGATCGAGGAGCAGACCTCTTTCATGTGTTGGATGGCATCTACTTTCTTTGGACATGGCTTTCTTCCTTTAGGTCCACATAAACTTCCTACAATTAAAACTTCTTGCACTCCAAATACTGATTTTTCAGCAGACAATGTCAAATGAACCTCTTCCAGCCGACTAAGAATGGATTCACAATCAGTTATATGCTTTTTAACAAAATTCCTACATCCATCCTCATCAAGAGTCTCATCTCTATCTCTTTCTTCACAGCCTTTAATAGGAACATCATCAATGAATGGCATAGTCAGATGTGGAATAAAATCCCTAAGGACTTTATGCATACCATTCATCATGTGTGCCACTGAGTTCGTGGCACCTTGCGGCAAAGTGCACATGCGCACAAGCCCAAGTGGCGTCCTCATAGTCGTCAAATCACGGCTTTCGAGAGCTAGCTGGAATTGATCATATCCAGAGTGCAAATCTCCCATTGAATAAATAGATCTTCCTGCAAAAGCTTCTGCATATTCGTCTACAATAGGCCCAGTTCCCATATTTCTAATTGTCACTTTATTCACTGGCTATAGATCTTGGATAAATCTTAATGACCCATTCTTTTTTGGTACAGTAAACCAACGGTTAGAATAGGGAGCACTTGATGGCTCAAGAATCCCCATTCTAATTTTGTCATTCAACAGATCAATTAGCTTTGAAATATGAGCTTTTGGTACTGGAATCGGTCTGAGATTCCAAGGTACATGTGGAATTGTGAAAATTATCATAGGTGTCACCACAGATGGATCTACACATCCAATTTCTTGTGCATTGAAAGAAAAGCTTTTCCATGCTTAAATAACATCCGAGAGAATACATCCTTCTCTTTATCGCTGAGGAAACCATCTTTCCCTAATTGAATTTGCTCGAGAGTTTCTTTAGTGAATTCATGGCCTATTTTTCTCTTATCTCTGAGAGGTGGCTGATTTTTTACATCATCCATAAGTTTATTACTATCTTCAGGAAGTGGAACAGCGACTGGCTTTATCTTTTTATCAATTGTTTTGTATTTTGTTTCAACGAAGACTTCTTTACCTATTTCATCTTGCTCAAACTTTGCTATTTCCTTATACATGGAAATAGAGTGCGTTTGAATCACATAATCATTCCTTTTTCCTTGAACTAACTCTTGCAGATCAAACAATGTGTCTGCAAAGGATATCTCATCAAAGACTCCAGAGATTTCCTCGTCAAAGTTAAGTACTCTACATCCATGGAAATTTCTTTGAAGATCCACTATGTATTGTTTTTCCCACTTTTTTAACTCAGAAAAAACACGAAACTGAAATGAATTTGTCGAAGAAAGTGCTATAAAACTTGATATAAACATATTTACATTCGGGATCTTTTCACCTTTCAAGCTTTCATAGTCCCGACTTATGAAAGCTTCCTTTAAAAACTTTGATCCTCGTATTCTTCAGGAATAGGCCTTGTCCGAAGAGAAGTTCTATTCCTGATGTGATCCACACATACCGTCATAAATTGAACTGCCTTTTTCCCATCCTTACTACGGATTCGCGCATAAGCCGATCCATCTTCTAAAACTCTTGTTTCCATTCTTAAGGCAGTAATATATGGCTGCCCTAGAATCAATGAGTAACTAGAATGATCTTGTACGAAAAAATTCTGATAATCACTGACATCTCCAATTGTAACTAGAACCTGCGGGCATGCACCAAACAACTCACCTGGCATTGAGTTCGCAGCCTTAATTCTCCAACCAGGCTGCATGTCTATTGGCCATTTCCCCTTCATATAGAGATCTTTAGACATCAAGTTAACTTCAGACCCATGATCAATAAGAGCGACAACTGGAGTGCTAATTTTCTCTAATCTTACCAACGTCTCAGTTGTGGCTCGGGCCCAATGATCTTTAGTGTAATAACTCGAAGGGGTTATGTCGGAAGAATTCTTTTCCAAGGATATTTCCTCATGCACGCACGGTTGAACATTAGTCTCAATTGGCTCAAGTATATTTTTTAGCTCTTGAACTTGCGCTTGCACAGTATGATCGGGAGTCTCTTCATCCATTCTTTCAATTTCTTGCATGTCAGCTATTGGTTGTCGTTTCCTTCTTAAGAGGTCAATTATTACTTCTAGAAATTCTCTTTTTGCTATTCCCAGTAACTCACCGAGTGTAAATTCGATTACACTATCGAGCACTCTTTTTTCGAGAACTTGTTTAAGATTTGTGGCTTGCTCTATATGCGATTTTAGCATATATGAGGGATTTCTCACTTTTCCTTGACCTTTTTTCACAGGTTGCATTTCTTGATCTTGAGGAGGAATATTATCGTGGGTAGAGACTGGCATCTCAGCAGAAGTAGGAATTTGAACTTGAGTCGGAATTTTATTTGGTTGGATTATTGTTGGTTGTGATGGTGGATCTATTTGGTTTGTTTGTGTTGGATGGCTTTGGTTTGGTATTTGAGGTTGTTCATGTGAAGCTTCTACTTGACGCCTAGTCCTCCTTTTCTCCTCTTCACCTTCATTGGTTCTTCTTCGTTTCTCCTCCACTACTGCTTCATGCTCTACCGAAGAGCATAGGTATGTAACAACCGAAAGAGTGTCTACTGGATCATCCCATCCACTTACCCCTCGGATTTCATTACTAGCTGTCTTTAAAATTTCATGATGCATCTTCCCGCGGTCTAAGGACTTTATTACTTTAGACCACGGTTCTAAGTCATTATTTTCGTCAACTACCTGACATGCATACGTATGCGATGTTGAAGCAACGTTTTCACAAGTGCCAGGGAAGAATATTCTCATTCCTCCCCGACCAAAATTAATGTTTACCTTTTCTCCAGTCTTAGAATCATATATCATCTTTTCCTTAACGAATACCAAGTTCTTTGCTAATGCTTCTTTGAAGCTCTCACATGAGTATCTGTTATGCTCCAAAGAGTCACACCAAATACATCTTTTAATTTCTGGAGCTTTTGGATTTTTAGATGCCGGTGCTTGTAAAGATTGAGATTCAATCATCTGCTTCATACTTTGAATCGTAAGGTCACTAAACTTTTTGAACATATCTTCCATTGTATTAGTGGGCACAACATCCTTTGGTATTGGTAGGTTTACCTGAGGATTCTGAACAGGTTGCTGAACAGCCTGAGCTTGTTCTTCTTGCAAATCATCATGCCAGCTTTGCATGAACTTAGACAAAGTTCTTTGCTTTTCTACATATCCCCTAACAGCTTCATCTACATTACCCCAGTCTTCGGTAAGACCAGACTCAGTTCCTATCTGTTGTAATTGTGGGAAAATTTCTTCTCGGGCTTTCGAATCTATAGCCCGGAGAAACAAGGATACCTTTTCTTGATCCATAGCCCTCTTATCATAATCAGATAAATCTGCAAATTGCTGATCAAACTCCCTTTTTATATCTAGAACAGATTGATCTTTTGGTTTATGTATCCACTTTAGAAATGTGGATCTAGTCACTTTATCTTCATCATCCAGTGCAAACATCCTTATGAGTATCATCTTGTATTGTGACCATCTTATTTGCCCTTCTATAACTAGTCGAGGTGCATCCACAACTAGTCGGTCACGCAAATGTAATTCTGAAACGTATACAAAATTGTCAATTAATTCTTGATCACTTAATGGTGTTAGACCCGTACCAAGGTATCGTGCCTCCAATTCATATTCCTTGCAAAAACGAGTAACATTTTTACCACTGAAATATCCACTTCTTCTGACTACTCGCTCATGAAATGCTTGAATGGCACTCCGTCTTTTCTCGTCCTGCTGAAAGCGCAGAAGTTGGGTTATAACATCCATCGTTGCGTCGCCCATAAATGGTCAAGCACAATGAGCTCACTCAACTGCACCACTCTTTAAACTAGGATCAGGATTTCTACACTCTCCTCCTTTCACGTCGGGTTCACCAGGTATGTCGTCGAGTTGGACAAAAAGGAGGGGAAAGTAGGATAAAATTCCTCAAAGTGCATACAAAGTACCTTCAAAGAAATTTATACCTCACTTAATAAGCCATTTACAATTAAGTATGAGAGAGGTATTTCTCTCGGTTCAACCTAAGGTCTTGTAAAGTCAAACCTCTATATGAACTAAAGGAGAGTTCTTTCTAATGTTGGAAGTCTTACGAGTGCACTTATACCAAAAAAAAAAAAAAATAGCATTTGTATTGGTAATATTGCCTCGAATCGAAACTCACCAATCAAAAGATTGAGAGCTTGAAGTATTTGCTTCCAAATAACCTGTAATGATCGTGAAGAGCAGAGACTTCGACTACCTATGCATACAGAAAATATTCTTCCTTTGGTTCAGAGAGAGAATAAGAAAATGATTTATTCCCATGAAAACAAGAAAAGAAATCCCTGCGTAATATCAATATTTTAATTTTCTTATCAGCAAAGTTTATTGTAAACATTCAGTTCTTGTGTGCTAAATATACAGTACTTTAACTAAAAGCAATGGATGCCGTCGATACCCAAAACTGAAAGTCTCCCATTGAACAAGAACCGAGGAGAAATTGAAGTGGCAATTCTACAATAAAACAAACAAAAGGTACCATGACAACCACATATTGTACTTCAAGAGGTGCTCTAACACAAAACTCTGACTCTAGTTTCAGGCTTGAAATGTACATGACATGTTTACCATCAAAGGCCTAGACATTTGTGACATACTGGTAATCTGCTGAAATTGAATTATTATTTGAGAAAACTGTTCACTTCTGAGAATAGCAACGAATCGCCCATAAAGTTTTTGACATCACAAAGTGCAGACACCATTAGTCAGGTATATTTCCCATGCGCAGAAGCCTCAACATTGTATTTTTCAGCAACCTCCCACACATTGCGTTTATGAGCAAGGCGATTATGGATGCAGGAGCTTATTAGTTATTTGCACCTACTATATAAGATGTGTTTGCTTCTCATAGGAAACCAACGTGCAGCAAGCTCAGGAAAAAAAGAAAGTGAAGCATGATTATAAATTATAAATGAATGGAGTCATTAAAAAAGAAACCCGAAGCGTTTATTCATAAGACTTTTCATGAAATTGTGAAGTTTGTCCTTTAGCATTCCCTGATCCGCAGGTAACATTTCATCAATTGCTTCTTAATTTTCCTGCTCTTCAATTTGCAAGAACCTTAACCTTCCATCGTGTGGATCTGTTAGCACAGCATAATGTAAAACACTATGCTCTCTCTGGTTCGATTCTGTAAACTATAAGGACACAGAGTTCTCCCCTCTCCTTACGTCTTGGTTGTATTCAAGAATCAGACCTATCGGCTTGAAACTCCACAAGATGCTTGCTTCCAGTTCCTAATATGTGCTCACAAGCTCTATCTATAGCATTCAATGTCTTGTCATAGCTGTAACTTTGCCTCAGAATGTGCGACAATTCCCTTTTTCTCTTATATCCTCAGGTGCAAATTCTGAGATCCTCCTCATCCATCTATATAATCTGGACTTCACTTCGATGCAATGCGCACATTATAGCAGGCACATTCACATATTATGAATTCATAAAAAAAAAAATGTCTCAAACGAAGGAGTTTTGATCAATCCTACTCTCGTAACATCCAGAAGATCAAGATGAGATCACTAAAAATAGCCATGATATGGGTCTGTCACGTCGCACAGTAGAGGTCATATATCTGCTTTTTTATTATTATTATTATTATTATTATTATCCATCACACCAAAACATGATTATAATGAAATCATTCAGATGAGGAGCTGAGATAAAGATCTCTATGGAAACAGCAGCGAAATCAAGCATTAATGATCTACCAAGTTCTTACAGCATGATGATTCCTGTCCTCCAAAATTCTTTACTGATGTAGATAGCGAGCTAGAAAAGCTATTGCAGTTGCAAAGGATCCTATGGAACTGTCATCTCTTTGCCCAAGCAAACTCGAAAAAAAATGTAGCTACCACAACTTTAAACTTTCTACTGTAAAAACATTCCAGGGAAGCATATCTGAATTATAATCCGGCATACCTCAGAATCCATGTGTTGCCGCCCATTCGAGTAATTGTTTCCATGACATTGAAGAAGGATCATCCGTAAGAGCAACATATTGGCAACCTGAAATTCTCAGAAATTCTGCAACAGAAACCCAAATGATCTCCACAGTCAGTAGATGCGAACGTCGTCTTCAAACTGAAATCCTCAGTTCATCGTCACATTCTCCAAAGCATCGCTGAGCATCCCATTAATAGAGATTATAATATCTTCGAAATCATCTTTGTGATCCCAGAGCTCAATCCTCCTTTATCACAGATTCCAATTTCCAATGCCGTTCCAAGGAGTTGATTCACTTTGCATATAAGAACGTTAGCTCCGTCAATGGAGATCTGATTTCACTCCTCAACTCGCTAGCTTCTTCTTCCTCTCCTTCAAGCTCTATTTCTCTCTGTCTTTTCCCGGTTGCGTTCGGTCTTCCAGCCTCCTCCACTCTTGTTTTCCCTTTTTTTTCTACTCCTTTCAGGAACGATGAAGAAGTCTCTCCTTTCTGTTACTGCACATTCATTTTCTTTTTCTCCCCTCTCGCGTTCTACCACATCATACCAAATAAACGAACCCCTTCCTCTTCTTTAGCTTCTATCACGTGTCCTCTTTGCATGCATGAACTCCTTCCTTCTTTCTTCAATAGATCAACCTAGATTCCCCCAATTTGGCGTTCTCCATCAATTTCCTTCTCCGCCTATGGCATCTGAATCTTCCATAGATTCTTTTCTTCGCAAAATCACGTGATTGAATTTTATCATTTATTCTTAAATATATACCACTATATATACATGTTATTCACACGTGCATACACATATGCATGCTTTTCGTCACACAAAATCTTATTGCATATTTAACACATTCAATGCACATATTTACATATGAGTTCATATTCATATAATATGCAAAGATATTTATAAACACAACATTCATGCAGAAAGAAAAGAGGAAGGAGAAGCACACAGTCAAAGATGAACCTTACATTTAATCACATTCACGATTTTTATCTATGTTCTTACAAGAAGATGTAGGGAACTCATGTAGCAAGCATGGATTATTTTATGCATTTGATCATATACATGTTCGGACAAACATACAAGTAATCAGCATTTGATAATGAAATTGATAAAGAACTACGTTAGAAGCACTTCAATCAAATCGAATATTGTTTATCAACCATACCTACAAATTCAACATGAAAACTTGTTTTGATTGATTTATACTTGCCGTGGTCAAACCTTTGATTTATTACATTTGATCAATTCATAAGCTTGGTTTGCGAATCTCTACCACAGCGGGCGAGGACCTGAGGAAAGCTAGACTAGATAGATGCTACATCTCTCAGAGTTTTACTCATCAGTGGGGCCACCCTGCCATCACACAACGCACTGACCTCACTATCTCTGATCACTACCCGATCGTTATCACTTTTCAACCTTCCAACAAGATCCGCAAGGCTCCGTGGTTCCATGCCAATGCAACCACCTTCTCTCTCCCCTCCGTCCATCAAGAGATTGCCGATGTGTGGAAGGTGGCGTTCGCCTCTGGCTTGGCCCCAGCCAAGTGCTGGAGAAGTGCGGTCGACAAGTCTCGTAAGATCATGATCAGAACTAAGAAGATGCTCGAGACTGTGCGGCGGGCTCGCAGGGAAGCTCTTTACCACAGACTCTGGCGGCTCGAGGAGGAAGTGAACAAAGGAAAACACCAAGCCCAGAAAGGTCTCCGAAAAATCAGAGCAGTGTTGAGATACGAGGAAGAAATACAAAGGAAAAACTTGCAAATATTCTTCAAGGAGTGGTGGGCTGGCAAAGCCGACAAACCCACCAAAGAGATGTGCCATATCCTTAAAAGGAAACACAACAGAGAATCGATCCCCCTACTGCTAGACCCACATGGCAATGTATGCAATTCGGAAGAAGATAATTTTGGCATCATCGAAGGGCACTTCACAAGACTCCTGGGAACCTCGAACCCCCTCTCCCACCATAGAAGGGACTGTATGGCTGCCATTTCTAGGGTTTCCCCCCGGAGAATACCACCCAACCTCCACTCCCTGCTTCATGCCCCTATCTCTGATTCAGAAATCATTGAGGTCATTGATGCCCTCCCTCTCGGTAAAAGCCCGGGACCCGACGGACTCACTAACGAGTTCTTTAAATCCTTCAAGCTGGTGGTTGCCACCCCTCTTCGGATGGTTTGGCAAGAAGCGCTAAAGTTTGGTGCTCTTCCCTCTTGTCTAAACAATGGAATTATCAAGTTGATACAGAAGAAGGGGGAAAAGAACAGAATCGAGAACTGGCGGCCTATTACGATGCTACAAACAGGATACAAGATCATCGCCAAAGTCATCGCCAACAGACTCTCGTGCCACCTGAGATCTTGGCTTAGTGAAGACCAAAAAGGTTTCATCAAAGGCAGGTCTATCCTGGAAACCATTATGGATATTTGGGAAGGTATTCAATTTGCAAATGAGTCTAATCAAGATGTGGTTTTCCTCAAGATCGACTTTGACAAAGCCTACGACAGGCTAGAATGGGACTATATTCTGCAGTCGCTCCAAGATCTCGGATGTAGTCAGAAATTCACCAAGATGATCGCGACCCTTCTCGAAAACGCAACGACCCAAATTAACGTTAACGGCAAACTTTCGAAGGCGATCCATCTTAAAAGATCTATTAGACAAGGGTGCCCTCTGGCCCCCCTTCTTTTTGCCATCGCCACTGAGGGTCTGAGCAGACTTGTGGCACATCATGTGGAGGCTGGCAATATCAAAGGCCTCCGGCTGCCTCACGCCCACAATCAAATCATCATGAGACTTTTTGCCGATGATATGAACGCTTTCGTTCACAATGATAATACCAGCCTGGAGACTTTCTGGAGGTGTCTTGCTACCTTTTGTGAGGCCTCTGTGTTGATGTATAAAACACCACAAGAAATGAATTAATGTGACACTAGAACACCTCTATGGTCACCATTAACTCATTGCCACTCCAAACTTTGAGAAATGATAGCTTAAAGTGAGAACTTTGCTTCTACAGAAATTCCTAGTCACTGAAATGACATACCTTCAGTATTTTGCTAATTTCTCCTAGCTCAAGTATGCTTTCTCCATGAAACTTTATAGGCTGAAACTAGAAGAGTAGAGCTTTCCAACAAGCTATCATATGCATCAAACGGAGCTCTAGAACTCAAGTTATGGCCCTCACAAGATGACCCTGTATGACCTTCCAAAACTGGAAATCTTGCCTCTTTTAGTATTCCTGATGTCCAAAAATAAAAAATTCGATGCCTGGCATCGAATTTCAGTCCAAGTCGATGCCGGGCATCGACTTTGAGCTTTTTTAGGCCCTTTTTCTGCACCAGAAATACTCTCTTTTACACACACATGAAGAAGACCACTTGTATGCTAGAAGTCGATGCCAGGCATCGACTTTATGCTCAAACTCGATGTCAGGCATCGAGTTGCTCCACAAACTTCATATTTTTAAAAGATTCAACAACAGTTAACACACAGAGAATGAAAAAATGACTTTTGAGCCAAGATTCGATGCCAGGCATCGAATTGCTCAGAAAACTTGAACTTTTGAATTCATCACACAGTAGGCAAACATGGAGATGATGAAGAGAGACTCATACACAGAACTTTACTCAGTTCTTCTCATAACTATAAAAAACTCAGAAGTTTTACAGATGCTTTCTCACTCAGAGAAGCCCGACTATACTCAGTCATACAAAAATGAGTTCTTCTCACTTTCTCATTGTCTTCCTCCTTCTTCTTCTCTCTCTCTCTCATCGCGTCAGTTAATACTAACTAACTTATATAGATTTTCTCATTCCCGTGATTTTTAAAAAACTTCTAGAACTAAAGTGAACTAACTTTACAAGTATGATACACTTGTGAATTTGTCCCTTCACATAGGCATGGGGTTTTCTTTCTAAGATTTGACCTTCAAATATATGTCTAATTAGTGATTGTTTCTCCAACAGCTCCCCCTCAATCACTAATTGACATTCCCTGTTTCTTCATATCTTCTTCTTTTCTTTTACTCCTGCCATGCTTTTGAATCTGCTGGTCTTCACACCATCCAAGCTCTTTGTCATTATGTCTGCTAACTGATCTTTAGTAGAAATGTATTCCACTTCAATCTCCTTCTCCATTACCTTTTCTCTGAGAAAATGATATTGTATCTCTATGTGCTTTGTCCTTGCATGAAATACTGGATTTGCTGCAAGATAAAGTGAACTCATATTATCTCCATGTATTGTAGGTGTACCTTGATCAATGCCTAAGCTCTTGAACAATGTCTGCATCCATATGACTTCCTTAGCTGCTTCCACAAGTCCTTTGTACTCTGCTTCAGTTGATGATAATGCTACTGTATGTTGTTTCTTTGAACACCAACTTACAAGCTTATCACCAATGTATATCATGTAACCATGAGTTGATCTTCTGTCATCCTGGTTACCTGCCCAATCTGAATCACTATAGGCTCTCAACTTCAAATCTGATGTAAAAGGATAATATAATCCTTCCTTTATAGTTCCTTTGATATATCTGAGAACTCTTTGACCTGCAATCCAATGTGGGTCCTTTGGACAATGCATGAATTGTGACAAAACTCCCACTGCATAACTAAGATCAGGTCTTGTTAGTGTAGCATAAATCAAACTACCCACAAGAGATTGATACTTCCTCATATCTTTGTAGTCTGCACCATCATATTTACTGAGCTTGTGATTAACTTCAAGTGGAGTTGAAGCTTCTCTGCAATTTTCCATATCAAACTTCTTCAACAAGTTCAGAAGATACCTTTCTTGTGACACATATATGCCATGATCTGTATAAGTAACTTCCATTCCAAGAAAGTATGATAACTTTCCTAGGTCACTGATCTTAAACTCTTTCTCAAGTAATCTCTTTACCTCCTTGATTCCTTCATCTGAAGTACCTGTGATTATAATGTCATCTACATAAATACAAATGTAGATTGTACCTTCCTCTGTTCTTTTGATAAGTAGACTTGAATCTGCTTTTGAACTTTGATATCCAAGATCATTGAGATACTTCACCAGTCTATAGTTCCAAGCTCTTGGAGCTTGCTTCAATCCATACAATGCTCTTCTCAACCTGCAAACAAAATTTGGATACCTGGAATCTATAAACCCTTGAGGTTGTTCCATGTATACCTCATCTGATATGTATCCATTCAAGAATGCATTTTTTATATCCAATTGACTTAGGGTCCATCCTTTTGAAGCTGCAATAGCAATGATTGTCCTTATAGTTGACATCTTAGCTACAGGACTGAATGTCTCATCATAATCTATGCCATAGGTGTGGGCATAGCCTTTCACCACCAATCTAGCTTTGTATCTGGCTATACTTCCATCTGCAAGCTTCTTCACTTTATAAACCCATTTATTTCCAATTACTTTCTTACCATTTGGTTTAGGAACAAGTTCCCATGGCTTGTTCTCCTCCAGTGCATTGAACTCTTCCTTCATTGCTTCTTCCCATTGCTTTTTACCTTTAGCTTCATCATAGTTCTGAGGTTCTTCATCAGCTTTGACCATATATGCATAGTTCTTCTGAGTTATGTAAGAAGTATCATAAGAATACCTTTCTGGTTGTCTCCTTGTCCTGCTTGACCTTCTTGGTTCACATTCTTCATAAGTTTCTGGATACACCTCTTCATCAAATATAGGAGCTTCTTCATTCATTCTTGTTAATCCACTTCTGGATGTACTTGCTTGCATATAGTCTTCATCTCTATTCACCTGCACAATTGATTTTCCTTTCTCACATCTTCTTACCTCTTCTTCAAATTCTTCAGCTGTATGACTTTGATCTGCATACCAACTTTTCTGTTCATCAAATGTAACATCTCTAGAAACAATAAATTGTTTGGTTAGAGGATTCCACAATCTGTAACCCATCTGCTTTTCATCATAACCAATGAACACATATTTTTCTGCCTTTGGTTCAAGTTTATGCCTAAGTTGTGATGGCACATAAGCATATGCAATTGATCCAAACACTCTACAATGATCTAGTGTTGGTTTCTTACCCCACCAAGCTTCATATGGAGTCATTCCATTCAGAGCTGCACATGGTAATCTATTCACAAGATATGTAGCTGTATTTACAGCCTCAGCCCAAAGATAATTTGGACATGTTCTTCTCCTTTAGCATAGCTCTAGCAAACTCAACCAAAGTCATGTTCCTTCTTTCTGCTACACCATTTTGTTGTGGTGTATACCTGCAAGTTATTTCTCTCTTAATACCTGCATTCCAAAGATAATCATTGAACTCTTGGGAGAAGTATTCTCCCCCTCCATCAGACCTCAAGTCTCTTAAGCTTTTGACCTGTGACTCTCTCTGCATATGCATGAAAATGCTTGAAAGCTCCAAACACTTCTGATCTTTCCTTCAAAACATATAATGTTATCCATCTTGTAGCATCATCAATGAAAATAACATAATACCTTGAGCCACTGATAGATCCTTCTTTTGTTGGTCCCCATACATCTGTATGAATGAGCTCAAGTACTCCATCATGTTTGAATCCTTTCTTTTGAAATGGTAACCTGTGTGCTTTACCCATTTGACATGCTTCACATTTATAAACCATATGTTGACTTTGCACATTTGGTAATCCTAGTACAGACTGATTAGCAACCATAGCTTTAATTCCTCTTTCATTAAAGTGACCTAATCTCTTATGCCAGAGATCAAGTTCTGTAATCACTCCTTCACCATGTGTGAGCAAAGCTTGACCAATGTTCCCTTGCACTCTTAAAGTAAAGAGTCTACCTTCTTTCTTACCAGAGACAATCTGATTATATCCATTCTTTGGATCTTCCACAAATACTCCTTCATTTGTAAACCTGACTTGAAAACCTTTTTCAACTATCTGTCCCACACTAATCAAGTTTTTAGGTATTGTAGGAACATACAAAACATTGGTTAGCAAATCTGCTCCACTCTTGCATTTCACTTTTCCAATTGAATGTACACTATGTCTTGTATTATCACCAGTTTGAACTGTGTGACTAGAAATGCCTTTTTCCAATTCTGACATCAATTCTATGTTTCCTGACAAATGATTAGAACATCCAGAGTCAATGTAAAATACCTTTAGATCTTCTTTATCTGATGTGTTGATTGAGTTCATCATCAATGATGTATGACTTTCATTCTGTGTGTCATTTGCATAGTTGTAGTAGGTGGTGTTGTAGGATTGATTCTGTCCCCAACTTCTTCCTCCACCTCTACCATAGCCTCCTCTTTGACTTTGTCTACCTCTTTGAAAATTACTTTGATATCTTCCACCTCGACCTCTGCTATTGTTGTTTTGATTCTGGTTTGATCCTTGTTGGTTGTGCCAACAGTCATGAGGCAAATGATTACTCAATCCACAGATCCAGCAAGCCTTTTTGTTGTTATTTTGATTACCTCTACCTCTTCCAAAACCTCTTGCTCTTCCTCTGCCATGTGCCTTTACCTCTTGCATAATAAGCTTGAGAATTAGACTCCTCTTCATCCTTTGCTTTACCTTTATCTCCTTTCTTCTTATTCTTCATGTACATTGCAGAACTTTGACCTTTATCTCCATCTCCCTTCAAGTCTTGCTCATATGTGAGCATCAAACCAAGCAACTGGTTCAAATCTGGAACATAATGATTTAATGAAAGTTCTGTTGATAAGACAAAAGGTTTCCACCTTTCATCCCCTCTCAAGCCTGCAAGTAGTTGAGCAATCAATCTGTGATCTTCAACATCTTCATCTATGGATCCAAGACTATCTGCTAGATCCTTCATCTTAGTGACATAATCACTAATGGTTTGACTTGGCTTCTTCTTGAATGTTATAAACTCTGACCATAGACTTGCTTTCCGTGCTTTAGTAGTGCTTTGGAAATGATATTCCAATGCATTCCATATATCTTCTGATGATTCCAATCCTCTGATGTGTGGTAGCAAATGATCTGAGATTGTATTGTAGATGTAGGCTTTTGCACTTGCATCCTTCTTCTGCCAATGCTTTAAAGCATCAAGTTCTTCTTTCTTTGGTCGGCTTTCATCTTCAAATACTGGCTTCTCTTCTTCACCTGTTACATATATCATGAGATCCTTACTCATAAGTAAGGCTTCCATTCTCATTACCCATGCGGGGTAATTATCTCTAGTCCAGTTTGTCAATGGAGATATGATCTGCCATAGTTCTTTCCTTCTGCTGCAACCTGTGAGCTTAAAGGATAAAGGATAATACCTTTTGAAGTTCTTTGTGTATGAGGATACTTCGAAAGTAATCTTTTGATGCCTTGTGTCTTCAAATGCTTCACCTTTCAAACTTTAATGGAAAACTTTACAAAACTTCTCGTACCTTTGTCGTCTTCTGCTCTCGAGAATCTTTCTGCTCTGATACCACTTGTTGATGTATAAAACACCACAAGAAATGAATTAATGTGACACTAGAACACCTCTATGGTCACCATTAACTCATTGCCACTCCAAACTTTGAGAAATGATAGCTTAAAGTGAGAACTTTGCTTCTACAGAAATTCCTAGTCACTGAAATGACATACCTTCAGTATTTTGCTAATTTCTCCTAGCTCAAGTATGCTTTCTCCATGAAACTTTATAGGCTGAAACTAGAAGAGTAGAGCTTTCCAACAAGCTATCATATGCATCAAACGGAGCTCTAGAACTCAAGTTATGGCCCTCACAAGATGACCCTGTATGACCTTCCAAAACTGGAAATCTTGCCTCTTTTAGTATTCCTGATGTCCAAAAATAAAAAATTCGATGCCTGGCATCGAATTTCAGTCCAAGTCGATGCCGGGCATCGACTTTGAGCTTTTTTAGGCCCTTTTTCTGCACCAGAAATACTCTCTTTTACACACACATGAAGAAGACCACTTGTATGCTAGAAGTCGATGCCAGGCATCGACTTTATGCTCAAACTCGATGCCAGGCATCGAGTTGCTCCACAAACTTCATATTTTTAAAAGATTCAACAACAGTTAACACACAGAGAATGAAAAAATGACTTTTGAGCCAAGATTCGATGCCAGGCATCGAATTGCTCAGAAAACTTGAACTTTTGAATTCATCACACAGTAGGCAAACATGGAGATGATGAAGAGAGACTCATACACAGAACTTTACTCAGTTCTTCTCATAACTATAAAAAACTCAGAAGTTTTACAGATGCTTTCTCACTCAGAGAAGCCCGACTATACTCAGTCATACAAAAATGAGTTCTTCTCACTTTCTCATTGTCTTCCTCCTTCTTCTTCTCTCTCTCTCTCATCGCGTCAGTTAATACTAACTAACTTATATAGATTTTCTCATTCCCGTGATTTTTAAAAAACTTCTAGAACTAAAGTGAACTAACTTTACAAGTATGATACACTTGTGAATTTGTCCCTTCACATAGGCATGGGGTTTTCTTTCTAAGATTTGACCTTCAAATATATGTCTAATTAGTGATTGTTTCTCCAACACTCTGGATCCAAAATCAACCACTCTAAGACCGCCTTTAGGGCTATTGTGGGACATCATCCTGGCCTTCTCATTGATCAAGGGTGTCAAATCATTCCGCAGGGCCAAATCTTTCGACTTCTTGGAATCCCTTTGGGGTTTGGCGTCTCTATGGAGCAGCGATGGAACTGGGTGCTGACCAAACTCGAAAACAAGCTTAACTACTGGAGAGGTATGCAAATCAATCTCGCTGGACGGGCGATGGTTATCAACACGTTCCTCCTCTCTTCTACCATCTATTTCCTTTCTTGTTGGAGACCGAATGAGCAAGGTCTGTCCAAACTGAATAGTATCTGTAGAAACTTTCTTTGGACAGGCGATCATAACAGAAGGGGGGTGCCCAAAATCAAATGGACCATCTGCACTAGCCCTAGAGATAGTGGGGGGCTTGGTATCCTGGACATCGGGTGTATGGCTAACAAACTGGCAGCCAAATGGATGATTAAGGCTTGGTGCAATAGGGAGGCCTCGTGGGCCAAGCTGATCTTCAGAAACAAGAATGAGTTGGCCCTCATGGGGTTCCCGAACTGGAAGAACCTTGACATCATGACCCTGCTATTCTCCCCGATCCCCGTCTTCCCAAAAGGCTCCAATCTCGTGTGCTCCCTTTGGAAGGGCTGGAATAAAGTCAAAAGCTTCACAAGAATTAGTGAGGACTGGAAGTGGGCGGCCGGAATCAGACAAAACGACTCTATCTGGTTCCCGATACATGGCATCAGGAGTGTGGAGTCGTGGAACATTCAAAATGCCAAGAAGTTATGGAACAAAGGATTCAAAAAATGGAAACACCTCTGGAAACATGACACCAACAGCTGGATCAACTTCGAGGATATTGACCCTCGCATAAACATCTCCTACGAAGAATGGAACACTCTGCAAAGCAGATGCCTCGCTTGGGATCGTCACAAGACTCGCCTTCTCATGGGACATGACACACCAAACTCGCTTGGTCTCAAATGGCAAAATGGAAACAGCCTACTCAAAATCCCGAACATCAAAGAAACGGCTGACCTCCAGATCAGCCTCAACAAGAAGTGGTGCCTGTCTTGGACGCGGCTTCGGTGGGACATGAAATTCATGGGTATCTGGCACCCCCTAATTGAGATTAAGAAGTCTGTCCTCTTATGGCAAATTCTTCATCGAGGAATTTGGACCAACCATAAGGCTAGCAAACTTTGTGGGATCCCTCCTTGGTGCAAACGCTGCCACCGTGCTATCGAAGATGTCCCACACATCTTCCTTACTTGCCCCAACTCCTACAGAATCTGGCAGACGGTTGGAATGAAAATCAGACTTCAAAAACAGCTTAGTTGGAAACAAGTCCTTTTGGGAGAAGCGATTGGCTGCTCTGCGACACTCTGGAACGCCATCAGAGGGGAAGTCCTGTGGAAAATCTGGCGGGAGAGGTGTGCTCTCAACTTCGGCGATCCCCCCAGGGAGTGGTCGATCGAGAAATCACTATTCCTCCTTGGCAAAAGGATCGTCAACAGTAAGAAATCCCCCCCCTTCAGGCACCATCAAGTCCTCCTTTTGATTAACAACAAGCTCAAACCCAAGTGGGCCCCGCATGAGGGCGATGAGAGGGTGATCAACCTTCTCTGTAGTGCAACCTAGGATTCAATCAAGCTTCCCCTGCTTTGTGGGATTTGGGGGGTCCCGTGGGCACTAGTCCCCTTCTATTGTACCTTTGTTTCTTAATTTAATTCAAGTCCGGGAGAGTAGGCTATTGCCGAACTTCCTTTATATTAAAAAAAAAAAAAAAAAAAAAAAAACTTCTTCCACCTCCTCTAGCATATGATGTCTGTTGAAGCTCAAAGTCAAGGACAAAGCATGGAAGCACATCAAAAGGTGGACACACGAGGAAAGGGAGCAAGTAGGGAGCTCCAAGAAGTGTATGTCAAATTTTCAGAAGAATCCCCTACAAAAATAGTGATTTTCATCACTAGAAACCATTGTAAATACCATTATCTATTTTTAGTAACTCCATTTTGTTCAAGCCGAGGAGTGCTCGAGCTTGAGGAGTATTAGAAGTACCATCGTACCAATTTTCATAATTTTTAGACTTCGTTTGAGCCCTCAAATAAGCCCTGGAACCTAATTTTTAACTAGGCCGGACACTAGGTCTGGACAGGGCCAAAACTAGTCAAAAAACTATAAAAAGAGCTAGAGAGCTCATTTTTGGGGTTAGCTTGTTAGAGAATAGAACTTTTGTAAGAGAACTCTTTTGCAATCTAAGCTTTCCATTGTTCCTCTCTTTGATCTTACTTTGTGCGCGTGTGTGTGTATGTGTGTGCATGTTTGTGTGCTTTCACTCACGCACTTGTGCCTTCACTTGCTCGTGGTCTTCATACCGGTCCTCACGTCTCCGCGGATTGACAAGTAAAGGAGGTGGTGCTTACGCTTGAGCTACACCAAATTTTGGCGCCGTTGCCGGGGAGAGAGCTTCGAGGACGAGCGTTGTGATGGTAAGATCGTAGATTTGTGACGTTGGAAGGTAAAAAAACTGTCATTTCAGTTCATTTTCTGTTTTTTCCTCTTCATCTTCATCATCATCATCATCTCCACCTTCTTCCATCTTGTTCTTCATAGAAAATTCTTGTTTTTTAGTGCATTTTCACCATCTTCATACCATTTTTCATGCATTATTGTGTGGGAAGGAGTTAGGAGAAGCAAGGGAGAGCAAGCGCTGTGTTTTTTTTATGATTTTCTGCTCATACGGAGCTCGCCATAGCCGGCGCTCAGAAATTTGAATTTCCCGCCAAAAAACGCGATTCTGTGATGAAAATCGCGATTCTGTGAAAATTCAAAATTTTTTGAAAAATCACGATTTTCAGTTTTCCCGCCTAAAAGTTGGTTGAAAAGAATCGCGATTTTGTGTTTTTTCTCAAAAAAAAAAAAAAAAAAAAAAAAAACACGATTCTCTGCTCAAAATCGCGATTCTCAAAAAACACGATTCTCTGCTCAAAATCGCGATTCTCACCAATCACGATTTTGTGAAAAACACGACTTTCTGCTCAAAATCGCGATTCTCACCAATCACGATTTTCAGCAAAAACACGATTTTGTGAAAAACGCGACTTTCTGCTCAAAATCGCGATTCTCACAAATCACGATTTTCAGCGAAAAATACGATTTTGAGAAAAACACGATTCTCTATGACAAAATCGCGATTTTCATGCCAAAAACACGATTTTGTGAAAAAGGCGATTCTGTGAAAACACGAATTTTTGCTCAAAATCGCGATTTTCAAAAAACACGATTTTGTGCTCAACATCGCGATTTTCATGTGAAAAATACGATTCTGAGAAAACACGATTTTCATGTCAAAAACACGATTCTGAGAAAACACGATTTTCAGTCAAAAACACGATTTTGTGAATCACGATTCTCTGAGTCAAAATCGCGATTTTTAGAAACACGATCTTGTGATCAACATCGCGATTCTCTAAAACACGATTTTGTGATCAACATCGCGATTCTCTAAAACACGATTTTGTGATCAACATCGCGATTTTCAGAAACACGATTTTGTGATCAACATCGCGATTTTCATAAACACGATTTTTTGCTCAAAATCGCGATTTTCAAAAATTACGATTTTGTGCTCAACATCGCGATTTTCATGTCAAAAACACGATTTTGAGAAAACACGATTTTGAGAAAACACGATTTTCAGCAAAAAAAAAAAAAAAAAAAAACACGATTTGGTGAATCACGATTCTCTGAGTCAAAATCGCGATTTTCAAAAATACGATTTTGTGATCAACATCGCGATTTTCAAATCACGATTTTCTGCTCAAAATCGCGATTTTCAAAAACACGATTTTGTGCTCAACATCGCGATTTTTTTTTTACTTCACAGCATCGCGATTTTCAGAAAGTTCACAAAATCGCGATTTTCTCCAAAGGTCCTGTTTGCCTGTTTTGACCCCCAGGAGCCTGATTTGACATAACTTTCTCATCCAAAGTCCATTTTTTGAGCTCTATAGCTCGTTGGAAAGCTCGTTTCAAATCCTACACGATCTCAACTGTTTTTTTCAAGAATAATGCGTTGATTTTGAGATAGGATAATTTGAAGTTGACCCTCAAGTGGGACTAGGGAACCAAGGGGGCTCTAAAGAATTTTGAACCATACCAAAGGGAAAATTTGGACTCTTGACTAAAGCTTATGAACCTGAGATCTGGTAGACACTTAGGCAAGGATAAACAAAGCATTAGATCTTCTGAGGCTAGTGTCAACCATACATCCAAGTCTTGGACACAACAACTAAGTGGTGATCTTTTACTAAGTTCAGACACAAGTGATTCAGAAATGTCTTTTAGCATGGGAAAACCTGCAGGTGGCTCAGGGACTGCCCATCTACAAACACCGGAAGGTCCCTATAAGACACAGTTGGAATATATTCGGACCAACCAATTAGGTGCTCGCATCTATGAGGATGGTCTGAGGCGATCAGTGGTCCAACTCAAAAATCCAGATCAATCCTTTGGACTTGAACACCCGGTGGTCAAGTTCGAAGAGGGGTCATACATTGATAAGGAAGGAACCATGTATGTGGTTACCAACCAACCAGATAGGACCGATGAGTTTGGAAATGTCATTCATGAGAATGAAATAGGAGACCTAGAACAAGGAAACGTAGGACAAGGACCCCAGACTCCTAGAGGTAAGTCAGTTTTGACCCGAGTGATCACTCCGGACTGGATCCCTCAAGACAACAAAAGCATAGAACTATTTTTGAATAGAGAAACAGAGGAAGCCTTTTGGAGGTTCAAGCCAGATCAACCTAGCCAATTGGGCATAGTTATCATCTATGAATTCAAAGATCCTGAGATACCAGGCAAAGTTGTCTACATGGATAACACATCAGAGAAAATTTTCTTGGTAACAGAACATGATAGACATGCATATACTTGGAAGAATGAAACGATTTTCCCCCCACCAAGATCCAATGTTTCCCATGGCCTCCAAGGGGTAGGATCATCCCAGGCTCATGAAGCCCAGAGAGAAAGAACTAGAGAGAGACCTGAGGTAAGTTTTGCACACACCGTGGGCAGGAATAGGTCAGGATTTGAAAATGAAAGACCTGAAAGAGAGAGATATGAAGCACATAGGCAACAAAGAAATGAACATGAATTTCCATTGCCTAGAACCCGAGAGCACCCAAGAACCCTCAGACCCACTCAAGTGATCAAGGCAATGAAGAATTATTTTGACGGGTCAGGAGATCCTTATGATCATGTGGCTGAGTTCAAACAAGTGTTAAGAGCTGAACAGGTTGAGGATTTGTTCACCCAGTACGAGGCATTTGGTCTGACTCTTAAGGGCACTGCCTTAGCTTGGTTTCAACCATTGAGTAGTCGCAACTATCGCAATATAGGTCAACTGCTAGACGAATTCATTGTAGAATTTTCCAAGAGTGGTATCAGGCATAACACTTCATCTTTGATCCACAGCTTCAAGCAGACACCCCAAGAAACAGTGCGACTAGCAGGTAGAAGGTTTAGACAGTACCTAGAAAGATGCCCTGCTCCAGAGCTACCCACACCAGCCAAACAAGTGGCTTTGTTTTTAGATGGCTTACTGAGCACAAAGTTAAGATCCTATGTATACTTGAAAGATCCTAGATCCATAGAAGAGTGTGTGCGGACGTGCATAGACATAGAAGATAACTTGGGTGAGGAGTTAGGATTGTCCAAACTCTACAAAGATTCGGATAGTTCTACTAGTCATACTTCAAAGATCTCCACAGAAATAGAAGAGATAGCTGAGCAAGTTGCCAAGAAGCTGGGAGTCCAAAATAAACAAACACAGAGAGTCACTCCAGTGAATCGGTGTTATACTTGTGGGGGCGACCACATGGCTAATGTATGCCCAATGCAAAACCAAAACATTAGAGAAAGGAATGCTCCATATTGCACTATTGAGAGAAAATACACAAACCACACGGCTCAAGATTGTCCCTACAATAGGCAAGCTGTTAGACAGAATTATCAGCAACCTTACCCACAAGGTAGGTATCAGAACCAATACCAACAGCCATATTATAGACCACAACAGCAATATCAGGCACCATATAGGCCACAACCTGTCTTGGGAAACCAACCACCAGCTCCAGCCAACGTGATTCCAGTCAAATATGCTGTGGGAGAGGAAAATCCAAATAGAGCTTTGGTGCCACTAACCCCATTGATACCAGATAATGACTCTCATGCTCATAGTTCAGACTACTCCCATGAAGGTAGTCCACATGCTTATTACACAGAGTCACCTGAACATAGTGAGATTTACTCGTATCAATATGAGGCACCGCCTATGGAGCAAAATTGGGAGCCAAAATACTCCAATGTCATGTACACAAATCCTAACCCTAGGCCCCAGTTGAGACAAATGAGACCACAAGCCCCTAGAGGATCTTGTTTCAGATGTCATGGTGACCATTTCATTCGTGACTGTCCCCACGCACCATCTCCGAGTCAAGGACAGGCTATCACAATACAGGCTTTTTGTCCTGATTGTGGCAAAGACCATCTCCCCAGAGATTGTCCAAGAAACCCCTCTAGTGCACCCAAGATTACACCCATTAATGTGGTAGGCTTAGTGGCAGATCCAAGTTCAAGTAGTAGCAATGTGGCTCCTATACAAGCTGTCACTAGAGCACAAGCCTTAAAACAGGATAAACCAGTAGAACAATCAGAGTCGAGTGAATCGGGAGAGCCTAGTAAGAGGAAAACAAGAACATGGAAGGATACCAGAGAGAAGGCCAATCGCAAGTGGAATAAAAAGTTATCGGAACTAGAAGAAAGCTTAAAAGAAGCGAAAACAAAAATAGAAGACATTGCATCTCAAAGCCCCTCGCATGCCGAAACTCCATCCACTCCACCTCATCCCACCCCACCACCCATTGTAAATAGACCGCAACCAGGGTCTGTTCTTGCAGATCCAACCCCAAAAGGCTTGGACATGATGTTCAAGGCCTACCAGGCTCGACTTCAAGAAGGGCCTACAGCGGCAAACCTAGACAAGAGTTACCCTAGAGCAGATTTAGAGATTGAACGGATGAAAATGTGCATGAAAATGGTAGAGCAAGCTCAAGCCATACTTGAGACTAGTCAAAAGTTCAATCAGACGAACTCTATCAAATCAGATTTGCATTTCCAGGGCTTACTAGAAAGATTAGAGCAGTTGGTAAACAAACCACAAGTTTCTTTACCTCCTCAGGCTCAACCAGTTATTGAAAGAGGAAGCTCACCACCAATGGGAGCTTATGTTCCTGATTCCACGGATCCAGGAATACCTCCTTCAATTCAACAGTACTCTCAAGAATTCTTGCGGGAAATACAAGAAGAGAAATGGGCCAAGGAGAAGGGTAATTCCCCTCCTATTCCTGAGATTGATGATCTTCATGATCAATTTCCCCAAGACATCGCATCTATTTACGAAGATGAAGCAGAACAACAAGAGGACGAAAGGTTAGATTTTGAATCTAATACCTTAGAAGAACTGCCTCAATTTCCAGGCCCATGGGAATCTGAATCACTCCAGATTAGAGCTCCCACAATACTAGTAAGAAATGAAGACTCAGTGGTTCCAAGGAACACGGATGTCGTGAAGAACACTAAGGTTCAGTGTCATCTCACTGTAGAAGAGTTGCTCAAAGCAAAACCTGAGTTATGGAATCATGTGAAGGATCAGGTCCCAGAACTTGAGTCCAATATGCCAAAAGCAGGCTCTAAGCAAAGGGTACCAGAGATACCTCTAGACAAAATAGGGGACATGTGTGAGGGTGAAGAAGGTAATACTTATCTTCCAATCACCTACCAAGGTTACACAACCAAAGCAATCATAGATTCAGGTGCTGGTGTTGCTATTGCGACCACCTCCTTGTGGAAGCAATGGGGCAAGCCCACATTAAGACCAACTAGAATGAAGCTTCAAATGGCTGATGGTCATTTTGAAAGACCTCTAGGATTGCTAGAAGGGATCACTCTAACCACTTGTGGTGTAGAGTTTGAGCACACATTTGCTATATGTGACTTTGAGAAAAATAATGTCTATGAGATGATCCTAGGAAGACCCTTCCTACGACAATTGCAAGTAGTACAGGATTGGGGAACTAACTCCTTGTACTTACAGCACTTAGGGGTTACCACCAAGGTCAATTTGAAGGATTACACCTTCAGAGATGTACCACCCCTACAGTGGAATTCTATCCACAAAGCAAAAGAAGATTCCATCTCTGTGCATTCTGAAAGTTCACCTGATCCATCATGGCTGCATGAAGATACTCATTTGTGGATGTGCAAAGTCGCAAAGGAAGAGGAAAAACGTTTAAAGGCAAGGGAAGAAGGAACTTCACTAGGAGATAGACCAGTTAAAGACCCAGCCTACACACCGATGATCTTTCCAGATGAGGAGTTTGAGCCTCATGGCTGGCCAGAAATCTTAGCCACCATGGACATTGCTGTCAATGAGGAACAGTGGACACCTCATTGTGATGAGGAGGGTTATGATATCTCAGTGTTCATGTGTCAACCCTTGCTAGAAGAATGTGACCCTAGTGATGTCATAGAAGAAGAAGAGAATGACGATGATCTGGAGTCTATTGTGATGGATAGTTGCTTTAACTCAGAGCAGCACTATCTAGAAGATATAGGAGTGTTCACCCAGAAAGAAGAAGAACCTCTCACAAGTATTAAAACAGTAAACTCAAAGGATGGAAGTGAGAGTAGTCAAAAGAAAAAGAAAAGAAAAGCAGTGAAACAAGAAAAGGAGGAATCATTGTTTGAAGTACCAGAAAACTTCAAGAAATATGAAGTTGACGACCGCAAAATTTTGGTACGAATGCCTAAGAGAGAGGCCATCATAGGAGAATCATATGATAATAAAGAAAATACCAAGAAGATTGTAGTGACCATTGAAGAGAACGAAGAGAGATGCACATATATAGGAGATGACCTAAGTGCAAGAGAAGAAATGGAGCTCATAGCTCTATTAAGGGAATATAGGGATGTGTTTGCATGGCACTATAGAGACTTGAAAGGGGTAGATCCAAGAATTTGCTCCCATACTATCCCCATGACTGCTGATGCTAAGCCCACCAAACAGAAGCCCTACACATATAATGATACCTATGCAGCCAAAATCAAAGAAGAAATTGATAGGTTGATTGAGGCTGGATTCATCTATGAGATTGAGCATACCGAATGGGTGTCCCTCATTGTTGTGGTACCCAAGAAGAACGGGAAGTTGCGAGTGTGTATTAACCTTAAAAAAGTTAATGCCGCTACGATTAGAGATAGTTATCCACTTCCAATCACAGAACACCTATTGGAGCGTGTTGCAGGCAAGGAAGTTTATAGTTTCCTTGATGGATTTTCAGGTTACAATCAAGTAGCCATTGCCCCAGAAGATCAACACAAAACAGCTTTTGCTACAGAGTGGGGAATCTTTGCATTTCGGGTGATGCCATTTGGGCTCACCAATGCACCTGCAACATTCCAAAGGCTCATGTGTCATGTCTTCAAAGAGTTCTTGCGAAAGAGCTTAGAAGTGTATGTGGATGATTTATGTGCTCATTCCCAAGAAAGAAGGGTTCACATCCCTGAGCTCAGACAGATCTTCAACAAGTGTAGAGAATATCGAGTGTGTCTGAACCCAGAAAAGTGTGTGTTCATGGTGCGTCAAGGTAAAATCCTCGGTCATATTGTTTCTAAGAATGGAATCTCAACGGATGAAGATAAGGTACGAGCCATAGCGGAGCTGCCAAGGCCAAGGAATGTTAAAGAGGTACAAGCCTTTATGGGCCATTGTGGATATTACCGTAGGTTTATCCACATGTACGCGATCATAGCTAGACCCCTTTATGCCTTGTTGTCTAATTTTGAGTGGAACGACGAATGCGAGAATTCTTTCAATGAACTGAAGAAACGTTTGTGCAAAGCACCAATATTGACCACTCCTGATTGGAATAAGCCATTCCATGTCCATGTGGATGCATCCAATCATGCCGTAGGATGTGTGCTAGCACAACCCACAGGTGAAGGGAATTTACATTTGCCCATAGCATATGCTAGTAGACAACTGAACCCAGCCGAAAGAAATTATACCACAACCGAGCGAGAAGGGTTAGGCATGGTATATGCTGTAAAGAAGTTTAGACACTATTTATTGGCCAACAAGTTCAAGTTTTTCACTGATCATCAAGCTTTGTTATATTTGGTCAATAAACCTTGCAATACTGGACGCTTAGTAAGATGGTTCCTCTTACTAATGGAGTATGACTTTGAAGTTGTTGTCAGGAAAGGTAGAACCCACCTTCGAGCAGATCACCTTTCTCGCATTACTTCAGGAGAGTCACCACAAGGAGTGTCTGATGAACTACCTGATGCTTATCTGTTCAATTTGGAAGTTGTTCCTAAATGGGCAAATAAGTTGGTACCAGTCCTAACCTTCGGCCCTGCAAATAAGAATGTGAAAACATCACAAGAAGAAATTGTAAATCACAAAAATATCACATATTGGCAGGAAGCATGTACAAACAAGATACTGAGGGTGTATTAGCTTGTTGTGTCGAGAATGATGAACATAGTAGTTGGTTGCAGCAAGCTCATGAGGGATTGCTAGGAAATCACTATTCTAAAAAACGAACATTGCAGAATTTGAAACGTTTAGGAGTGTATTGGCCTAGCATGGACAAAGAAATACATGAGTGGATCAAGAATTGTCCAATGTGCAGAGAGAGACCACCAGTGGAGCATGCGACCCTTTATCAAGTATCATTAATTCCAGATTGGAGTGCTCCATTGGTAGAGTTTATGAGATCGGGAAGATTACCCAAAGAGGCTAGTCTAGCAAGAAGAAGAAGCATGGAGCAAGAGGCTCAAGGCTATGCCCTAGTAGGAGACAACCTATACCGAAGAGGCAAAGATGGTTACTTAAGACTGTGCGTTCACGAATCAGATTATTTGAAAGTCTTAGAAACTGCACACAGCGGTGTTGCAGGTGGACATTTTGGTCCTGACCGAGTGATCAAGACCATTCTATTCTCAGGACTTTGGTGGCCCACTCTTCATATGGATGCACATACCTATGTGAAGAAATGTGACACATGCCAACGTGCACAATATCCAGTGAGAAAAGACGAGATGCCCTTGAGGCCAATGATGGGAGGACGTGCATTTTCGAAGTGGGGCATAGACTTCATAGGTCCTATTAACCCCCCAGCTAGAAACTCCCATGCAGAGTACATCATTGTAGCCACAGATTACCTTACAAAGTGGGTAGAAGTCAAAGCCACAACAAAGAATGATGCTCAGACTATGGCTAAGTTCTTATTCGAGAATGTGTTCACGAGATATGGACTACCAATAGAGTTGGTGAGCGATAGAGGCACACACTTCTTGAATGAAGTCATTGAAAATCTTCTCCAAGAATTCTTGGTGATACATAAGAAATCTGCCCCCTATCATCCACAAGCCAACGGACAAGCCGAGAGTACCAATAAGATCCTCTGTAACGTATTGACAAAACTAGTGAATAATAAACGCTCTGATTGGGACAAACAACTTCATCATGCTGTTTGGGCTTATCGAGTTGCCTACAAAACGGTACTCAACGCCACCCCATTTCAGATGGTCTTCGGACAGAACGCTGTGCTACCATTAGATTTCTTAATCCCTGCCTTAAAAGTAGCACAAGAGTATGAGTGGAATGGGCATGAATTGTCCTCTAGGATCTTTGATCTCGAACGCTTGGGTGAGACGAGGCTACGAGCGGCAGCAGGCATCTACGCTGCAAAGAAGAGGCAAAAGGCATACTTTGATGCACACATCAAGGATAAGGGATTGAAAGAGGGAGATCTAGTGTTGGTATACACACTAAAACAACATGCCCGTAAGTTGGAAAAAAGAGGATATGGACCCATGATCATTAATAGAATTTCCACTAGTGGTGCAGTTCAGTTGGCCACTCTAGAAGGAGATATCTTGCCAAACTATATTAGTGGCTGCAGAGTCAAGCTATATCAAGAACCTCTTACTGAGGATATGCTAATGAGACTCAACACTGCTAAGAAGCGAAAAGAAGAAGAGTTAAGAGTGAGAGAAGAAGCACAGGTAGAGGCCAGAGAGCGTATTAGGCGAAATAAGTTAAGGCGATTAGGCCTAGATGTCAACTCAAAAGCCCCAAAATATCACATGGATATGTGTCAAAAGTCAGGCATTGCGACTTCTCAGGTCATTGACCGAAGACCCTTTGTGACCATAGAGATAGGACAAGGGAAGGGTGCAAGGACGGTGAAAGCACTGATTGACTCAGGTGCAGCAAGTAGTGCAGTTAGACTTTCCTACTGCCAAGACTTGGGGTTGAACATCAATCCCATAGAAGCTTATCTCATAGGATTGGGAGGTGTGGAAACCCCTTGTTTGGGCGAGGTGGAACTTCCCATCTACCTTCAAGATGTTCCAATGAAAGTCAAAGCGCTAGTATGTCAAGATGAGAACCTTACAGAACCACTTGTCTTGGGTCAAGATTGGATCTATGACCATGCAGTTAACTTAAACCTAAGAAGTCAGATTCTTCAAGTTTGGGTACATGAACAATGCATTACATTAGAATTAGAGAACTGCATGCTCCTAGATCATGGCACCACACACTCTCTTAGTTCTTCCAAGACTAATCATATGAAAGAAGATGTTGTATGTGTCAAAAGCTCTATGATGCAGAAGGAGTCAATCGTGGAAGACCAGGTTCGAAGGCGGGTGGATCTTTCTTCTTCTCCAAAGACTCAAGTAGCCACAGTAGTGAGCCCACCACACAAGCAAACACAACCGTTCACGACAACTGCTACATCAAATAGAAAGACACCATTCGATAAAAAAGTGGTTCCGGGCATGAAGCAGATCTGGGTACGCAAAGGAGAGCAACCACCAGCCTTACCCCCACAAATCCCATCCATGCACACTAACCAGGCCAGAAGACGAAGGAAGCAGCTCAGACAAGATCCATCACAAGATATCCAACAAGTTTGGGTGCCTAAGAAGTTAGCTGCAGCTCAACAAGGGCAATTACAGATGTGGGTACCTAAGAAGATCCTACACCCACAACAACATTTGTTCTCCCACATGCAAAAGGTTTCAACAAAGAAGCCAAAAAGAGAAAAGGGTAAGAACCATGTACAGAGACCAAAGGAAGATCAAATCAGCTCTTCAACATTAGTAGGAAGACATGCAAAAAGGATATGGGTTTGGAAGCCAAAAGTGCAAGTAGCCTCCACCGAACCAAAGCATCAACCACACTGGATACCACAGTTCAGAAAGCATCCAAAGAGAAAGACGCCTGAAGTGACCTCTACAGTGCCAAATGATGTTCTAAAATGGACTCCAATAAGGAGGATTACATCAGTTCAAGACTCAATGGATACCTCCACCAAGGTCGGCATCAACCTCCACAAATAACATCGAAAGCCTCGAACGAGCAACAACCATGTGCTCCTTGCACAACCCTGTCTTTTGCACCATTTAGGTCATGCATTTCCAAAGTATGCATTAATATAGGGCCACATTACACGGCCGTGCATAGACACACTTGAGAATCCCATGCACAAGAGCACAGTGACATATGTCGAACATTTCTATTGATACTAACTTTTGTGTTCTTGTTTTGTGATATCCTTTTTCTCAAAAAAAAAAAAAAAAAAAAAAAGAAGTGAGAGAGAGCTTGTTCCCAGGTTTGGCTTATGAAACATGAATGAGTCGTGCTTAGTTGAAGGTGGAACTGTTGATTACTAGGCATTTATCAATTTGGATAAAAGTGTGTCTCGGCCAGCAGTGAGATTATTGCTGCCTTATCTGGTAGAGGAGAAGCATTTGGCATGAACATGGCATCTACAACTATGATTTTCTCTTACCATGGTAGGAATGAAGAGCTTGAAGGTCCGCAACTTGAGTGATGCTTAACTACTTCATGTACCAGAGCATCCAAGGAGATATCTGCAAAAGGTAGTTCTGGAGGAGAAGACTCCTGCATATGGTGAGCTAAAGAGCATATGTGAAACTCAACTCGGTGTAGTTACCCGATGTTGCTTGCCAAGGAATATAAAGCAATTCAATTCTCAGTATTTCCTGAACCAGTATGGAACAGTAGCACTGGTGAATGGTCTATGTCACTCAACATGGTAATCTCTTAGAAACCGGCACGTGTCCAATATTCCTCTGAGTGTCAATATAGGGAAGTGAACGTGCATGAGCCCAAGCTCAGAAATGCACATTGTTAGTGACAAATGTTGCTTTGAAAAGAGGAGAGGGGATCCACCACTCAAAAGATCTCATCAGTGGACAATCAACATGGACATTCATCAACAAGGTTCCATCCCAAAGGCCGAGTGTACAACACGAAGAGGCAAACATCCATCAACCTTTGCCATGGTAAGTATCTTTACTCTGGAAACACCATAACCATGATAGTTTAGGAAACCTCTTCGTCAGCATACCCTTGAGCACTTAGCTCAAGACCCGCAATTTTTGCACCATACTTCTTCCAATGCATTTTCCAAGTAAGCATGCGTAGGGCTACATTACAAGGCCGTGCACAAGGCACATACTTTTTTCAACCCAGGCATGAACACACTTACCCATCATTCATTATGGGTTATGAGTAGTTGGCATGAATGCTCTCAACATCATCTTTAAAAGAGCTAGCAGACATAATGGGAACAACATCCATATCTCGGAAGCAAATTGAAGCCAGTAGTTGCTCCAATCACTCTTGACAACCTCTTCTGAGCAACTTGCAGTTTTGAAAGCTCACAACGACACATTCTTGTTGGAATCCAAGGAACCAGCTCATACAACGGATGGACACCACCTCTCAAAGCACTACACAGAACAGCCCTTCCAACAAGGGTCTGTCAGGGACGACAGACTCGAGAGGGGGGGGAGTGTTGAAGCTCAAAGTCAAGGACAAAGCATGGAAGCACATCAAAAGGTGGACACACGAGGAAAGGGAGCAAGTAGGGAGCTCCAAGAAGTGTATGTCAAATTGTCAGAAGAATCCCCTACAAAAATAGTGATTTTCATCACTAGAAACCATTGTAAATACCATTATCTATTTTTAGTAACTCCATTTTGTTCAAGCCGAGGAGTCCTCGAGCTTGAGGAGTATTAGAAGTACCATCGTACCAATTTTCATAATTTTTAGACTTCGTTTGAGCCCTCAAATAAGCCCTGGAACCTAATTTTTAACTAGGCCGGACACTAGGTCTGGACAGGGCCAAAACTAGTCAAAAAACTATAAAAAGAGCTAGAGAGCTCATTTTTGGGGTTAGCTTGTTAGAGAATAGAACTTTTGTAAGAGAAATCTTTTGCAATCTAAGCTTTCCATTGTTCCTCTCTTTGATCTTACTTTGTGCGCGTGTGTGTGTATGTGTGTGCATGTTTGTGTGCTTTCACTCACGCACTTGTGCCTTCACTTGCTCGTGGTCTTCATACCGGTCCTCACGTCTCCGCGGATTGACAAGTAAAGGAGGTGGTGCTTACGCTTGAGCTACAATGTCCTACCACCTCTTCCTCTGAAGTTGCCTCTTTGGTTTCTGCCTCCTCTACCTCTTTGATTGAAGCTCTGGTTATTACTTCCACCATTTTGATTGTTATACCAACAATCATTTGCCAAATGATTGGTTCTGCCACAAATCCAACAATCTTTAGTATTATCTTTGTTCTTACCTCCTCTTCCTTTACCTCTGAGTTCATCTTTCCTTTTGTAAAGTTAGCTTGACTTGAAGTTCCTTCATCATCAGTTGACTGCTTCCCTTTGTCATTCTTTTTCTTGTCCTTGGAGTACATAGCTTGACTTGCACTCCTATGATTGTCTCCCTTAATGTCTTGCTCAAAAGTTAGCATGTGTCCTAGCAATTGATTAAGATCAGGAGTAAAGTGATCTAGTGACAATTCTATGGACAATATGAAAGGCTTCCACTTCTCATCTCTTCTCAAACCTGTAAGTATTTGCCTTACCAACTTATCCTCTTCAATGTCTTCATATACTGCTCCCAAACTATCTGCAATATCCTTCATTCTTGCCACGTAATCAGAAATTGATTGTGAGCTCTTCTTCTTGAAGGTTGTAAACTCTACCCATAATGAAGACTTCCTTGAATTGGTTGTGTTTTGGAAATGCTCTTCCAAATCATTCATATCTATTGCACTTTCTAATCCTCTGATGTGAGGTAGAAGATAGTCATTTACAGCCATGTAAATGATACTCCTAGCTTGAGCATCCTTTCTCATCCAATTCTTCGAATCTGCAAGCTCTTCCCTAGTTGGAACACTAGGATCTCCAAACTCAGGCTTTTCTTCTTCTCTTGTGATGAATTCCATCAAGTCTTTGCTCATGAGGTGTGCCTCCATCCTCATAGACCAAGCTCGATAGTTCTCCCTATCTAGCTTATCAATCTGCAAGCTTTCTCCCATCTTTGATTTTCTGTGTCTGCAATTACTATGATTTATGATGATATAATGTACCTTTTGTATAAAGCTTTAATCCTTCTTGATCCTTTGAACTAGTGCTTGGTTCTCCTTCACGTTTTCTTCCAAACTTTGATCCCGTGCTCTTTCAATTTGAAAAGACTTCAATGTCTACAACAGTCAGGACTTCCAATGCTCTTTACTTCACTTGTATTGCACCTTCAGCTCTGATACCACTGTTAGAGACCTCTAAATCTCCAAATGCTTGATCTATACTGATCTAAGAGCACCTCTATATCAGTTATGGATCAAACTTTACACAAATGTTACCTTCATTTACCAAAACTTCTACTATCACTTCTCTTAATGAAAAACTTCCTTCTTCAAAAAGTCTGCTTCAGAAACTGACTTCATTACCTGCACATATCTTAAGATTTCTGCAAACCAATGATGCACATATCTTCACACTACCTTTTTGCAATCATATCAACCATTAATCCTTCAGAAGAATCATTAAAACTTTAATTTGATCCTTAAAATCAAAAGTGTGTTAGAAACTATCTTCTTGAACAAGCGACTTTGACATAGGTAACTTCTAAGATTGATTTCTCACAGCACAGATGCCATTTTGCTAAATGCTTTTAGCCATAGCTTTCTTACCTTCTAACTTAGATTTTGAATGCTCAGTCATCAAAAACTTTACACTATGCACTGAGATCTAAGCAAAACATTGACATGAAAAAGTGCGCGACTCTGAAAGGTCTACCTACAGACTTTACATACACATGTTCCTATTGATCATACTCACAGCATGAAAGGAATTAGACCATGAGACTTTGAACATAGCTTCATTAGCTTCTAGATTACATGTGTACAAAAGGATTTCTGATCCACATGATCAAACTGAGAGAAATCTACGAAATACTCGTCGCTATTTTCTGAAGATGACTCTCTTCACATCTATCTCTATGACACTTGTCCTCTAATGACTCTCTCATGTATTTCTTTACATCATTGACTTATATACATATGATTCTAGACTTATCCTGCATCTATTACATTACTCCTTACCATCCTAAGGATCATCTACACTCATAGTACAAGAATTTCCATCTGTAATGTACATATGTATACAATATTCACTTCTGAGATCTCTTCACTTTCTCAAATGACTTCTTTCACTTCAATCTAATCATTTTGCTTCAGGATCTTTGTAATCATTGATTTGTGATTGCTTTGTTCCAACATCAACTAGTTGAGCTCTTTGGTCAATTGCTCATGTGCTTCTTAAAGATTGGCATAGTCTTCCAAGATGATTTTGATGTTTTCTAGAGGAAGTGCATGAAATTTGGAGGGGATAATGGGATCTCCTATTGTTTTCTTTATTGATGCCTGAAGGTTCTCTTGATTCTCCTTTTTAAGCCTTTGGTTCTCTTTCATTGTTGGCAGGTTTCGTCTCAGTAATGCCATATTATGTTTGAGTTTGGAATTCCTTTCCATTTTTATTTGTAAGTGGCCTTCAAAATCCTTGACTAATTGTGCATTCACGTCTCATACTTTCTAGTTGATTATGGGACAACTAGAGGGTGGCATATTGGTCTCATAACAGAGCGTTAGCTACCACCAGATCTAAAATCTATCTTGGAATTGAGTTGATTGATCTTCAACATGGTATTCTTCTATGCCATCAAAGTATATTCTTGTTGTAGCTAGTTGGCATAGTTTACCATAGTTGCAAGGGTCGAGTCGATAGTGGATGTATGCATAGTGGATGCATTTTGAAGAGGCTATGAAGCAAGGGGGATGGGAATGGGAATGGGAAGAGTGGATGCAGTGGAAGATGTTACTCTGGGTGGAGGTGACATTGGTGGAGGGGGGATTGGGGATTGGGGATTGGGAATTGTTGAACTATGTGGGGTGGAGGAGTTGTAGAGAGTGGAGCTGAAATGTCCATTGGATCGGATATGCTATTGTGTGAGGCATCAAGTGTGAATATTGATATTGTGGCTACCATTTGTAGTGGTGTGCATGTGGTGTTGGATAAAAATTGTGATGAGGTAAAAGCGCATTGAATACCATGTGCTAAATAAGAAGGACCTCATCGCATGTATGAAGCTACAATGGAGCCCCAAAATGAAGGGTGTGTCAATAGTGATGGAAAGGTATTTACAAATCAATGGCCGTTTGTGCATCAGTGGTAAAGATGGGAGTTTTTGCTTGTACTTCAGTGGTTATGATCAGAGTGGGTTCAATCATTTTGGTAAGTGAGTTGCAAGGTGTATGGAAAATAGGTTCAGTTGCTTGGTTGATAGGTTTAGTGGTAGTCATATTTACAAAAGCGGAGTTAAATTTGGTGGTGATAGTGGCAGTGGTAGATGTTGCAGTAGGAGTTATGGGTATTTGTGTGTTTTTGCCCAATTGTAGCATTGTCCTAATGCATCGTTCATCGTATTGCACACTTGGTTTCTTTATCATTTGATCAATTTCTTCAATCACTCCTATTGTCTCAGATAGTGCATGCAAAGAATCTATAAACTATTGATCCACATTATCTTCCTCTAATAGTTGCTCCATGAGGAACTGACTTTGTTGCTCAGATAGGTGATGGCAAACCTGAATAGTTTCCATGGTCTTTTGCAATCTTTTGAGAGCCATGGTGTATGTATGCTCTCCTTCTTCTTCATCATCACTTTCATATCTCTCTTCTTGCTATGATTTGGTCGAGTGTTGTTCTTTCTCCCTATGGACATGGCATTCTCTGTCTGTACACTTTGGCTCATCGTGCCATTCTAACTATCATTCTAACTCATATTCTATTTGTAATCCAAATTTGCATCTTCCAATGGGACTCTTTGAAGGATTTTCTTGAAATGAAAAAGTGCTTATGTCATCTAGTCCTTCAGTCACTGGAAATTCAAAATGAGTTGGAAGGGGTTGGGTTGTGGTTGCTTCTCCTGTGATAGGCCTAGGAAGGCGAATTATAAATGGGGTAGTGTGGGTTACCCGATCGCTGATACTTTAGGTGTCATGACCACACATCTTGGTTGGATATAGGAAATGGCGCCTTGTATCCTCTTTGATTGTGGGGCTAAAGCCTTCCTCTACTTAAACCAGTTGTAATTGCATTCTTGTAAGAGCTTTTTCAATAGGGGCATCATAGGCCAATCATCTATAAACAATTTTGATGATAGCACAACACCTATTGAGTATTGGTTTGTGTGGCCATCTTGTTCTTGCTATGTGGAGCTAATCAATGATGTAGTGAAATTTATAGTGAGACCTATCTATTCTACCAAGTATAAATTGAGCCATATTTTCATATGTATTTTCATATGTATTTTCATATGTATTTTCATATGTATTGTCATACATCTATCCTTCTCTAGGAAGGTGAAATGTTTCATTACATCCTTAAAGCTGCTAACAAGTTAGGTGTGATGGTTGTCATCTGATTGAGCTTCACTATGTCTCGTTTCTTCATTGCATTTGGTATTAGGTCCTTTTTGTCTCCTATTGCCCCATGTGTTATTGAACTCACACTTGGCTTCCCATATGTGAGGTGTATCTCCAAGAGGTCTTGCTAACTCACTAAACAATTGAGAGTGTGTGTGCACCCTCTCTATACAAATCGATGGTGGGTCTTGGATTGCAATGGCACCCCTAACATTGGGGAACATAAGAGGCAACTCATAAGGATGTTCCTTAATGGGAAAGTTTTTGGTATCCATTGATTGTGTGCTTGTTCCCGCTTCGGCTATTGTGTCCTCCTAAGTGCTCATGCTTTTTGTGAATGCGGTATAATAATAAGAAAAACACATCAATATTATCAAAGAAACTTGCCTTGTTCCCTTTACAATACCAACATGTCTCCCTTATATCCCTATGTGATGTGAAAGTGGGTGTTTAAGTGTTGAGTGCCTTGTGTTGTGAGGTTGTGAGGTGGTGGGTTTGTGTAAAGCCTATATGCATACTCTAGAGAGTACATTAGCTGAGTATGCTTCTAGAAATGTACATGTATATTACAAGGTTTTCTTAGATGGTTTTTTACAAGATTTGACTTTCCATAGTTCCCTTATGGGGTTACAAGAATTGATTCTCGATTTATACATTGTATTTAGGTATTTAACTTGGGCATGGGACTGTTTAGGTACCCGTTTCCAAGTGGCTCTCATAATAAGATGGTGTGATTACTTACATACAATAGCTTTTAGTCTAGGATCCCTAGGGGTTAGGGTGGATTGTGAATGTCTAGAGTGTAAGAGTTTGGGGGAGGGATCTAAGCTCTCAAGCGGGTCTTGGGCACCTAGATTTGTAAGTAATTATGGCCAGCCTTCATTGAATGCTTTGGTACCCAAAATTGGACTACTCTTAGTGGTGGATCTCTTCTTTGTTTCATAGCTCTTCTCCTTGGCTTCTTATTCTGCTGCTTGGATGGTGACTTTGAATGTGATGAAGTAATTGGTTGCTCACCCATTTGTGAACAAATCTGCTTCATTCATGGGATAGATGAAATTTCCCATGGCCTCATTGGTCTTCTTGGTTCACACATCTTCTGCTACTACTTTTCATGCTTCTTGGTTTGAGTTGTCAGTATGACACTCGTCTTTGGAGTAAAAGGAAGTTCCACATGTTTTTGAACCTATTTGTCAGAGTGAGAATTCTTCTACATAACATATCTAGGGACACATGCAACATCTTTTTCTTCAAATTTAGACTTAGAAGAACTAAAGGCTTTTGTTGAATCTAGATTATTGGTCGTATTATTTTCTACTTCTATCATAAGTTGTTGTTCTCGCACAGCAACCTAAAGAAGATGACTTCTAATGTTTAAGTTGGCCACATGATCTTAGATCTAGTCTTGTCCCAAGACTAAAGGCTTAGTGAGGCCTTCCTGAGTTTCCATGCCTCCTAATCCTACAAGATAAGCCTCAATTGGATTCATATGCAAGTTCATATCCTCACAAAAAGTATACCTAATGGCACTAGTGACAGCTCTTGAATCTATCAGGGCTCTGATGGTCTTGAATGTTGTGCCCTTTCCTAGCTCAACCAAAATGAATGTTCATCTATCAATTATGCTAGGATAGGTATTCCTCTTAGTTTATCACATATCCATGTGATACTAGGGGCATGAGACTGGGAAAGAACATTGTCATTTCAAACATTGCGTAAGCCCTCAATGTCATTTTCTTAATGTGTTTGATGGCTTCATCCTGAGCTTTTCTCATATTCTCTTCTCTTCTTCTTTTCGTTTCTTATCCACATTGATTCTTTTCAACATTTCATCAATCAAAGGCTCTTGATAGTGCTTAACCCGACAACCACATGTAGTTTGGCAACACATCTCCTTCTAGAGTGGCTAATTGCACCGCACCTCTGGTCAATATCCTATTGATGATCATAGGCCCATAGCCATGTTTCTCCATTTTTTGAGCATGATGCTTCAATGTGTATACCAAGGCTAAATCACATGTCCTCCTTTATCTTTTGTGTTCCAAATAGGCCTTCCGCCTCTTCTTATTTGTGTATATTCTTGTTGCTGCTCTCAATCTAGTCTCTCCTAGGCGTTGTAAGTCCATGATCCTCGATGATAACTTGTGGCCTAACCATTGGTGCTCTTGTGCAAACTTGAGAGTGGGTATCAAAAAGTCTAATGGAAGCATAGCATTTTGGCCAAACACCATTTGAAAGGGAGTGGCATTGAGTACTGTTTTATAGGCCACTCGATATGCCCAAATAGTGTGATGTCGCCATTTGTCTCAATCTAATCCTTTATTATTTACAAGCTTTGTCAATACATTACATAAGATCTTATTCGTGCTCTCGGCTTGTCCATTCACTTGGGTATGGTATAGTTCCTACTTCTTGTGGATGACCATGAAATCGTGTAGTGGACATCCAATGACCCCATTCAAGAAATGGTTCTTTGATCGCTCACCAATTTTATGGGTGATCTGTATCTCATGAATACATTCTCAAATAGAAACTTTGTTGTTGTTTGTGCATCATTCTTCCTGGTGGCTTTTTTTCTATCCATTTGGTAAGATAATATGTGGTCACTATGATATATATTGCACTTTGCATTAGGGGAAAAAGTGAACCCTGCATGGGCCTTGAAAGGATCCCTAATTTTTAGGGATTAAGCTTAATTATGTTATTATTTAAGGGGACAAAGTGCATTTAATAGGGCACTTTTTAGTAAGCTAGAGTAGGCTTTTTTTAGGGTTTACTAGGCCCCTCTCTTTCTTCTTCTAGAAAGAGAGCAAGAGAATCTACTTTCCACATCATCAAACTCGTGCATGTATTTGAATTAAAAAATGATTTTTTTTAAGTCTCATTTTCAGTGTATATTTACTCAAAAGGGTCCATTTTTTAATATATATGTTCGAAGTCACTTTTTTGGACTCATTTTTTAAAGTTTCTTTTAGAAAAAGTATAATTTTCAAGCTTCCTCCAAAACTGAGTGCCACATCATCAAATCCATGACTGTGCTTCCCCCAAAAGATGACTTTTGTAAAATTTCATCATTTTGAGCCATACACAATGGAAAAATACACTTTAACCCATACACATATAAGAAAACATACTTTTTGAGCAAAACACATGCTTTAGAGTCCCTTCCAACCAGTTTTCCACTTTGTTTTTGATATTCTTGGTCATTGGCAAAGATGGTGTTGATATGTATTACAAACTTCACACTAGAACATCCTCGTGCTCCTACATCAATAAGTATCCATGTTCTTGTGCCTAGAGAGTTTGCTCCAAATACACAATGCAACAATGATGTCGATTCTCAAAATGAACGTCATGCAACTGGAGAAAAGAGTATTGATCTTTAGACTCATGGTTCACTATATCCTCCTTATCCAATGTCTTCTTACCATCCAACATTCCATAACCTCTCAACTTTTCTTCAATTCATTGGTGCCGGTGAAGCTAGACTATTAGGTTACTGCAAGTGATTATCTACACATTCACATGCTACTACTAAGTATTGGTTCCAAAAATATCGACTCCATCATATGAGGGTGGTCACTTTCGAAAGCACAATCATATCTTTACAAAAACAACTTGCAGATTTTGAACAGGATATGGAAGCAAGGGAAAGCACAATTCCAAAGTTAAATGCCAATCCCCAACAGCTGAAAGAGACTCCACTTGGTATGAGATATAGGAAAAGAGCATTTTCATCTCTTGAAGCTCTTTTAGTAGGTGGTAGAGCACACAAATGGTATGTATATGGAACAAGGTGAGTATTTGTTTTACTTTTATATGTTTTATCTAAGGTTTGTAATGGAACCTTTCATTGTATAGGTCATTTATTCAATACATAAGTGCTTCATCAACAACACAAGACCAATTCAAGCTGATGAATAGTTGTATAAATAGCAAAGAAATCACTTTTGCTATAGACATACCCATAGGAAAGTGCATTAGAGTTATTGTTGAAGCTGACTTTTTAGAGAAGTTAGAAAACCTTATCAAAGTGCAAGATGCACAGGCAATATGTGACGAAGCGGGCATCAGTAGGAATGGGTATACTGCAATGTACACCCTTCTGATGAAAGCCTTACAAGCACAAGATATTTCTCAAAGTATCTTTCCATGCCCATATAAAGCGTCTATCAAGAAAAAAACTTCTAATGAGGATGTGACTCGTACTATTGGACAATATCTATTCATAGAAGACACTATGCCTCCCTTTGTTTATCATCCAAATATTCCCAAAAAACAATCAAAGATCCTATCTACACAAGGATTTACTTACACTAAATTCAGCAATATATTTGTGGATCTTTAGAAGCTTCAACAAGCAATGGTTCACTTTTATAGTTCAACAATCAAAGGTATCCCTACTACATTTTATTTGGTGTTGAAGTTTTACTGCATTCAAGTGCTAAATTAAGGTAATGTATTCCTCTGACTGTAATGATAAGTTAAACTTGTTTGATGAGTGCCAAATTATAAAGGGTCGGCGATTGGAAAGGTTGAGTGTGATGCTAATGAATGAAGTTATGGACCATGCAATGAGCGATAAAACTTTAGGATCCACTTCCCATTTTACTTACAGTGTGCAATCAGAGAGAGAGATGTATATTTGGTGGTTAGGTGCCATAGGAGTTCCCAACGAAACAAACAATGTTATTTTGTGGATTTTTAATAGGACTCTATGGATTATAGAAGTAATCTCTTCTCAAATACATGGTCAAAAGCTTTTTGTAGATGATATAGGTGATTTTGAGGTAGACTGGCATTTGGGTGGAGACCTTAAGAGTATAAAATGCATTTTAGGTTGTAAACAAGGATCATCTTCTCTCTATCCTTGCCCATATTGTACACAAGGTTACAAAGGATCTAAAAGATAGTCTAAACCTGCAAGGGCATTGACGAGAGTTGATAGAAACCCAACCTTTCATATCTCAAAGTATTTGGTTGTGTGTGTTATGTTCACATACCTCAAGAATTGAGACACAAGTTAGGCCGGAAGGTAGATAGGTGTATATTTCTTGAATATTCTTCAAAGAAAAAGGGTTTTAGATGCTATAATTCCTCAACCAAGGAGCTTAAGGTGTCTAGGGATGTAATATTTGATGAGTTGTTGCCTTGGTATGTGTTACAAGTTGATGATGCATATGAAGCTGAGAAGAAGTTCAAAGAGCAACAACAAAGCATGGAGATGAGTGGTCCAACCACTTCAAGCACACCATCATAGGAGAGTACTACATCAGCTTGGCATGGAAGGACAAGGAATGGAGCTCATTCAAGTGAAGGAAGTAGCAAAGGAAAGGAAAAGGAAAATGATGAAGACCAACAATGGGTAGACATGGAATTTACAAATGAAAAAGATATGGAAAAATTGGAAACTCTAGGATTTAAAGCATCTAAACCAAGGAGGAGGAGATTCTTGCCACCTAATGGTGAGGTAAGGTCATCCAAAAGGGTTACATATCCTGTTCAAAGGTTAACTTATAATTCATTCATTGCAAGACACTATGCCTACATGAGTCAAGTTATAGCTTGTGAAGAACCTAACTTTTTTGAAGAAGGCAATTCCCCCCTCAACGGATACAAACTGGATGCCAAGATAGTAGCTCAAAAGACCAAGATAAGTGACATCAAAAGTATGCTGCAAATCAGCCATAAGAATGTCAAGTTTTGCATCACATGACCCAGTCAAGAGTATGTCATCGACATAAAGAACAAGCACTATAAGATCAGCCCCATTTTTGCGTACATAGAGTGTGCTTTCAATCGGACTACATGTGAAGCCAAGAGCAATCAAGTGTTTATGTATTTTGTCATACCATGCACGTGGAGCTTGCTTGAGACCATACAAGGCTTTTTGCAAGCGACAAACCATATGCTCTTTCCCTTTCATAGAAAATCTAGGAGGTTGCTTCACATAGACCTCTTCTTGCAAATCACCATTCAAGAAGGCTGTTTTTATGTCCAACTGATGCACTTTCCAACCTCGATGGGCAGCCAATGCAACCACGGTACGAATGGTAGTCATGCGTGAAGTAGGTGCAAAAGTTTCCTCATAGTCAATGCCATATTGTTGCGCATATCCTTTGGCAACCAATCTAGCTTTGTAGCGATCAATGCTACCATCAGATTTTCTCTTAATCTTATAAACCCACTTTGTACCAATGGCATTCTTTCCTTTTGGCAATTCACATAACTCCCAAGTACCATTTCTATGTATGGAATCCATTTCTGATTGCATAGCACTCATCCATTGTGGATCATCACATGCATCTTCAAAAGAAAGTGGCTCTTCATTACATGTTGTAGCAATAAGAGAATAATCCACAAAATTACTTGATGCATGGTGAGAGCTTGATCTTGTTCTACCAAGTAAAGGTGCACTCAATTTGTTGTCCTACAAAGTTTGTTTCAGCCACTTTGGCATAGATTGTGCACTCTTGATAGACATGCATTCATTATGTAAAACATCTTCAATATGTACATCATGCGTGGGCCAAATCTCATGCTCATTTTCAGCCATATTTTGATGCAAATGTTCAGCCATATGTGGCTGGAAATTTCCAGAAGTTTTGACATTTTTTGGCTGAAATTTTTAAGCCATGTTTGGCTGGAAATTTCTCTGCATTTTCAGCCCTATTTGGCTGGAATTTCTCAGCCCTTTGAGCTTCAGTTGGTTGGTCTACATGGCCATAGTCAAGCGCACCATTTTGGAACAAAGGCATGAGTGTATCGAACACATCTTGTGAGCTAATTGTTGGCAGTTTTTTGCATTCAAGTAGAGGGAAAACTGAATTTTTAGCAATACCACATCTCGACTCACAATAATTGTGTTAATCAATGGATGGTACAACCGATATCCCTTACTTTCATCACTATAACCAACAATATACATTTCTTTGCCTTGTCATCAAGTTTGTGACGTTGTTGTGATGGCACAAGAGCATATGTCAAACAACCAAACACACGCATATGACTAACCATAGGCTTATGACCATTCCAAGCCTCATAAGGAGTGATGACTCTCAATGTTTTTGTAGGGCAGCGATTCAACACATAGTTTGCACACATGACCGCTTCCATCCAAAACTTATCAGGAAGATGCTTTCCTTTAACCATACACCGTGCCATTTCAAGTAGAGTTCTATTTTTATGCTCGGCAACACCATTTTGTTGAGATGTATATAGCACCATACATTGGTGTGAAATACCTCTTTCACAAAGTAAACATTAAACTCATGTGACACATATTCACCACCACGATCCGTGCATAGAGTCAAAAGCTTTTGTGAAGAAAAATTTTCGGCCATGACTAAAAATGCTTTGAAGCAAGAAAATACCTCATTCTTTGCTTTCATAGGATACACCCATGTATGGCGAGTAGCATCATCAATGAAGGTAACAAAATATACATGCTTCCCAAAAGATGGAGTCTTGATGGGACCACATGCATCACTATGAACAAGCTGTAATTTTCTTGTAGTGTGTGTATGACCATCTTTTGGAAAAGAAGCACGATGCATTTTTCCAAGAATGCAACCTTCACATGCATGCTTTTCAATGGACTCAAGTGTAGGCAAGCCAATAACCATGTCCTTCTTTTGCAAGTAGAGCAAACTATTGAAGTTCAAATGACCAAAATGAGCATGTCAAAGCTCCATTTCATCCATGGAAGAAGTATGAGCAACTAACGCATTCGAGGCATCCCTCTTGTATGCATCCATGCGATACAAACCATTACATAATGTACCGGACATCATGATAACATCACCATTGCTGAAATCATGAACCATACACTTATCATCAACAAAGTGTACATGAAGTCAAGCTTTGGCAATCAACGCAACTGAAATTAAGTTCTTCTTTATACCGGGCACATACAATGCATTTTTCAAGAGAATCACATCTCCATTTGCAGCCGTAAGCTCAATTTCTCCTACTCCAATGATAGGATAAGAGGCATTGTTTGCACACACCACATGTCCTCCTTTAGGTGCATCTTTCAAAGAGGCAAAAAATCTTTTGCATGATGTTATGTGCTTTGAAGAACCACTATCAAAGAACCAATCCGAATCAGCCTCACTCACAACCATACATTTAGAATGTAAAGAAGCATCATAAAGACATGTAACAACACATGCCCAAAAATCTTGAGCCAAGTTAGCTTCATCATTCTTTGCATTTGTTGAATTTTCAGCAATAGACATGTCGGATTCCTTCTTCTTTTCATTGCGTTTAGCAAGCTTTCTACACTCATCAATAGTATGACCAGCCTTCCGGCAATATTTGCATCTCGTCTTCTTTTGCAAATCACCATCATTAGAGGAATGAGTGGAAGAGGAAGCTTAAGGCTTTGGTTTTGATGAACCCAAAGCTGAACCATACTTGCTTTTCCCCTTTTGTGAGATAGCAAGTGCTTGCGTTCCCTCAATCAAACCACTCTAGATTGCTATTCACTCTAGATTGCTCTTCTTGCAAAAGAAGAGACACAACCTCATCAAATGCATACAGATTAGGATTCCCTTTTGCAACCAAACGGAGTGTAGTAGCAAAGCTTTGAAAAGATTTCGGTAATCCTTTCAACAATGTAGAAATGAGTGATGCATCCGGAATGATCTCATATGTTTGCCAATTGCTCTTTCAAGTCCTTGATGCGTGTCACATACACATCGACTAACTCATTTTCAGCCATACATACATCCTCAAGTTGCTTCCTCAAGTATGCAACACGTGCTTCATTACGCACGGCATACAAAGAAGCAAGAGTGTCCCATGTCTGTGGTGATGTAGAACATGACCGAATGTGTGGAACTATATGACGCTTCACTGAAAGCGCAATCAAAGCATGAGCTTGAGCATATTTTCCATCCCATCTAAGCTGCTCTTGTGTAGGTGGAGAAGGAGAAACCATTGTACTTGAAGAAGAAGCTCCATCTGTGACAGTAGACTGTGAAGTAAAAGCACCTGCCGGTCTTCGATCTACATCTGCCACTATGTTCCAAAGTTGTTTTGCAACAAGAACATTCTTCATCATGTAAGACCACATTGGATAGTTGGTCCCATCAAGCTTATCTTCAGCTTGAAGCATGCCAAACAAGTTATTGATGCCCGCCATTTCACTAAGGAACAAGAATGTGACAAAATCTTCACTTTGATGAAAGTCGAAATGAGTGTTGAAATTTCAGCTCACAAACCGTCACTCTGATGGTGATTTTGACTGCAGGAATGGCTTTGAAATGGAGGTAAAACCCCAGCGCACCTGGTGGAAATGTTTCTTGGCTGTTGAAATTCACAGTTCTATGCTTCGTAGTCGATTTGCACTGTTAAAGTGTGTGCGCATCGCGACGCAGAAAACCGAAACTTGAGAAGAAGCTGAACCTGCTCTAATACCACTGTTGGGTGTGTGTAGAAGTGTGAGAGACACACAAGAAGCACACACAAGGAGCACAAACACAGCAAGACACACGTAGAAGATGATGGCTCGAATAGCTCTCTCTATTTGACGATGAACTAAACTAAAGTAAGAGTTGAATAATATCCCTAAGTACAAAGTACCACCACATATGAGAGTATCAAGTATGTGGTAACATGGGGAAAAAACCTCTAGCCAGCACTAGAGTAAAAAGTGCCCATGTATAGGGAAAAGGTTCACATCAAAGCTACTCGAGGACACATAAGTGTAACACATAGTTGCCATTGTAAGAACATGTTGTATAATAGCAACCATCTCATTGCCTTTGTGCTTCTTGAAGCCAAGTAATTTTGCCTTCCAATGAAGATCCAAGTTTCCACGATCTCTAACTTGATGAAGCCCAACTCTAGAGGGTTGCATGTACACCCATGCACCTTTAGAGTACTCATGTGATAGCCATTGTCCATCTATAGCTTTGATATTGTGACATCTTAATGTGAGTACTTCATCTTTTGGTCACCTAAAAGCTTTAGATGTTGCCACTGAAGTTGAAGGTCTTCAAGCTACAATAGTGGTTCAAGATAGGAGATGCATGTAGGTTAGAATCTAGAAACAAATGCTTCAATGGTGTGCTATAGAGATAAAGTAGTGGAAAAAGATGAATTTTGGGACTTGGGTATGAAAATGTGAGATTTATGAGGGAAATAACTCTTTTCTGAGTATTTTTGAAAAAAGTCATTTTTCTAGCTCAAAACATGCATGGATTTTGAATTTGGGATCAAAAAGAGTAATTTTGATCCTAAAAAGTAATGGAGGTTCCATTCTCAAGTGTTATGATGAGTTTTTTGACTTTTTAGAAATTTTGGGCCCAACTAAGTTACGAGATTCCTTCTCTCTCTGTAGGTAGCTCATTAAATAAGGGAGAAATATGTCCCCCCTCTGCCCCTTCAACTTAGTATTTTATAGGGCATAGATTGTAGCCACCACCCTCTTCTGATTGATCCATCACTAATCACTCCTTAATCCAAAAGGCCCATGCAGGGTTCATTTTTTCCCCTAATGGAAAGTCAACTAAAGGACTACTCCAATCAAGTACTAGAGACACTTGATAAAGCTTTGCATGTTCAATTGGAAATTTGCTAATACAAGATGGACAATCCTTGATCATCCTATAGACATTTGCTTCCATCATTTTCCAATATACACCTAATCTCTTCATTTTTTTCTAGGTCCTTATGTTTGAAATGATGTTGCGATAATGCACCTACATGTGCTAATTGCAACCATTTATCATGCTCGTCCTCATCCACACAAAATACTAAGATTCCTTGATCAGTTTTCTTGTAAATACTCCCTATTGGTATGTGATAGATTTGAGACCCGAGAATCTCCTAATCTTTTGTTCTTACCATTGGGATCGTGGGTCCAAATGTGAGAATAGGCACTAATCACTTTGCCCAATTTTGAACTACTACTAAGTTGAACAAGTATGCATCAGGAAGTTCATTTGACACACCTTGAAGGGATTCTCTTGAAGTAAGTTGTGAAAGGTGATCTGCCCTAAGGTGATTCTTACCTTTCCTAACAGCTACTTTAAAATCATATTCCATTAGTAAAAGAAACCACCTTACTAATCTGCCTTTATTCCAAGATTTTTTCACCAAATAAATTAGTGCATGATGGTCTATAAAGAACTTAAACTTATGTGCAACCAAATAGTGTCCAAATTTCTTGGCTCATAAACCATGCCTAACCCTTCTCTCTCAATGGTTTTGTAATCCCTCTCTACAGTTTTCTCTTGCATACTTGCATATGCAATGGGAAGTTCCATGCTCCCTTCACATGTAAGTTGTGCTAGCATGCATCCAATAGCGAAATTGGATGCATCCACATGATTCATTCTACTTGAAGTTAGTCAAAAGATTGTAGAGAGGCTTTGCAATGATAGCTTACATGTGGATAAAGCATCGTTGGTATCCACAATGACCCATAAAAGAATGTACTTCCTTAATTGTCCTAGGTCTTGGTAACTCTTTAGCTCTCATTGTTGGTATTCCATTCTTTGAAACAATATGACCTAAAATTTGGCCTTGCTTGACCATGAAAACACATTTTTTTGGGTACACTTGATATTCTTTGCACGTGTCAAAAATTTGTTTGAGTTTTGGGATGTGTGTTTGTCTGACGTGGGAATGAGCACACAGATCATCCACATAGACTTCTAAGTTCTTTCTTAGTAAGTAAAACACATGACACATCAGCCTTTGGAATGTAGCAAGAGCATTTCTGAACCCAAATGGCATCATGCAAAATGAAAAATTCCACATCTAGTGGCAAAAACCATCTTGTTTTGATCCTCTAGGGAAATGGCTACTTGATTGTAATGTGAAAATCCATCGAGGAAGCTATAAAATTCCTTGCCTGCTACTCGTTCTAAAAGATGTCCAATGATAGGAGGCAGATAACTATCTCAAATAGTGGTTGCCTTAACTTTCTTCAAGTTAATACATGCATGTAATTTTCCATTCTTCTTAGGAAAACCAACAATGGGAGACACCCATTCTCTATGCTCAATTTCATAGATAAATATGGATTTTATCAATCTATCTATTTCTTCTTTTATTTTGGCTACATAGGTATCATTGTAGGTATAAGGCTTTTTTTTCATGAATTTGGCTTCTAACATCATGGGTATCCTATGGGAACATATCTCTGGATTCAGTCCTTTCATGTCCTTGTGATTCCAAGTGGACACATCTCTATGCTCTCTTAGTAGACTTATCGATTCTCGTTTTTCAGGTCATCCTGTATATATGCATCCCTCTTCTCTATCTTCTATGGTGACTACAATTTTCTGGGTTTATTCTTTATTATCATATGCCTCTCCCATGAGAGCTTCTCTCTTTGGCACTCTTACCATGATCTTCTTTTGTTCTTCTATCTCATACTTCTTAAAGTTATCAAGAACTTTGAATAAGGATTCCTCTTCTTTTTGTGTGGGGGAATTTTTTTTCCATTTCTTCTTCTTGTTTTATTTATCTACATGTGTATCTAGCACCTCATCATTCTTACACTCTTCTTGTTTTTGAGTCATAGCTTCTACCAATTATAGCCGCTCTTCTTTTGAAGCACAAAAGGGATCCATGAGAATGGATTCTAATTCCCTATTGCTTGGTTCTTCCTGTACATCTAAATTCACAGATGGAAAAGGTGTGCTCAAACTCTACACCACAAGTAATGAAAGTGATTCCTTATAGCAACCCAAGTGGCTTCTCTATATGTATGTCTGCCATTTGTAGCTTCATTCTCGTCAATCATAAAGTTGCCTTGACCCATCATTTCTATAAGGAGGTCGTGGCAATGGCGAATCCTGACCCTGATTCTAAGATTTCTTTTATCATGTATCCTTGATACGTGATAGGTAGATGGGTGTTTTCTTCTTCTATTTCACTTATATCTCGTATCTTATATATGGGTATCATTGGCACTTTTCTATCTAGAGGATTGTTTAAGTGTATATAAGCTCTTCTCCAGCTTACAAACTAGACTTTCTTTGCCAAGAACTACATAACCCTTTGGTTGTTCCATATAGATCTCATCTGTAAGATCTCCATGCATGATAGAAATTTTCACATCCATTTGGACTAGATCTAAGTCCTTCATTGCAATGAATCCAAGCAACATTCGAAGGGTAGTCATCTTGACCACTGGAAAGAAGATTTCCTCAAAATCAACACCATGTTGTTGCTTAAAATCCTTTGCAAAAAGTCGTGTTTTAAACTTTGGAGAAGCACTATCTCATGTGAATTTCAGTTTATGTACCATTTACATGGTAAATCTTTCTTGCACATTGCCAAAGGTACTAAATCCGAAGTACCATTCTTGTGAATAGGATCCAACTCACTCTTCATGGCACACTCCCACTTGACATGATCATTTGTCTGCATGGCCCCTTTGTAGCAAGAAGGCTCACCAACATCTATTAGCATAAAAAAATCCAAATTTGGAACATATCTATCAGGTGGATATGAGACACTTGTAGAGCATCTCAATGGTTGCTAAACAGGAACATTTGTAGATTGATCTAATCGGATGTTCTCTTGAAGATCCCCATGTGCAACATTTTTATGCATGCTAACTCGAGGACTAGTATCCTCAAACACCACTCTTCTCACTTCAACCTCCTTAATGGGTTGTTTATGCATCTTTGACTCATTGAAAATGACATCACTACTTCTGATCACTAATGGTGTTTGAGGATAAGTGATATCCAAATTGTCCTTCTCGACCATATCCAAGAAAAATGCATTTTTGGTCCAACTTTTTTCTAAGATTCTTGGGTATATGAACATATGCATCACACCCAAAAACTCAAAGATGATCATATTATGGTGGCTTCCCTATCCATAACTCTTATGCCACTTTCAGAACGTTAGCAGTACTAGGTGAAAAGTTAATCACATGAACTCCAATCAATTCTACTACCCAAAAGCCTTGTGAAAGGTTTACATGATGCACCATAGAAATTACTCTATCTTGAATAGTTTTATTCACCCTTTTAGCTAAACCATTATGTATTAGGGTATAAGGAGCTGTAAACTCTCTATGAATTCCTCTAGATTGACAAAAAAGGTTGAATTCATGTGAGGTATACTCACCCCCATTATCTAAACGTAAAGCTTTGATCTTAGTTCGTTTTTCAATCTCCATTGAAGCAAACCATTTTTTGAAGGTAGGGAATACATCGTCCTTTGATTTGATAGGATATACCCAAACTCTTTTAGTAGCATCATATACGAAAGTGACAAAGTAAAGAGAACCGCCTAATGACCTTATGGGCATTGGATCACACACATCTGTATGAATGAGATCTAAAGGCACAATTGAGGATCCAATGTGCATTTTATGCACATTCTTAGTTTGCTTTCCATATTGACAATGCTCACAAAATGAAAAATTTGAGAAAGATAACACAAATGAGTAGCCAAAACGAGAAAGATTTTCCATTCCACCACAAGATATGTGGCCCAAACAGCCATGCCAAATACAATCCATAGGTTGTTAAGTAACGGCTAACAATTGTTCTTTCTGTGATACAAATAAAGGACAAAGTGAGCCAACTTTTCTTCCTTTTGCAATAACCATATTGCCCTTTGATATGCCAAAGGTCTTAGCATAGAAAACCACCTTGTAGCCAAGGTCATCAAGTTGAGCAACTTACATCAAACTATGTGATAAATGAGGTACATGGCAAACATTAATCATAGTAAGTTTTGAACCATCAATGAACTACACAACCACATCTCCAATCCCAACAACATCACACTAGTAAGAGTCACCAAGTCTCATCGTACCAAGAGGCTTTGTTGCATAAGTAGAAAACCATTCTTTATGTGGTGTCACATGGAAAGAAGCACCAAAATCTAGCAACCATGTGTGGGAAAGAGGATCAGCCATAAGATCCTCGATAGGCACAGTACTATCGATTGTCAACACATCATCATCATCATTATCAAAAATAGCATTGATTTCTTCATCTTCACGGTTTGAAGTAGATGGTGCAAGTATTAACATGCCCATTAGCATTATGCTCTTTACCTTTACCATTCTTTAATGCATAGCGTCCTTTCTTATGAAAATAATGGCATTTGATATCCCTCTTCCTTGATTTACTTCTACTCTTATTCTGTTGACCATTCTTTTCCTTGCTCTTGCTCCCGCCATGTTGCTGATTCTTTCCTTGGTAAGAATCATGAACATTACATGCAACTCCACTCTGAGTGCCAACCATAGATTTTCTATGAATTTCCTCACTCAAGAGTGCGCCACATATGTCATCATAGAACAGTTTACCACCAGGTGCATTATTGCTAATAGCTATAAAAAATGTGCCCCATGATGATGGCAAGATGCATAACAACAAGACTCCTTTCATTTCATTATCCATCTCCATTTTTTGAGCCTATAACTGGGAGAATATAGCATCAAAATCATTTAGATGAGCAGAAACACTATGTGTGTCCTTCATGTGAAGGTCATAAAACTTTTTCACCAACTACACTTTATTTGATGTCGTTTCTTTTTCATATGTATTGCATAACTTCTCCCAAAGCTCCTCTGCACTTTCACAGTCCAATATTGTAAAGTAAACATTATATGTCAAGTGCAATCGAATGGTAGACCTAGCCATTTCATCCAACTCATCCCAATCATCTTCATCCATGTTAGCAGGCTTCTTTGAGATTCCATTTATTGGCTTGAATTACCTCCTTTGAATCAGCACATATTCAATCTGATTCTTACATAGAGCGAAGTTTTTGCCATCAAATTTTCGGATCTCAAAATGGTCTTTGCCTTGCAAGTTATAGCTCCTCAGAACACTGGCACTAGACCCTGATCCACTAGACCCTGATCCACCAGACATGCATGAGACCTATGATGCCATGATGATAGAGAACTGAATAGAATGATAATGGAGCTAGAAGAGTCCAAACACCACTAAGGCTCAAAAAGGATGACCAAGTGTCAGATTCTCAAAAAAAATTAAGCAAAGTCTTCCCAAAAAAATGATTTAATGAACAATAATGACCAAACAAAAGGGTTATGTGAGAATAAATGTGCTCACTCCAATAAGTGTATCAAGAAGTAAATTGACCACTGTATAGTTGAAAAAACCAAAAAATCTAGAGAAAAATTTCGAGAGTATCCTCTGCAAAATGAGCATATGACTAGTGTCAAAATCTCATAAAACTATAAGTACTATCATACATCTCTTATGGTGAGGCTAGGTAAGTCTTCCACGTGCATCACTGAAGAGACCCCAACATCTGGGTGTCTCTTAGTTAAGAAAATCTCACCACGATCCTCTTTATCAAATGTAAAAGGCTTTATGCAAAAAATGTAACAGTTGTATCAATGATCACATGGACGTAAATAAACGATATCCACAAAAGTGTACATAGTGTGTATGTGCTCAATATATGCAATAAAATGGCATTGAAAAGCTGAATTTGTAGCCCAAACACTATTCAAGAACTCTTGCAAGTGTTTGTCAACTCTATTCTTTAGGCTCAAAAATCTGCATAAATTTGCGGTGGCTACTCCCAGCACAATTGAAAACATTTCAAGAAACCTATAGATTTACTAGCATGTCTGAAAACACAACCCCAAAGATGAATATTTGTTGTCCAAGAAGTACAAAATAGCACTCTTTGTGTATGTTCTTGGACCTGTGTAATGAGAACTATGCGTGAAAGTACTCAAAAATGACTCTGAAAATCACCCCAAACATGCTTCAAATGAGTTCTATCGTCTATCATGGATTTTAGTCTATCACTATAGAATATCTGTTTGTCACAATAGATGTGTCTATCATCTATTGTAAAATGTGTATGTCATGATAGATGGGGTTTGTCACAATGGATGGTCAATCTCTTGTAATGGATGGGCATCTATTGTAATAGATAGGTGTCTTTCACCCATCATGGGACATTTCTATTGTGATGGACATGTCTATCGTGACAAACAATGGTTGTCATGGTAGACGATGTCTATCATGGGTTATGTCTATCATGATAGATAGTTTCTATCACAATAGACCAAAAAAATGGGAATTTTCAAGATGCATCTATTGTTTTGGATGGTGATATGGAGGTTTTTGTTGTACATTTGATGAAAAACAAAAATACTCAGTCTTTTGTCTGTCGCAATAAATAGAGACATTTATCTTGGATTATGCGTAGAGTTTTTTTGAACCTGATGATGTTGTTGGAGTTTACGATGGAGTAGATTCCTACAAAAAACACTCAAAATCACACAAACATATCAAGCATGCAATCTCTCTTGCTCTCTCTAGAAAGTGAAATGAGGGAGTGAATCGAGAAGGTGGGGATATGATCAAAAACTAAAATTATTGGCGACGGTGGAGATGGAAGGGGATGAAGAGTGGAGATGGTAGAGATGATGATGGTGATGAAAAAATTAAAGAAAATAGAAAAAATATGTACTTAGCAATGATTCCAATGTCGATACTCCACATCTTATCGTCAATTCCTCGAATAGGGCTCCGCGACAATGGTGCCAAATTTGGTGTCACTCTAGCATAATAGAAGTACCAACATGGTGAAGATCCACCTCATAAATGTCAATCCGTGGAGACATGAGGATGGTATGACAACCATGAATGATAGGAGTGCACAAGTGGGTGAGTGAGAAGCACTAAAGAATGCACACACATACGCACATACGTGCATACAAGGAAAAACAAAGAGAGGAACAATGGAATCTCATATTCATTAGCTTAAGAAAAGTATAGAATGATCAAAGGAGAGCTCAATCTCTACCTGTGTAACCCCAAAAATGAGCTCACTAGCTCTTTTTATAGTTTTTGACTAGCTAGTGGCCTAGTTCAAACCTAGTGTCCAGCCTATTTAAAAATTAGGTTTCTAAGCTATTTTGAGGGCTCAAATGAGATCCAATAATTATGAAATTTGAGTCATAGGGTTATGCTAATACTCCTCAAGCTTGAGGACTCCTTGATTTGCACAAAATGGAGTTGCAAGTTTCAAAAACGATTATGTACAATGAGGTAGTGATGAAAATCACTATTCAAAAAAATTACTTTTTTGGAAATTTGATGGAGCAGTTATTATTTGTGTGTCCTTCTTTGACTTCCTTGTGTACTAGGCTTGTCTCTAAGCCTCGTTCTTCTCTTTGGCCTTCTTCTCTCAGCCTCCCTTATTTGTGCAAGTTGCCTTGTCCACTCCTGCCATTAACACATTGATGGTGATGGTTGTAGGAAATTCATTAAAATTCATATTCTTGATTGTGAGAATTTTTGAAGTGGGATTAAATTTTTAAATTGAGATGCTAATTGTTGGAAATTTATGTGGATTTTATGGCAAAAAATTGTTTCCTTCAAAAGTAGATGCAATAAATATGATCAAAAATACCTGCACGTCCGTGAACAAAGAGAGAAGATATTTGGGAGCATGCATGTTCTATGCAATTTGGATTCCTCACTTTGCCCATCTAGCAGATGATTTGTATGATTTATTGAGAAGACATTAAAAAAATATTTGGCTTGAAAGATATACTTTTGCCATGAAAAATTTTAAAGACTCTTTTAATGCAAGCTCCAATCTTAAAAAGGTTGTTTATACATATGGAAAAGTTATCTTTTTTACGATAGATACAAGTCCAATTAAAAATTATTGGATGGGTGATAGGTCCAGAAGATGATGATGATGATGATAGATATGCCCATAAGATTTGAAGCTAAGATATTACAAGAACATCAACAAAAATATCCTTAAATCAAAAGATAACTTTCAGGTGTTTTTCTTGAACTCAAGAGTGAAAAATTCATAGATACTAAAGTAATTGTGGAAATATATTGCTTATCTCTGCTTGGCATGACTATCAATTGTTCAACTCCTGATATTGTTATGCTAAGATGGATTGCATATATAAAATTCGTAAATTCGGATTTAATACATATAGCAAGGAAAAAAAGAATGTTTTTTATATGCTTTCAAGAGCATGGTATGATGATCTTGACTTGCAAGAAATTGGAGATTCTGAAACACTTGCTTATGATGCTTGTGCTTATGCCTATGAAAGATTTGGTGATGAAAACAATGAAGGAATTTAGTTAGATACTGGATACTACTTGAGTAATTTATGTGCACATACTTCATGGACATCAAAATATTTCAAAACCATTGGGAACCATGCATTCAACTTCTTTCTACAAGATGGCTTGATTTGAAAACATGCTCATGGGAAAGTAAAGTTTCTACAGCATATGGTTGGAAAGAAGAATTTGTAAATAATCATAATGAGCAATTTGCATGAATCTTTATGGGTTGTTCATAGGGGATCTATTGGAACCTAGGAGAAGATAACAGAGAGTCATTTTTTATCGTGTATGCATATAGATATATCATCATATGTTGCATTATGCAAACAGTGCAAAAAACAATCATCTATGAAACACTGAGATGGTTTGCATCCAATGTATCCTCCAAGCATACATTAAAAATGGGTAGATTTAGTAATAATGCCTTTGGATATTAATAATCTGCACTACATCATTCTTGCACGTGAAGATTTAACAATCATGCTGAAGGTAGACCATTACACACTAAGTCAACCACCAATGTATGTAAGTTTTTGCTTGATGAAGTGTTTTTAGATTTGGATATGTAGAGAAAATTGTAGCTGATCGTGGAGAGTTACATGCACAAAAAGCAAGAGACTTCTTTCAAAAACATGGAATTTTTTTGGCATTAACTACTACATATAATATTTAAGCAAATGAGAAGATTGAGAGAATTCATTCACCATTTATAAAAGCTTTAACAAAAGCATGTAATGGCAAGATTCGAAAATGGCCATATTTCCTTCCTTTTGTTTTGTGGGTCGATTGTATGACTTGTACATAAACAATGGGGTTCATGCCCGCAAAGTTAATATACTGCCAAAAGCTTATCTTTCCAATCGAATCACATTCTCTTCCATGGTTTTTTATTCCTTCGTGTACTAATCAAAGCCATGAATATTTTTTTCTTATACAAGATACATCAACTTGAATTTGGATAGGAAAATTTGCAGGTAGCTATTGAGAAGTTGAAGACTTGATAAAGTATAATTCTATTTTGATAAGCGCCATCAACTAAGAACATAGAAAAGTGAAGTTGGAGATTGGGTGCTTTTCTTTGATAACACTTTTAAAACACAATATCATGCATGTAGGAAGTTTACCAAACAATGGTTTGGTCCTTACATAGTTTATAAAATGAATGCTAATGGTACTTATGTTTTGAAAAAAGTTTGTTAATTCTTTGTTTAAGAATGCTTTTGTAGATAAGAGTGTGAAGTTGTTCGAATAATGAGAAGGAAAAAGATACATCTTTGATGATGATGAAGTGATAAGAACCATTGAGAGTGATATTAGTGATGAAAGTAATGAAGTTAAGAGTGATGAGCATGAAATTGATTCATCAATTTCCTTTCAACTTTTGCTTTAATTTTTGCACCATGTTGAGTTTTTTGCACAAAGTATTATGCATGAGATGATGTGCATACACATGTTTTTGTGTCCCATAATTGCACATCTATTTTCACTTGTATATAGCATATTCAAATTTTCTATTCTGTTTTTAACATTTATAAACCTCATCCAGAACAACCATATGCCTTCATATTCACTATAATTTTTTGAAAGTGCACATAAAGGATGCATGGTAGGGTCTCACTCCACAACTTGCACCAAGGTACATTTTGAGCTTTACCTTTGTACTATGAGTGATGGAAAGGACCTTTGTATAAACACATGATATGTATGTGAGTGAGTGCACAATATTCTTCATTGAAGGCCAATTAGCTTAGTCGTTTGGATCATGTTTTGACCATGCATACTTTAAATGTGCAATTGATAGGACCACATCATACGACCTTGCATAGGCATATTGCTTGAATTCCCATGCACTTGAAGTATGCTCTCAAAATTGATTATTCAAAGCAATACGAGTTGACACAACTAGAGCAAACATAGAAGATAAGGAATTATATAAAAGATATATAACGATGAAGCCATGCATTTCAAATCATCGAATGCTTTATGTCCTTCAAAACAATGATTTTTATCACTAAAATATTATAAAAAATCCCATTTTGTAAATATTGGCTCCATTTTATCCAAGTCAAGGCTTCCTAGAGCTAGAGGAGCTTAGTTAGAAGCTATACATCAAATTTCACATTTTTTGGAGTTCATTTGAGCCTTGAAAGTAGATAGAGAGCCTATTTTTAACTATGTCGAGCACTATATGTGAAATCAGCCAAAGTTAGTATAAAATTATAATAAGAGCTTGTAGACTCATTTTTAGAGGCTAGCTTGTGAGAATTGTCTTCTTCCCATCCACCCTTGCTGAAGAAAGGGACCCGTGGCTTGTTACTTCCCCCAAATTGTCAGGTCATCTCATGAGTTGGAATCATTTGTCATGGGTTGAGTCGGGTAACTTTGTGGTGTGAGATATATAAGCAAGAAAAAATGGTTTCTATTGTGACATGCAAAATAGTACCCTTGAGGTGTAACAACTAGGTCAACTATCCTAGGTGGTGTTACAATACTTGACTAATGATCTCAAGAGCTTGCAGATGTGGGGGAACTTGGTACTAATCGATAAGAGTGAATCTCAATAATCTACATTCTTCTAGATAATTTAACTTCTATGAGAAAGGCACTGTGGACCACACAGGTATACATCAAGTAGATCAACACGGCAAAGATTCTGCTAAGTGCTAGGGAAGATGATGTTGAAAGATGTAATAGATGATGAAGATGAAGTGGAAGTATATATAAGGTTGGCCACGAAAATTGTGGGACTTCAAAATTGAAGATATGCATCAAAATATTTATGAATGAAGAAGAGGCAATCCAAAAAATGTTATCCCGTGGTGTGCGGCTCGAGGTGCCAATGTTGTACAAGTCAAGGTGATTATGATATCATTGATGATATGAGCATTGCTTTGATCCTTTACCAAGGTTTTAATGATTTTCTTAACTCAGGTTGATAGCATGAATGTGGGCGAGCCAACTTTTAAAGCTCTATAAAGAGGTCCGGTCCATCTAATATAAATCGTACTACCTTCCTTTTTAATTTAGAGTCAAAAAATAAAAATATATCCCCCGTATTAAAAATAAGGATCTTGAGGTGGCAGTCATGCCATCTTTTCTATCGGTCTTGAATCTCTTGTAGAAGCAAAAACTCTCATACTTGTCAACTTCTAGATTTCTTTGAGTTTCCAAACGGGCTCCCCAAGATTAGTCACGTAGGAGTCGATGTTGTCTAGTATCTTTGAGGCTCGAGCATGCTAGGAAAATAGCTTCGAGTTTGAATGCTAATTTGATATGATTAAATCTTACTTCCACCTTGCCTGTGGTATAATAAGCCCAAAGAGCTGCTGGTAAATATTAATGCCAATCTACAAAATGCTCAATAATAAGTTCATGTAGAATGCAAAGTAACACCTTGTCTTTACTTCCAACAAATCCATTTGCTCTAGGATAATATAGAAAATTGATTTTACGATGGATTTTAAAGTGATCCGTAATGCTTTGAATGAGATGGTTCATCAAATGAATTCCTTGATTTGAAATCAATTATAAAGCTAATCCAAATCGCAAGAACAATTTCTTATTCAAAACTTGCACCATTGATGATGCATTTGCTAAGTAAATTGACCAAGATTCTACCATAATCAATACAAGTGATTGAATAGCAACTTGGTAACCATTGGTACTTCCTATGGTAAGAGGAGCTTGGTTAGCCTTAAGAAATGTGTGCTCTTCATCGTTTGTTAGTCCTATGAGATGTGCAGCCTCTACAAATTCCGAAGTTTGACACTGATGACGTTTACTAACTTCATCAAAAGTGAATGTATACTTTCGGTTTGCTTGTGAGGAGATCTGATGGTTAGACAAGTCCTGTATCGCCTTGGCTTGTTTTAACCATTGTCACCCAATAAGTAAATGATAATCAGCTTCTATCCCCATAAGATCTAAGACTACAAAAATCATTTTGGAAGTTGCTCCTTACATAGTAGTGGTTGAACTCAAAATTGATCAACCATCCGGACAAAGAAAGGTGCAAGTTTAAAATTTTTCAAACCTAACTGATTACATATGTTAAGAGTAGCAATATTCATATCAGGCCCACCATCAATGAGTAGTTCATTGATTAGTCTATTATGGTATGAAACTGTAATTAATGGCATTTCATCATTTATGAAGCCAACTTCGGTGTGATTCAGGTTGTTTATTGGTGGGTGTTTACAAGCCCCTTTGATCATTTCAATGTTAGCCATTAAAGAGTGACAAGTGTAACCACAATAAGAGCTTACACTTAGTGTTATTACAAGTTTGTATGTTATACTTGACTAAGCTTAGCATGTATCAAGCCTTACTCGATTTAATACTGAGTGTAATGTGTGTAAGAGATCACTTCATATCCACTATATGGACTTATCCCCAAATGTGTAGTCAGTGAAATATTCAAGTAATCACCAATTCCCCTCAGTGCTGATTTATGAAATCACATAGGTATCTATACCTTTAACCCAATAAAATGAAACGATCAAGATTGTACAGATATTATTTCAGTGTCGTGGTTTAGAACCTTAAGAGTATGTGTATAGAAGTCAAATCAATTTAATTCTTACTAATTCTTTTCTACAAAGTTTAAGTCTTACTAATTTTTTTCTACAAATATTTAAAATGTGGACAGAATCAAAGCAATGGTGACATCAAAGCGAGTATCAAAGCCATCATATTCAAATGTGTCATACCTTTAGCATTGTAACCCAATGTGAATATATGATATAATGCTCTAATAGAATCTGAGCGTTGTCCTAATCTTGATCAATCTCCATATATAAGTACATGACAGATTGATAATCTAGTTTAGTATGCAAAAAGAACCACTTTCTGGCTTATCATAAAAGTACATTCTTTCATGGTGAATCAAATGAAATTAGGTGCAAAATAAAAGTATATTCGTAAGTTTGTATGTAGCACTTATTAAAGCCAAGTTCTAAGAGTGATACTTGTTGAGTGAATAACCTGGATAGGAAGTCTTGACTAGTTCAATGGCATTTGTGGTCGATGACAAAGTCATCAGCAAGCCAATAATTGCCATAGAGAAACAATGGGACACAATGAGACACAATAGTCTCATATAAGTGAGGTAAGTCCCATTTACATAAGCATGACTATTATGTAGGAAAGTGTCCAGAGACAAAAGTACCACGGAATTTGCCATGTCGAGAGCGAGCAGGTTTCTGAATGTCAACTTGTTCGTCATGCAAATCAAAGATATGGAAGCTCATCCACAACCTCATGGATACTGAAGGCATCAAACTAGGACACCACGTCCAGATGAACTACATGGAGCCAGATGGTCAACTACATGGACAGTTAAGTTTCTCTCCTATCAAAGTCTAGACAATACATCAAGACAAAGTCATATTAATTATCCGTTCGGTTCTTAAATGTATAGTACTCCTAGTTCAAGATCAATCTAAAAAGATAGTGATCTAGTTGAATTAATTGACCAATTCAACCTTTGTTTCTTAGTTAATCCAAAAATATAATTTATATTCAAAGGAATCTCATGGATATTTGGCCCAGTTTAGAGAAAAATTGGCCATCTGTCCGATTGGCATTTTAATATCACAATTAGGACTATCTGATTTGACATAAATATGTGTGGCAAAGCATGGTTGAGAATGCAAAGTTTTGGTAATAGTTTACATCTGTTAAAGCTGCTTGAATTCATCCTGTGGACGGTTTAACAGTAATCATACTGTTCATTACTAATCATCACTACACAGTGAAAATCATACTGTTCTGGCGCGATAGCACAGGGTAAGTCAACTCTCCAATTGCATATGCAAGTTTTCACATGGGCCAGGTAATAGAATGTTCACCTTAGAATTTGTTTGTGCAGCTTGCTGCCTGGAACATAACAATCCACATTAATCACATTGGTGGTACACTTCATGCAAAATATGGATGAGTAGATTTTCAAAGTTAGGCCAGATAGCATGGGTTCAGTTATTTTCCAAGTCATGTGTAAACTTTAGAGTGGCCCAGTCCTAGCACTACACTTGCAATAGTGGCATTTTAAATCAAATTGCATAGAGTCTATAGACGCCCTGAAGGACATTTTCCTTGGATGAGATTGCATTCAACCTCAACTCAAGTCACTTCAAAACCTGGGCAAATACAGACATGCATATGCTGCGCCTCCCTATTTTCCTGTCGTGTTCTCTTCACTAGGTTAAATTAATCCTCAGATTGAGGAGAGCAGTTCATGGTGGCAAAGAAGGTCAAACGTAAGTAATGAATTCAAGTCCCACAATCTCTGATGGTTGGCAGGAAATTGAAGGTCCAACCAGTGTACAATCTTCAGTGGATGGACTTCTGGATGCAATAGGTTGTGTAAACTATCGTAGCAGGCTTCAACAGAAAACATAAATATCACATAAAATAAGCTAGACTTCTTGCAATGATAGAACACACATCTTATGTTGCAACTTAAGATCGGGATTATAACCATCTGTGGGGTTATACAGTGAACAGATCTTAGGCAAACAGATCTGTAATCTACATAATGTGGTCAGTCAATTAAATCCATGTGATACCTGCAAATCTTGAGCTAAAAACGAAAATCCATCTGTAATCGACATGATGGGGTCCAGAATGTCTATATGTGATTACTGCAAATGTTGAGCTAAGACACACAAAATTCCCTACTTGGGACGTCAGGAAAAAACATTGAATTACTGCAAATGTTGAGCTAAGACACATAAAATTCCCCAATTGGGATGTCTGGAAAAAACATTGAATTTGACTCCCATAGTTGATGAAACAGGCCTATAATAGACTACATTAAAATAGCATTAAAATAAGAGTCAGTAAATACCTTTCAAACAGAGCTAAATATCACCTAAAAATCCCTTTTGAGTCTATTTCAGTGGATCACTAAACTCACATCATCATCCTCGTCAAACGTAAATTATGAGTATTCTCAATCCTGTCATGGAGTCAAGAACGGAAGTCATCAAGGTATTCCAAAACTCAACAAGGATCTCAAAGCCACTGTATGATTCGCTTAATACGAAAACTATACAGTCAAAACCTACTTCTAATAATTGCCTGCAGTTTGAATTTTCTTTTTTTTTCATTTCGATAAAAATCAAATCACCACCTTAGAGCCAGCCATACTACGGCTCATACACACCATCAGATATGCAAGTATCACTACCAAAAGAATCTCTCACAAAGGGATCCAAATGCATCACCGCTCAACTTCACAAGAAACTGTATGCAGATTTCACTTGAAGCAATACTATAAAATGATACCCATGAGAATCAACCACGTGCTTCAAATCAGATTGCACACTTCTCAAAACTAAAAAAGTTGCAGGTATGATACACTGGATACTACAGGACTACAGAATAAACACAGGATGTAAATTCTTGTATGCAAGAACTTATGATGTGCAGAGTACATACGCACAAACTACTAGAGAATTCCCAAGTCGAGCATAAATATATCCTCAGTATGCACGTAACACTAAGGGACAGTCTTGCTCAAACATTTGAAGCAAACCTGAAAGCCTATAATTTAGCACAAACCTTCCCCCGCTGCAATGTTATCTAGATTCAGATCCTGTCTATACCTTTTTAGCATCCTACTGTATCATGGTAGAGAATTTTATGAATCAAACACAAGTCAATGCTGGACAAAGTCCCTCAGATATCTAAAAGACTATTACCACAATTGTAGTGGCATAAAGCTTTCACACTATCTAGAGTCCAAGGTCATCTAGATTTCTACACCTTTTACCATGTTAAGACACCGTGGCAAAGAATTAAATGAGACAAACACAAGCATTCCTGTACAACGGCTGCTCTGTTACCTAAAACACTATACACTGTACACAACTTTCATGGTATCTCATGTCCAATATAAAATCATGCCACTGATTACTTTTTCTCCTTTCTGCTGTTTAATGAGACAAACACAAGCATTCCTGTACAACCGCCACTCAGTTACCCAAAACACTGAAAGTACAGAACTTTCATGCTATCTAATGTCCTAAAAGTACAGAACTTTCATGCTATCTCATGTCCAATGCAAAAGCATGTCACTGATTACTTTTTCGCCTTTCTGCTGTTCTGCATACTTATTACTAGAGCACGTGAAGCTGTCAAGGTACAAATCCAAATACTACATTTATTAGCAGAAAACTGTACTGCTCATCATCAAATACATCATTCACCTTGAACATGCTTGAATGTCAGAAATCTAGCCTTGCAGTGAGCTTTTCTATGCTGCCTAGTAGAAAAAACTCAATTCGCACAGCCCACGAGATCTCAAGTAATTATTGTGATACATGTACATAAGAAACATGACCCCTATGTAGATATGATACCTAATATTATTATTGTACTGTAAGAACAAAAACCATTTGTCGCTTCAAAAACCGTTTCTGCAGACATAAGACTCATGATCAGTTCTGAACTTGAGAAAACGCATCTGCACATCGAGGTCACTGTACAAACTTCTGATCATGTAAGCTTTCTATCATCAGCCATATTGGAAACACAAAGTTTGATATGTACACATAAAGATCCTACTACTGCAGCAAACACAGAGGAGGAACGATTGTCGCTTGCACTGGAGAACAAGCATAGCAGGTCCTTCAAACCAAACGATACAGGTTTATTATTAAGTCAACTGGTAGCTTCAACTGACTTTCAATATCCACCCTGAATGAAGGAGTTCAGTCGCTTCAGCTCCTCACGATGTTCTTCCACAACTGCTCGCACAACATCACCAATCGAGACCATTCCCTTCATCTTCTTTCCCTCAATAACTGGAATATGCCTTATTCTCTTCTCTGAAACACCAAAAAGTTTAAATCATAAATGACGCATAGCAGAATCATTTGATTCAATCCATTCAACTGATATAGCAAGATTCCTCCTGAATTAATTGATTACACACAAATAGGGATATTGGGGTCTACCAGTCATCAGCTGCATTGCTCGAAGCACTCGAGTTTCTGGGGTCACTGTGATAAGCTTGTTCTGTGACGACGAAAGCAAGTCATCAGAAGCCATCCAGAACAGCTCAAATATGCTCTAAATTTACTTCAGTTCATGATTTTACCTCCTCGGTCATAATGTCACCAACTTTAGTTGTTTCGGCTGACCTCCCTTGAACAATCATCTTTCGTAAGTAATCTATCAACCAAAGAACATTTGAATGTGAACCACCTATCAACACCTCGGATGCATCCATGGAGAAACCATTATACAACATTACACATTTAGTACTGTTCAGATAGAAATCCATTGGTCAATACTTTCACAACCGTAGTCGTACTGGATCATAGCTAGTGCAGCCTTGTAACAAGAAGAAAAGTAAGAAGTAATGCTTGCTCTACCTCTTTCTGTAACAATGCCAGCAATATCATCCTTGCCAGAGGGCTTGACGACCAGCAGAGCTCCAACGTTGTGCTGTGTCATCTGCCAGTTGAATGTGAAAAAATAAATAAATTTTGCCACAGAAGATAATCCAAGTACATAATTCAACAGATCCTAGTCTGACTTGATCAAATCCACCAAACGTTAAGATGGAATGTTTTATTACAAGAATATACCCAATAAGTATGAGTATAAACGATGGATTTACTAGTGGAAATGGAGGAAGGTAATATGTGTAAAGTCATATAAATACATCGTCCCCAATTACCTTGAAATTTCGACTATACAAAGGACGTGCACCGAAAATATTTGAAACTTAGAAATTTTCCGCGACTCAGACCTACAGCAGAAGCTCGAAAAAATATGGACCACCGTGGACTTGATAAAGTATGAAACGCATTTCATTTATATACCAAGCAATATTTCTTGCACGACATCAGCACCAAAAAAACGCCTGAACGACGCAATAACAAAGTAAATACTCACAGTTTTTACTGCGTCATAGACAGAATCTTCCGTCGTGCAGAAAAGCCAAGAACCATCAGCCTTCGCCCCTTTAGCACTCAGTACATCTGCGATGGTAGTGCTCTCAAAACCATGCTCCTCCAGAGGATCCGTCTGAGTTGATTCAACTCTCTGAGGGTTGAAAATGCATGCTGTCGATGGAGAAAGACGCTGCAGAGAAGGCGCTAGGAGAACCTTTCCCCTGACAGACAAGTTTCTTGCAAATCCTAGCATGTTTGCCTGGGTTCAAGCTACATAACAAACAACAGAAAGCAGATCTCATACTTCCGACCTCTCAAATGCACCAAAGATTGTGGAACGAGACGAACTCCTGATACAGATAAGAAGCCAACCCTAACGTTCTGGAGGTAAAGGCGTCTTACTCGTACCTGTTGAAGAGCTCCTGGTCAGACAGGAAACTGCGAGAGCACTAGTACTCAGTCACGTAGGTCTCAACTGGTCCCGACTCTTGTGGGGGTGAAATGGTTATGTTGTGTGGGAATATGTGCTGGTGCGGGGGGACGTACTCGCGTGCAGACACATATATACCAAGTCAGATGAATTCTGGGGGCGTACAATGGGAACTTAAACTATCTTCGAGTTTGTGCGTGAGAAAGAGAGGAATCAATACAAGTGATCTGTGCATATGCAAATATTTGATCACGAGGAAGTCTGATGAGGAAGAGGAGACTCAGATTCGGCAGTGCCGGAACGCCCGCCTCGTAGACCCATGATAATGGGGATCTATCCATCGTGGGAGGCGTCCGCATTATCCATTTTGTTCCCCTTTTGTTGGCCTGGGTCACGAGTGTGAACACGATGTTCATAAGATTTCTTTTTAAAGAAAAGTTTTGCCAGGTTATATAGAATTCCGAATGGGCTCTTATAAGAATACCTCATATTGATTTTTTTCTACCAACACGGGAATCTATGAGAGATGCACACATACATGGGACTCCTTTATCCTACACGTATATGGGGTGGGCACCCGAACAATAAGAGAAAAGCACATTGTTCTGCCTAGAATAATAAAAATTTTGCATGTTCCTTCGACCTATTCACAGAGGGTGCAACAAAAGGGAAAAAAATATGTGTAAACTCTCATTGAGTAGCACATAACACATTGGGGTGGGGGGGGGTCAGAACAATTTTCCTTACATTGTAGTAGAGATACAAATCTCCGCCTCCTATGAGTCAAACTCGATGAAGGGTCCAATGTAAATGTGAGTACTCTATTGTTGTCTCTATCCTTTCAAGTAGTACTTGGTTGAGAAGAGTGTGAAATATAGATTATTTTCATGGCATTATTTTTCTTATGTACTTGATAATTGGAGCTCGATTAATATCACCTAAGATGGTGAAAGGACCAAACCTCTGATGGTCTAGCTTTCCACAAGGCCTTGAAGTCTGCAAATTATTTATGAGTAACCACACTTATCTCCAATGTGATAGGATGGATTTTGAACGCTATGCTGAGATTTTTCTTGAGCGCTATGGATTTCTAATGGGGAGACTTGAGTAAGCACACCTCCTTCATTGAACATGAGCTTCTCCTTGTCCTTTACCTTCTTGCTATCTTTATAATATGTATACTCCATATCATTTTTCATGACTTATGGGGCTTCGAAGATTCTTTATTCGGATCCTTGAGGAATATTGTCTTGATTATTCAACACTTCTAGCTCTTGGACTTGGCTTTCTTTGAACAATTGACTCTCACATTGAACTTCTTGATTGATAACATCATCCAAGGTATCTCCTTGATGCATGGATAGCAAGAGATACTTCGCTTCTGTTGGAGCAGAACAATCATCAATAGTGATTCTATGAAGATCAAAGTGAGAAGACATATGGAAGAATGAAGATTACTTTCAGAGGAAGAAAATGGAATCAGAAATGTTTCTTTTGTATATTACTCTTGTAAATAGTTCAATGTATTTTGAAAAAGGATGACGAGTTAGACTCGTATATATATCTACAGATACGTATTCATAAGTAGAGAGAGTGATATAGATCAGATAGAGAAGAATAGGTGAAGAAGTGATGAACATTGTATGTATCATCAACCATATGTGTGAAAAGTAATGAAGAAGAAAATTTAGTAGAATTCTGCGCGTCGATCTTCTCTCCCATTCTCCTTCTGTGCTTAATCTTTTGAAGAATCTTTCTGCACGTATCTAAGTCCATAGCTAATCTATCTATGGCTAGAATTTGAGAGTTTAATTTCAATCAGGTTGTGAGAATTTTGCTTAGGAACATTCATATGTGAAAATGTTCTAAGAGTCGAGAAATCTGGCGCACATTTCATCTTCAAAGAAATGGTCAGTGCTCAGTCCACAGTGTAAAGTTTTACACAAATGAGAGCTTAAAATTTAAGTTGGAAGGTAAGCCATCTATGGCTAGAAGATCTTGATCAAACGGGTTCAGAGTTGGGAGAACCAATGCTAAGAAGTTGCAGGTGTCAAAGTCGCCATTGCAGAGAAGCACTTTCAGACATAGGTAAAGTGTTTCACACATTTCTCAGAGTGTACTTAATCTTTTTGAGAGATTTAACTTGGCAAAGTTGCGCAACCTTAAGGCGAAGTGTTGTGCAAAGTTTTATCAAAAACTTTACAGGATTGATTAGTCAATGAGTGACTAATCTACAGCAGACTTTTCAGAGAAGTTGAATTTTTCAGAACTTTCAATATTTCTGATAATTTGGTGAATGATCTCTAAGTTTGGTGGAGTCTAAGGTTAACCTTGATATAGAGGTGATCTAACTTCAAGGTTAATTTGTTCTTTTGGAGATTAACACTCTCCATCAGTGGTATCAGAGCAGGTTGTGTCAAAATTGAAGTGAAGAAGACTCCGACTATTGCAGAAATACAAAATTTTACATTTTGAAGGTGCAGAAGGGTAAAGATTGAAGAAAACTTGAAGGAAGACATACAAAGAGTATCAAAAGGATCAGAAGGAGCAACATTCGAAGTAAAGGTACACTTATTATCTGTAAAGGTTAAAGATTTGAAGCTACAGGTGAAGTAAAGATGGGAGATAGTCTCCAAATTGAAAAGTTGGATAGAGAGAACTATCCTGCATGGTCTATGAGGATGGAAGCTCACCTTATGAGCAAAGATCTGATAGGATACATCACAGGAGATGAAGAAAAGCCAGAATTCAGAGATCCTAGTGTTCCAACTAGGGAGGAGCTTGCAGACTTGAAGAATTGGATGAAGAAGGATGCTCAAGCAAGAAGCATCATCTACATGGCAGTCAATGACTATTTGCTTCCTCACATTAGAGGACTTGAGAGTGCTTGTGACATTTGGAATGCTTTGGAAGAGCATTTCCAAAATACAACCAAATCAAGGAAGGCTTCACTATGGGCAGAATTTACTACCTTCAAGAAGAAGGCCTCACAATCAATCTCTGATTATGTGACAAAAATGAAGGATATTGCAGACTCTTTAGGTGCAGTTGATGAAGATATTGAAGAAGACAAATTGGTAAGACAAATACTCACAGGGCTAAGAGGAGATGAGAAGTGGAAGCCTTTCATTTTATCTACAGAACTTTCATTAGATCATTTTACTCCTGATTTGAATCAATTGTTAGGTCATATGCTAACTTTTGAGAATGATGTCAAAGGAGATGTTGATAAGAGTGCAGGTCATGCAATGTATTCTAAAGACAAGAAGAAAGCCAACAAAGGGAAGCAACAATCAGGTGAAGAAGAAGGTACATCAAACCAAGCAAACTTCATAAGAGGAAGAGGAAATGGCAGAAGTAGAGGAAGAGGCAGAAACAACAAAGATAATGCAAGAGCTTGTTGGATATGTGGTAAGACCAATCATCTATCTCATGATTGTTGGCACAATAATCAAAACAATGGTAATTATCAGAACTTTAATCAAAGAGCAAGAGGTGGTAGATTTCAGAGAGGAAATTTCAGAGGTAGAGGTGGTAGGAATTCTTTTGGAAGAGGTGGAGGAAGAAGCTTCCAAAATCAATCCTATAATAACACCTACTACAACTATGCATCAGATCAAAAGGAGGATTCGACTCTCATTATGAATACATGTGAAACTTCACATGAGGACATGAGAGTGTTTTATATTGATTCAGGATGTAGTAATCATTTGAGTGGAAATATTGCTTTGATGACTGACCTAGATCACAATGCAATTAATCATACAGTGCAGACAGGTGATAATACAAAGCATAAGGTAAAGTCAATTGGTTCAGTCAAAGCTAAGGATGGGAGCACTCTTCTGAGTAAGGTACTCTATGTTCCCACAATTCCAAAGAATTTGATCAGTGTAGGTCAAATTGTGGAAAAAGGTTATGAGGTAAGGTTTACCAATGATGGAGTTTATGTGGAAGACCCTAGTCAAGGGTATAAACAAGTTATTGCAGGAAAGAAAGAAGGAAGGCTTTTCACATTGAAGGTACAAGGAAATGTTGGACATGCTATGTTCACATATGGAGAGCAAAAGGTGTCAGAGTTGGATCTTTGGCACAAAAGACTTGGACACTTTAATGAAAGAGGTATCAAAGAAATGATTAACAATGATTCAGTGCTTGGAATGCCTAACATTGCAGGTCAACACATGACATACAGATGTGAGGCATGTCAATTAGGTAAGGCTCATAAGCAATCCTATTCCAAGCATGGATTTATGTACTCAGAAAGACTTGAATTGGTGCATACAGATGTGTGGGGTCCTTCAAAGGACTTTAGTATAAATGGTTCAAGATATTATGTCATATATGTTGATGATGCTACCAGGTGGATCACAATTTATGTGATTAAGGAAAAGTCAGAAGTGTTTAATACATTTAAACACTATCATGCATATGCAGAAAGAATTACAGGTCAAAAATTGAAGAGACTAAGGTCAGATGGAGGGGGAGAGTATTTTTCAAATGAGTTCAATGATTATTTGTGGAATGCAGGTATAAAGAGAGAAGTTACTTGCAGGTACTCTCCTCAACAAAATGGGGTAGCAGAAAGAAGAAATAGGACTCTTGTTGAGTTTGCAAGGTCCATGATGAAAGAGAAGAATTGCCCAAATTATTTGTGGGCTGAGGCTGTTAATACAGCTACATATTTGGTTAATAGATTGTCTTGTAAAGCTTTGCAGGGTATGACACCATATGAAGCTTGGTGGGGTAAGAAACCTACCTTGGATCATTGCAGAATATTTGGATGCTTGGCATATGCATATGTGCCATCTCAATTGAGGCATAAGTTGGAGCCTAAGGCAGAGAAGTATGTATTCATTGGTTATGATGATAAGCAAATGGGATACAGGTTGTGGAGTCCATCCACAAAGCAATTTATTGTATCCAAGGATGTTACATTTGATGAGCAAGGTACTTGGTATGCAGGTAAATATAATGTACATGAAGATGATGAAGAAGTAGTGGAACAAAGGAAAGGTAAAGCAAAGATTCAATTACTTGATGAAAGTGAGAGTAATGAAGTGCAGATTGAAGTTGAAGAGAGGCCAAGGTTTGATCCAGAATGTGATGAACCAGAGACCTCAAGAAGTGCAGAAGTTAGGAGATCATCTAGGCACAAATGGCAACCTACAAGGTATAGCTATGACACTTCATTCTTGACTACTAAAGATTATGCTTATTTGGTAAAAGCAGATGAAGACCCTTCTACATATGAAGAAGCCAAAGGGAAGAAGAATTGGGAAGATGCTATGCAAGAGGAGTATGATGCATTGATAGAGAATCAAACATGGGATTTGGTTCCTAAACCTAATAGTCAAAAGATTATTGGATGTAAGTGGGTTTACAAAACAAAGAGATTTGCAGATGGAAGTGTGTCTAGGTACAAAGCTAGACTTGTTGTGAAAGGGTATGCACAGACATATGGAGTGGACTATGATGAGACCTATAGTCCTGTGGCAAAGATGACAACCATCAGGACACTCATTGCAATTGCTGCTTGTAAAGGTTGGAAGTTGTCTCAATTAGATGTTAAAAATGCTTTCTTGAATGGTTACATTTCAGATGAAGTCTACATGGAGCAACCAGATGGGTTCAAAGATCAAGTGAGTCCAAATTATGTATGTAAGCTCAAGAGAGCTTTGTATGGGTTGAAGCAAGCCCCAAGGGCTTGGAATTATAGGCTTGTAAAATTCTTGAATGATCTTGGTTTTCAAGCATCAAAGGCAGATAGTAGCTTGCTAGTCAAAGCAAGTGAAGATGGGTTCATTTATGTGTGTATTTATGTTGATGACATAATACTTACAGGAACAGATGATAAGGGGATACAAATGATCAAAAAGCAGATGGAGAAAGAGTTCAAAATCAGTGATTTGGGGAACCTATCATTCTTCTTGGGAATGGAGATCTCTTATACTCAACATGGAGTATATGTGACCCAAGAAAGGTATCTTAAAAATTTGCTAACCAAGTTTAAAATGGAAGATTGCAGGGTTGCACCTACACCTTTGGAAGTGAACCATAAATTGTCTAGGTTTGGAGGAGAAGAGTTCAGAGATATGAAACTCTATCAAAGTTTGGTTGGTAGCTTGATTTATGCTACATTGACAAGGCCTGACTTATCATATGCAGTTGGTGTGCTTTCACAATTCATGCATTGTCCTAGAAAGAAACATTGGATTGCAGGACAAAGAGTACTTAGGTACATCAAGGGTACACTCAAAGAAGGGTTGTACTATGGGTTTACTTCAGATACAAGAATCAAGATGTATAGTGATGCAGATTGGGCAGGTAATGTTGATGATAGAAGATCAACACATGGATACTTGTGCTATGTAGGAGACAAATTGATTTCATGGTGTTCCAAGAAGCAACATACAGTTGCTTTGTCATCTACAGAAGCAGAATATAAATGTATGGTGGAAGCTGCAAAAGAGGTAATATGGCTAAAGACACTTTTGAAAGGGTTTGATGTGATTCAGAGTACTCCTATTATTTGTGGAGACAATATGAGTTCATTATACTTGGCAGCTAATCCTGTATTTCATGCTAGAACTAAGCATATTGAAATACAATATCATTTTCTGAGAGAGAAGGTCATTGAGAAGGAAATTGAAGTTATACACACCCCTACAAAAGATCAACTTGCAGATATGATGACTAAAAGTTTGGATGGACCTAAATTGCAGAGGTTTAAAGATATGGCAGGAATAAAGAAGATACAGGTAATCACAATTGAAGATTGAGGGGGAGCTGTTGGAGCAGAACAATCATCAATAGTGATTCTATGAAGATCAAAGTGAGAAGACATATGGAAGAATGAAGATTACTTTCAGAGGAAGAAAATGGAATCAGAAATGTTTCTTTTGTATATTACTCTTGTAAATAGTTCAATGTATTTTGAAAAAGGATGACGAGTTAGACTCGTATATATATCTACAGATACGTATTCATAAGTAGAGAGAGTGATATAGATCAGATAGAGAAGAATAGGTGAAGAAGTGATGAACATTGTATGTATCATCAACCATATGTGTGAAAAGTAATGAAGAAGAAAATTTAGTAGAATTCTGCGCGTCGATCTTCTCTCCCATTCTCCTTCTGTGCTTAATCTTTTGAAGAATCTTTCTGCACGTATCTAAGTCCATAGCTAATCTATCTATGGCTAGAATTTGAGAGTTTAATTTCAATCAGGTTGTGAGAATTTTGCTTAGGAACATTCATATGTGAAAATGTTCTAAGAGTCGAGAAATCTGGCGCACATTTCATCTTCAAAGAAATGGTCAGTGCTCAGTCCACAGTGTAAAGTTTTACACAAATGAGAGCTTAAAATTTAAGTTGGAAGGTAAGCCATCTATGGCTAGAAGATCTTGATCAAACGGGTTCAGAGTTGGGAGAACCAATGCTAAGAAGTTGCAGGTGTCAAAGTCGCCATTGCAGAGAAGCACTTTCAGACATAGGTAAAGTGTTTCACACATTTCTCAGAGTGTACTTAATCTTTTTGAGAGATTTAACTTGGCAAAGTTGCGCAACCTTAAGGCGAAGTGTTGTGCAAAGTTTTATCAAAAACTTTACAGGATTGATTAGTCAATGAGTGACTAATCTACAGCAGACTTTTCAGAGAAGTTGAATTTTTCAGAACTTTCAATATTTCTGATAATTTGGTGAATGATCTCTAAGTTTGGTGGAGTCTAAGGTTAACCTTGATATAGAGGTGATCTAACTTCAAGGTTAATTTGTTCTTTTGGAGATTAACACTCTCCATCAGCTTCATCTTTGAGACCACTTTGAAATTGATTAATTAGGTATTCTTCTTGATATGTAAATCCACAAAACAATATCTTGAGATCTGAGGTGTACTTTAAAACTGATTGATCACATTGTCGTAATAATCATTTTAGCTCTTGTACATGTCCTATCAAGTCCTTTATGGTATATAGAATTCCCTTGCATATAGAATCCATGGTGCTTGGTCTTAGATAGAAGGTAATCTTGCCAAAATGGCATAGGAGGACTAGATTAAGCCCTATGACTAGACTAGGCAAGATTTCATAATTATACTTTCGATTACAAGATCACCCACGTAGGGAAAATAATACAAGAATATGTAACTCATGTAAGAAGTCCCACAACCAAGGAATAATAAGTATAGATGATTGGCCTAGAGATGATACAGGAGATCCCACAACCTAGGACCATAGGTATGAAACAAGATATATGGGTTACATGAACTCCCTTGAGGGAGATGGACTAGATAAAAGATAACTTGACAAAGATCTCACACTACAAGATTACAAGAGGGCAAGACTAGATGTCCAATAACTAGACTAATCAGGACTAAAACAAGGAATAGGACAAGAACTAGAACTGGAACTTCGAAAGTACTTACTTGGTGATCACGATTCCTTGAGCTCCTAAGACTAATATTGGCAAGATTGAGGATGTATGTGGCCAATCCCTCCTTATATATTTTTTCAAGGGCAATTATCAAGGTAGTTATCGAGGGTCATTACGAATTGATGATATCAACAATCCAAAACAAGATCTCCATATGTCAGAATCCAGTAAGTAGACAATCGATCTTAGGGTTTTTACACATTCTAGATGCAATGGAAGCATTAATTTCTCCAAATTCTAAACCAATCATGAGATATAGAAAGTCTCATTAAATTTGATGTTTAAGATGGTTTTCTTTTCCATGACACAAGCCATGTACTATATCTCTAGATATTTCCCTCCTGTAGTATCATCTCAAGCTCATGTGGAAGAGATTGAACAAAAATAGGCTCTAAATTACCTCACTGTCAAGAATGAGATTGTCAGATTGACCTAGCCTTTTCTTAAGCTAGCTCACATGAAATATTGGATGAATATGGCTAATCTCTCAAAGTTGGACCTGGTAAGCCATTTTTCTTATTCTCTTTAGTATTGGTTCCGTAATTCTTAGGACATAGTTTTTGGAATACATAGGATCAAGCCTACATTTCGCTCTTATGAACTCATGTAGCTCACTAGTTATCTGAATAAAACTTAGTCCACTGAGCATAGGCATGTGGTTAACCGAGTCAACCACCACATTAAATTTTCCCGTCCTATAAATAAGCTCATAATCAAACTCTTGAAGGGTCTCTACCCATCGAGCCTTATGACCTTTAAGTTTTGATTAGAGAGCCACTTGATGCTCTCTTCATCGAACCTTGACACCATATAAGTAATGACATCACTTATTCAAAGCATGGACAATTGCATACAACTTGTCGTAGATGGAGTAATTCTTATGAGCTTGTTCTAGCTTTTAACTTTCAAAAGTCATTGGTCAACCATCTCAAACTAGAACTGCTCCTATAGCAAAATCACTTGCATCAATCTCAACCACAAAGGGTTTATTAGGATCTGCCATATGCAAAAGTGGAGTTGTAGCAATTGCCACCTTCAACTTTTCCATACTTTGTTGTTGTTTATCTCCCTAATGAAACATCTTCTCTTTTCCTTTAATGCATTCCATCATTGAGACACCAATTTTGGCTTAGTTCTTGATTAATCTTAGAAACTTGACAAAACTAGGAAGATATGAACCTCTTCCATGTTCCTAGAATGTGCCCGTTCCATTATAGCCTATACTTTGTCAAGATCCATCTGGATTGCATCTTGGGAAATGAAATTCATAGTTTGATTCTTTGGCAAAGAGTGAATTTTCTCATAACACTTGGAACACTTCTCTCAAGGGTTTTTCATGAGCTTCGTGAAAGTGGCTAGAGTGGATGAGACCAAATGGCATCACCAAAAAATCATAGTGCCCATATCTAGTCCTAAAAGCAGTTTTAGGGAAATCCTCTATCTTTGTCCTTAAGCATCGAAAACATATTTTTTATTGTTACCTTGTTTATTTCTCTTAAATCTATACATAGTCTCATAGAGTTGTCTTTCTTCTTAATTAGGAGCATTAGTGATTACCAAGGTGAGTAACCAGTTCTAATGACGCCTTTATCTAAATAGTCCTTAAGTTTCTTCTCTACCTCTTGATGATGAGATACATTAAGCCTATAAGGTTTCTTGTAAATAGGGTTAGTGCTAGTAACTCCTCTATGGCATGGTCAATGTCTCCTCTCGCTGATAGCATCATATTCTGATTGCATAACAACCATCCAAGTTTTAGAATTTTATGCTTCATCAAACGAAACAGGCTCATTCTCATCATAGAGACTAGAGGCAACCATAGCATAGCAATCTGATGCAAAAGAGGCACTATGAGAGTGTGAACGAACACAATATGATAGAGGTCATCTAATTTGTTGTCATGCAAAGTCTGCACTAGCCATTTTAACATAGTTTTTGCCTCCTCAATATTAGCTATCTCATCAACAAACACATCATGTAGATTTGCATCAAAAATAGAATGATTTGCATCATCACATGAAATTTGTAAAGGCTGAGAAGTTTCCCCATTAGCACCAGCACTAGATTGCCCACCTGTAAAAAGAGGCAGCAAAGTACCATACATATCTTTGGAGCTAAGAGATGTCTCCTTAGTACATGAACGTAATGGCTGAATAGTATCTTGCACAAAAACAACATCATGGCTAACCAAAATGTGTTTAGTCTGTGGATGATATAGACGATAGCCTTTGCTTTCAGAATTGAACCCAACAAAAATACATTTCACTGCTTTATCATCCAATTTCCTGCATTGTTGTTCAGACACTAATGAATATGCCAGACAACCAAAAACACGTAGGTGAGCAACATATGGCTTACGACCATGCCAAGCCTCATATGGAGTGATAGACTGCAATGCTTTAGTGGGACACCTGTTAAGTACATGTGCTACACACATAACAACCTCGAGTCAGAAACTATGTGGTAAAGCCTGACTCTTGACCATACACTTGGCCATCTCCATGAGTGGCATGTTCTTTTGTTCAGCAACTCCATTCTATTGAGGTGTGTGCGACATTGTACACTGATTTTTTATCCCACGTTCAGCAAAAAATGCATTAAAGTCATAAGACATTTATTCCCCCCCTCGATCAGAACTAAGGGTGCCCATTTTTACATGCTGACAGATTTTTTGCCAAAACCAAAAACTATTTGAAGCACATAAACACTTCGGACTTTGCTTTCAATGGATATACCCATGCATGCCCGGAAAATCATCGATGAAATTCACGAAGTAAAGATAGTTTCCAAAAGAGGCTGTCTGCATAGGACCACAACCATCATTATGAAAGACATGTTTACCATGTGCCTCAAGTTTGGGTAGAGAGGATGACATTTCAAATTTCTATAGGCATAGCAAACTAGCAAAATTCAGATGACCAAAGCGTGCATGCCAAAGCTTTGCATCTGACAAAGCCTGAGAACCATGTATTGCACATGCTGAATCATTCACAGATTTTTCATACTCTATGAGCTTATATAGCCCACGACATAAGATGCTAGAAGCAATAATGACATCGCCATTTGATAGATCATGAATTGTACATCTGTCATCAACAAATTTCATAACCAAGCCAAACTTGGTTAAAGTTGAAATTGATAACAAATTTTTCTTGATCCTTGGCACAAATAAAGCATCTGACAATGTAAAAGAACTACCATGAACATTAGTTAGAATGATCTTACCAACTCCCATAATAGGATAAGAGGAGTTTTTGGTGCATGTAACAATATTCCCTATAGGGGTAGGCTCGAATGAAGTGAAGGAACTATGCTGCGAGGTAATATGTTTGGTGGCCCCACTATCAAAGTACCAAACATCTGAGTCTACTGTAGACATACACTGTTCATGAGAAGATAGCTCATAACTGCAAATAGTGGTAAATGCCCATTCTTCATTTTGCACAAGATTAGCATACTCTGTTTTGGGTGTAGAGGTCTCTGCAACAACCATTCTAGCCTCTTTCTTCCTTGCCTCTTTAGCAACCAGTTTGGGACAGCTCTTTATGAAGGCTAGTTTTCGCTTAAGCCTAAACCTAAAGAAACCCATAAAGTAAAGGCACTAAAGAGAACATGAAGGCTACAACTATGATCATTTCCTTTATAATATTTTCAAATCAATTTCTGCTTTTCTGTTTTCATCTCATCTTTGTCTTCCTTCTTTGATTGTGCAGAATTAGCACATTTCTGCTTACTAGTAGAAGAGCTCCATTTACCTTTGCCCTTCTCACTAGCCAGGAAAGCTTGATCTGCAACATGTATAATGGACCTATTCTGCCTAGATTGATCTTCCTGCAATAGAATAGAGACTAACTCCTCAAATGTTAAGGCACTTGGATTGCCTTTCATCATCAAACAAAGAGTAGAAGCAAAAATCTGATATGAATCAGGAAGACCATTCAAAACAGTCTACACAAGTGAATTGCCAGGCAAGTTCATTAGTAGAAATCAACTATTCTTTCAAATCTTTGATCTTTGTCAGAAAACTATCCATGGAACCTTCTTCATTCATGTGCTCACTCTCCAACTATTTTTGGAGGTAAGCAACACGAGCCTCATTCCTTGCCTGGTATAAAGTAGTAAGTGTATCCCAAGCATCCTTACTTGTCCTGCAAGTGCGAATGTGAGGAAGAATGGTATGTTTGACAGACAAGGCTATCAATGCATGTGCCTGAGCATCTCTGCCATCCGAACAAATTTGCTCTGCACTAGGTGTAGTAGGCATTGCAAAACGAGCAAGAACATGAAGAATATCACCATCTTCAATGCCATCTGCATCACCTTCAGCAGTTGTGTTTGCAAGTGAAATAGAAGGTTTTTCAACACCCCACATATAAGCCCACAATGGGTAATTGGTACCATCCAACTTATCCTCAACAACCAACATACGAAATACATCACTGCTTTCAGCCATGGCCACTAACTAAAATACCTTGATGCAGAAAAATGATTGTATCAGAAAAAGTTGAATAGAATTACCTTGACAATTTCCACTAAACCTGTGGTAGACTTCGAGGTGCTTATATTGCCGAACTGAAACCTGTATATAGCTTTGGCACAAGAAGACAAAATTGCTTGCATAAGCACTGTGATAGTGCGTTCAAAGGCCGAAACGAGCTCAGATCGTGATTTCAGCACCACAGAGCGAAGATGTTTTGATACTCTTAATCACCCTGAATATGCTCATCAAATTTCGTGCAATTTTGAGACTGTGACCGAAGGAGTGTCCACGATGCCCTAGATGAAGTGACTACTTGCTCTAATACCAATTATTGGAGTTCGAGGTCTGCGAAAGCATGCGAACAACACAAGGAAGAAGAAGAAGCTTGGAGCACAACATACAATACTGAATGTATTACCACCAGAATGTACAAAGATAAATAACCCTTAGGCTTATAGGCGTATATACATAAGAGCTGAATATGACATGTTTAGAATATCTTCAAAATGTATGATTGCTTCTCCAATCAAATTGGATTGATATGACTCCTCTGGAGTTAACTTTCTTTGTTCATGTATCCACCAACCTTCTAACAATTCCTTGTTTTATGGACTTGTTGCCACTTGCTAAATAATTAACTGAGCTTGAATCGTGTCTTCCAAATGCTCTTATCTGTCTACATATTGCACTATTCTGCACAAAGCTCTATGTGCACAATTTCCACATGCTTTGATACCAATTGTTAGATTTGAAGGCCCACAATCATTATAGAGACAAAAATGAAATACAAACATGAGAGAGAATAGATTAGACAATAGAGAGATGGAGCAAAGCTCCGCATATATTGAATACATTCCAAAATATGAAGTACATGTTACAAAGAAACACAAGAGTTGCATATAAATGCATCAATATGTAGCATACCTTCATACCTTCACAATCTCCATGAAGTGTAGATGATCGCCTCCAAGTATAAATAAGCTCCAAGCTCATGACATCCTTGTTCTAGAAGAAAAATCATAAACCCTAGTTGTTGCTCATCCTTTCAAGTAGTTGAAACCCAAATTCCACTCCTCCACAAGGTTGAACAAGACCTCCACTTGAATGGTACCTGGTCTTTATGTGACTTGCCTCCTGGCAAGAAGGCCATTGGCACCAAGTGGGTATACAAGCTGAAGTGTAAGCCTGATGGAATAGTTAATAGGTATGAGGCTTGTTGCAAAGGGTTATGCGCAAGAAAGAGGCATTGATTTTGATGAGACCTTTGCACCTACATGTCGAATGACTACTGTTCGTAGCATCTGTGCACTTGCAACTCATCATGGTTGGAATGTACATTAGTTGGACATTAAAATTGCATTTCTGAATGGTGACTTGCATGAAGAAGTGTATGTTTTTCAGCCCGGTGGCTTTGTGCAAAAAGGGCATGAAAACCAAGTGTGCAGGTTGAAAAAGGCATTATATGGTTTGAAGCAAGCACCACGTGCTTGGTATGAAAAGATACATGCCTATCTGATTGCACACATGCTACTCACTAGTCCTAAGGAGATAAATATTGCTCATTTTAAGGCTGATCTGCATGCCTCATTTGAGATGTCAGATTTGGGGCATTTGCGATGATAATTATTTTGGCATTCAGTTTATGCAATTTGATGGCACAATAGCTTTGTGTCAAACCAAATATATTGACATATTATTGTAGCATTTTGGCCTTGAAGATTGCAAACCTATTGCCACTCCCATGGAGACATGTTTACGATTGAGACTTCATGATGTTGGAGATGCATTTGATGTTGTTATCTATCAACAAGTTGTTGGATGCTTGATTTACTTATGCATTACTCGACCAGATAATCAGTTTGTTGTCTCACAGATGAATAGGTCTATGCATTGCCTAGGTGTCACGCATTGGTAGGCAGTTAAGCACATCTTTCTCTCCTTGAGTAATACTTGGATTATTATATCCCAAATGGGGATCACTAACGCCATATTTACATGCTTTTTCTGACTCTGACTAGGCTGGTTGTTATGACACTCATGTGTCCACCAATGCTTTTTGCTTCATGCTCGGTAGCTCATGCATATCTTAGCTGAGCAAGAAGGAGCCTACTATGGACACTTTGATTTGCGACGTTGAGTATAGAACAACTTTCACAACGACTCTTGAGTGTGTGTGGCTCAGATGCCTTATGGCTGATTTGGGTGTTGGTCAGTGTTCTACCACCACCATCTTCACTAAAGTTAGAGCACATTAGCAATTGCGAGGAACCCTTTGTTCCATGCTTGCACTAAGCACATTGAGGTGCACTATCATTATGTCAAGGAAAGGCTCTCTGTTAGAGAGATCAACTTGGCATATGTGGCCACACAAGAGAACATTGCATACCTTTTCATAAAGGCTCTTCCTAGGGAGAATTTTGAAGCTTTCCGCAAAGCTTTGGGATTACTTCCTTTTGTGAATTGATTCCACATAGCTTGGCACTTTCTTATACATGAGTGCTAGCTCCTTATTCATCGCACACTCCCAGGGGGGCAACTAGGGTTTATGATTTTTCTTATAGTACAAGGAGTTCATGAGCTTGGAGCTTATTGATTCTCATTGGAGGTCATCTACGCTTCATGGAGATTGTGAAGTTATGAAGATATGCTACAAATTGATGCATTTATGTGGAATTCTCATGTTTCTTTATGTGGGCCTTACAATCCAACAAGCTTATGGTTAAGTGAGAAACTCGCTTCAAGCACACGATACTCAGGTGGGATGCCCTTCAGTTGATGCAAGTCATTCCACATCAAACTCCAAAGTTTGGTATCAAAGCAGGTCACCGCTTCATCTAGGGCATTGTCAACACTCCTCAAGTCATAGTCTCAAAAGTGCACAAAAATTGGTGGCATCAAAATTTTGATCTAAACTCATTTTGGACTTCGAATGCACTATCACGATGCCTTTGCAGATAATTTTGCCCTTTTGTCCCAAACATATATACAAGTTTTGCTTTTCCAATACAAGCACCTCAAAGTCTACTATAGGTTTAGCAGAGCTCGATAGGGTGGTTCTATTCGACTTTTTGAGATACAATCATTTTTCTGCATCAGGTGATTTTAGTTAGTGGCCATGGCTAAAAGCAATGATGTATTTTGTATGTTGGTTGTTGAGGATAGATTGGATGGTACTAATTACCCACTGTATGTATATATGATGCATCATGTATTGTTAGCAAAATAGTTGTGGAATATTTTGCTAGGTGTTGAAAAACATCCTACTACACTTGCAAATACAGTTATTTAAGGTGATGAAGATGGCATTGAAGATGATGATCTTCAAATTCCTATTCATGTTGTCATTCATGTTGCACCTACTGCAAAGCAACTTTGTTGGGATGATAGAGATGTTTAGGCACATGTATTGATAACTTTTTCTACCAAACCTACCATTATCCCTCACATTCACTCTTGCAAAAGGATGCTTGAGATACGCTTACCACTCTATACCAGGCAAGAAATGAGGCTTGTGTTGGCCACTTCTAGTTGTGAGTCTGAGTATAGGGCAACTTTCACAACTATTGTTGAGTGTGTGTGGCTCACATACCTCTTGGTTGATTTGGGTGTTGGTAAGTCTTTTGCCACCACCATCTTCATTGATAGTCAAAGCACATTGACAGTTGCAAGGAACCCTATGTTCCATGCTTGCATAAAGCACATTGAGATGCATTATCATTACATTAGGGAGAGGTCCTTTGCTGGAGAGATTAGTTTGGCATACATGCCCAGATAGGATAACATTGTAGGCATTTTTACAAAGGCTTTACCTAGGGAGAAGTTTGAAGCTTTCTATAAAGCTTTGGGATTACTTCCTTTTGGGGATTGATCCCTTTCCATAATAGCTTGCACTTCCTTATTACATAAGTGTCGGCTCCCTATTCGTGGCATCACTCCCAAGGGGGATTTGTTGATATATTTTGGTAGTGATATGTGTGAACACACTTAGGACCTTTGGGGCACTTTTTTCCCTCTTTAGGAGTTTTTTTTTTCCTAGCTTGCATATATGCCTATAAGCCTAATGGGTTACTAATCTTTGTACATTCACTTGGTAATTCATTGAGTGTTATGTTGTGCTCCAAGCTTCTTCTTCTTCTTCTTCCTTGTGCTATTTGTGTGCTTCCACAAACATCAAACTCCAACGTATACCTCACATGAGCTCAACTTTCTTTTTTTAGTCTAGAGGAACTCATAGAGAGTTGACAATCCCTTATACCCTAGTATATGTTGGTGCAGGACAATCACCAATTGATGTTTTGACATGGAAATGAAGTCAAGGATTTGAGAAGAGAACAAGTTGTGAAGCATGAAGGAAGGACATATTCAGGAGTTGAAAGATATGTACACATATGTACATTAATTTAGATGTAGCACACTTATATCTTTGTATAGACATGAGATTGTAAATATTTTTCCTATATATACAAGGAAAAATGTCGGGGCAGAGAGAGAGAGAATGTAGAACATGAGAATTGAGTAGAATTAGATGTCATTAGACACTTATGAAGAGAATAGAATAGCTCTCTCATCCAGATGTAATTTTTCCAGAAATGAAGAGAAGTTGCGCCCGATGCTTTTGTGCATTCTCCTTCTGTGCTTGATCATTTCAAGAATCCTTTTGTAGATGTCTAAGTTCATAGTTAATGAGTCTATGGTTAAAGTTTGAGAGCCTAATTGTAAACAGGTTGTGAGAATTATGAGTAGGAACATTCATATGTAAAAGAGTGTTCATAGTTTTCTGAAACAGACTCATTTTCGGTGGTCAATGATTTGATCATTTCTCACTGCACAGATTAAAGTTTTGCATGAGTGAAGACTCTAAATCTAAGTTGAGAGGTAATCCATCTATGGCTAAAAGCATTTGCTTAAACGGGTTCTAGTTTTGGAGAACCATGTCTTAGAAGTTGCAGGTGTCAAAGTCGACTATACAGAGAGACAGTTTCAGACATAGGTAGATTGTTTGAATCATTTCTCATAATTTACTCAAGATTTTGAAGTGTTTTAACTTGGAGGAGGTGCGCAATCTCTAGGCAAAACATTCTACAAAGTTTTATCAAAAATTTTACACGAATGATTAGTCAATGAGTGATTAAGGTGCAACAGTCTTTTTTGAGAAATGACTTTGTTCACAGTTAGCTAATTTCTTGATAGTTTGGTGCTTGTCTTCCAAAATTGGTTGAAGTTTAAAGTTATTCTTGATATAGAGGTGGTCTAACATCAAAATAGCTTGTTCTTTTGGAGATTAACACTCTCCATGAGTGGTATCAGAGCAGGTTATATCAAAATTGAGGAAAGGAAGACTCCGACTGTTGCAGACATACAAAATTCAACATCTGAAGGTTCAAAAGGTGAAAGCTTGAGGGCAAAGCTTGAGAAGGAGGTCATACGACACCAAGGAAGACAAAAGGAGTATTATTTGAAGTAAAGGTACATCTATTACTCATAAAGTTTGAAGAATTCAATATACAGGTGAAGAAAAGATGGGAGATTCTCTTCAGATAGAGAAATTGGATAGAGAGAACTATCCAGCATGGTCAATGAGGATGGAAGCTCATCTAATGCGCAAAGACTTGATAGGTTATATTACAGGTGAAGAAGAAAAGCTTCAATTCAGAGATCCTAGTGTTCCAACTAGGGAGGAATTATCAGATTTGAAGAATTGGATGAAGAGAGATGCTCAAGCTAGGAGCATTATCTATATGGCAGTCAATGATTACTTGCTACCTCACATTACAGGTCTTAAAAGTGCAAGTGATATATGGAATGCTTTGGAGGAGCATTTCCAAAATACCACAAAGTTTAGGAAGACATCCTTGTGGGCAGAATTTACTACATTCAAGAAGAAGGCCTCTCAATCCATCTCAGATTATGTAACTAGAATGAAGGACATTGCAGATGCATTAGGAGCTGTTGATGAAGACATTGAGGAGGATAAATTGGTAAGGCAAATCCTCACAGGTTTGAGGGTGATGACAAATGGAAGCCATTCATTTTATCTACTGAATTATCACTTGATCATTTTACTCCTGACTTAAATCAGTTGCTAGGACCTATGTTAACCTTTGAGTAGGATGTCAAAGGTGAAGGTGATAAGAGTACAGGTCATGCAATGTACTCAAAGGATAAGAAGAAAAATAGCAAAGGAAAACAACAAGCAAATGAAGATGAAGGCACAACTAGTCAAGCCAACTTCCTAAGAGGAAGAGGAGGTGGCAAAGGTAGAGGAAGAGGCAAGAATAATAAAGATGGAGTCAAAGCTTGTTGGATTTGTGGTAAGACAAATCACTTAGCTAATGATTGTTGGCATAATACTCAGAGTAATGGTGGATATAATTAGAACTTTAATTCAAGAGGAAGAAGTGGCAGAAATCAAAGAGGTAACTTCAGAGGAAGAGGTAGTAGGGGTTACTTTGGAAGAAATGCAGGTAGAGGATTCCAAAGTCAACAATACAATAATACCTACTACAATTATGCTTCAAATCAAAAGGAGGATTCAACATTGATAATGAATGCAACTTGTGAAAGGCAAAGTGAAGACCAAAAAGTCTTCTACATTGACTCAGGGTGTAGCAATCACCTGAGTGGTAACATAGCATTGATGACTGATTTCGAAATGCGCAATGTGAAGTCAATTGGATCAGTGAAGGCCAAGGATGGAAGTACTCTCTTGAGTAAGGTCTTGTATGTTCCTACAATTCCTAAGAATCTGATGTGTAGGACAAATTGTTGAAAAAGGTTATGAAGTTAGATTCACTAATGAAGGAGTGTTTGTGGAAGACCCTAGCAATGGGTATAAACAAATTGTTTCAAGGAAGAAAGAAGGAAGGTTGTTCACATTGAAGATTCAAGGTAATGTTGGTCATGCCTTGTTCACTTATGGAGGACATAAGATCTCTGAGTTAGATCTTTGGCACAAGAGGCTTGGACACTTCAATGAAAGAGGTATCAAAGATATGATTAACAATGGTTCAGTGCTTGGATTGCCTAATGTTGCAGGTCAACATATGACATACAGATGTGAGGCATGTCAATTAGGTAAGGCTCACAAACAATCTTACTCCAAGCATGGTTTCATGTATTCAGAGAAGCTTGAGTTGGTACACACAGATGTGTGGGGACCATCAAAGGATTTCAGTATCAATGGTTCAAGGAACTATGTGATTTATGTTGATGATGCTACCAGATGGATCACTATCTATGTGATCAAAGATAAGTCAAAAGTATTCAATACATTCAAACATTATCATGTGTATGTAGAAAGAATTACATGTCATAAATTGAAGAGACTAAGGTCAGATGGAGGGGGAGAGTATTTCTCTAATGAGTTCAGTGATTACTTGTGGAATGCAGGTTTAAAAAGGGAAATCACTTGCAGGTACTCTCCTCAACAAAATGGTGTAGCAGAGAGAAGAAATAGAACTCTTGTTGAGTTTGAAAGGTCAATGATGAAGGAGAAAAATTGCCCAAATTATTTGTGGGCTGAGGCTGTAAATACAGCTACTTATTTGGTCAATAGGCTACCATGTAAAGCTTTGCAGGGTATGACACCATATGAGGCATGGTGGGGTAAGAGACCTACCTTGGATCATTGCAAAATATTTGGATGTTTGGCATATGCATATTTGCCATCACAATTAAGACACAAGTTAGAACCTAAAGCTGAAAAGTATGTATTCATTGGTTATGATGACAAGCAGATGGGTTATAGATTGTGGAGTCCATCCACAAAGCAATTCATTGTGTCCAAGGATGTTACATTTGAAGAGCAAGGTACTTGGTATTGAGGTACAATCAATATTAATACAGGTGATGAAGAAGTTGTGAGTCAAAAGAAGGGTAAATCAAAGGTTCAGATATTTGATGAAGAGGAGAATAATGAAGTGCAGGTTGAAGTTGAAGAAATGCCAAGATTTGATCCTGAGTGTGAAGAACTAGAAACCTCAAGGAGTGGAGAACTTAGAAGGTCATCAAGACATAAGTGGCAACCTAGAAGGTATAGCTATGATACTTCTTTTTTGGCTACCAAAGATTATGCTTACATGATAAAGGTAGATGAAGACCCTTCCACATATGAAGAGGCAAAAGGTAAGGAAAATTGGGAGAAAGCTATGCAGGAAGAATATGATGCATTGATGGATAATCAGACATGGGATTTGGTTCCTAAACCAAATAGTAAGAAGATCATTGGATGCAAGTGGGTCTACAAGACAAAGAGATATGCAGATGGAAGTGTCTAGGTATAAAGCTAGACTTGTTGTGAAAGGGTTTGCTCAAACATATGGTATTGATTATGATGAGACCTATAGTCTTGTGGCAAAGATGACAACCATCAGGACACTCATAGCTATTGCTGCATGTAAAGGTTGGAAATTATGTCAATTAGATGTGAAGAATGCTTTTTTCAATGGTTACATTTCAGATGATGTTTTCATGGAGCAACCTCAAGGATTCAGAGATAGAAGGTATCAAGATCATGTATGTAAGCTCAAGAGAGCTTTGTATGGTTTGAAGCAGGCCCCAAGGGCATGGAATTATAGACTTGTGAAGTTCTTGAAAGAACTTGGATTTCAAGTATCTAAGGCAGATAGTAGCTTGCTTGTTAAAGCAAGTGATGATGGGTTCATTTATATGTGCATATATGTTGATAATATAATTCTTACAGGTACAGATGAGAAAGGCATTCAAAGCCTAAAGAAGCAAATGGAGAAAGAGTTCAAAATCAGTGACTTGGGAGACTTGTCATATTTCTTGGGCATGGAGATTTCATACACTCAACATGGAGTGTATGTGACTCAAGAAAGGTATCTGAGAAACTTGTTAATCCAATTTAAAATGAATGATTGCAGGGTAGCACCTACTCCAATGGAGGTAAATCACAAATCGAGTAGATATGGTGGAGAAGAATTCAAGGATATGAAGTTATATCAGAGTTTCGTTGGTAGTTTTATCTATGCTACATTAACTAGGCCTGATTTATCATATGCAGTTGGAGTTTTGTCTCAATTCATGCATTGTCCTAGGAAAGAACATTGGATTGTAGGTCAAATAGTGTTGAGGTACATTAAGGGTACACTCAAAGAGGGTTTGTATTATGGTTTTACATCAGATACAAACATCAAAATATATAGTGATGCAGATTGGGCAGGTAATCCTCATGATAGAAGATCAACATATGGATACTTGTGTTATGTGGGAGATAAGTTAATCTCTTGGTGTTCAAAGAAGCAACACACAATTGCTTTATCATCTACAGAAGCTGAGTACAAAGGTATGGTTGAAGCTGCAAAGGAAGTGATATGGCTTAAGACTCTCATGAAGAGTTTTGACACCATACAGAGTACACCTATCATTTATGGAGATAACATGAGTTCATTGTATTTAGCCGCTAATCCTGTGTTTCATGCAAGGACTAAACACATTGAGATTCAATATCACTTTCTGAGAGAGAAGGTGATGGATAAAGAGATTGAAGTCATACATACTTCAACAAAAGATCAGATAGCTGATATGCTTACCAAAAGCTTGGATGGACCAAAGCTACAAAAATTCAAAGACATGGCAGGCATAAAGAAGATAGAGAAAACCTCAATTGATGATTGAGGGGGAGCTGTTGGTGCACGACAATCACCAATTGATGTTTTGACATGGAAATGAAGTCAAGGATTTGAGAAGAGAACAAGTTGTGAAGCATGAAGGAAGGACATATTCAGGAGTTGAAAGATATGTACACATATGTACATTAATTCAGATGTAGCACACTTATATCTTTGTATAGACATGAGATTGTAAATATTTTTCCTATATATACAAGGAAAAATGTCGGGGCAAAGAGAGAGAGAATGTAGAGCATGAGAATTTAGTAGAATTAGATGTCATTAGACACTTATGAAGAGAATAGAATAGCTCTCTCATCCAGATGTAATTTTTCCAGAAATGAAGAGAAGTTGCACCCGATGTTTCTGTGCATTCTCCTTCTGTGCTTGATCATTTCAAGAATCCTTTTGTAGATGTCTAAGTTCATAGTTAATGAGTCTATGGTTAAAGTTTGAGAGCCTAATTGTAAACAGGCTGTGAGAATTGAGTAGGAACATTCATATGTAAAAGAGTGTTCATAGTTTTCTGAAACAGGCGCATTTTCGATGGTCAATGATTTGATCATTTCTCACTACACAGATTAAAGTTTTGCATGAATCAAGACTCAAAATCTAAGTTGAGAGGTAATCCATCTATGGCTAAAAGCATTTTCTTAAACGGGTTCTAGTTTTGGAGAACCATGTCTTAGAAGTTGCAGGTGTCAAAGTCGACTATACAGAGAGACAATTTCAGACATAGGTAGATTGTTTGAATCATTTCTCATAATTTACTCAAGCTTTTGAAGTGTTTTAACTTGGAGGAGGTGCGCAATCTCTAGGCAAAACATTCTACAAAGTTTTATAAAAAACTTTACACAAATGATTAGTCAATGAGTGATTAAGGTGCAACAAACTTTTCTGAGAAATGACTTTGTTCACAGTTAGCTAATTTCTTGATAGTTTGGTGCTTGTCTTCCAAAATTGGTTGAAGTTTAAAGTTATTCTTGATATAGAGGTGGTCTAACATCAAGAATAGCTTGTTCTTTTGGAGATTAACACTCTCCATCAGTATAGAATGGCATAGCTGAAGGGATCAATAGAACTATATAATATAGAGTTGTTTTGATGTTGCATCATGCAAACCTTTCATAAGGCTTTTGGGCAGAAACAGTGTTGACTATGGTTCATGTCATTAACCTTTCACTTAGTACTACCAAAGGTTTGAAAATGACATAAGATTTAAGGATAGGGAGGCCTCCATATTATGATATTCTTGGAGTTTTTGGATGTGAAGCATATGTTCATATATCCAAGAATCTTAGACAAAAGTTGGACAATAAGTCGAAGGAATGCATTTGTCTTGGATATGATTGAGATGGTCAATTCAAATATTACTTATGGGATCTTGTGACATGGTCAATGATCAATAGTAATGTCATTTTCAATGAGTCCAAGATGCATAAACAACCCATTAAGGAGGTTGAAGCGAGAATAGTGGTGTTTAAGGATACTAGTCCTCCAGTTAGTATGTATAAGAATACCACATATAGGGATGTTCATGAGTGTCAAATCAGATCAATCTCCAAATGTTGATGTTCAACAACCATTGAGTTGTTTTACGCGTGTCTTTCATCCACCTGATAGACATGTTCTGGGTTTGGATTTTGTTATGCTGACAAATGTTGTTGAGCCTTCTTGATACAAAGAGGGTTTGTATACAAAGGATCATGTCAAGTGGGAGTGTGCTATGAAGAGTGAATTGGATTCTATCCACAAGAATGGTACACTGGACTTGGTAAATTTGCCAAAGTGTGGGAAAGCTTTACCATGTAAATGGGTATAAAAGTTGAAACTCACATCGGATAGTGCTTCTCCAAAGTATATACTAATGCAAATGGTTTTAAGCAACAATATGGTGTTGATTTTGAGGAAATCTAATCTTCTCTCTAGTAGTCAAGATGACTGCACTATAGATGTTGCTTGGATTCTTTGCAACAGAGGACTTAGAGTTGGCCCAAATGGATGGGAAAACTGCTCTCTTGCATGGAGATCTTACAAATGAGATCTATATGGAGCATCCAAAGGGCCATGTAATTCCTGGCAAAGAGAGTTTAGTTTGTAAGCTAAAGAAGAGCTTATATGGACTTAAACAGTCCCTCAGACAATGATACCAAAAGTTTGATGCTTTTATGAAGTCTCAAGGCTTTTCTCAAAGCAATGAGGATCATTGCCTCTACACTAAGAGACGCTTAGATGGTAACTTGATATTCTTGATACTTTATGTCGATGATATGTTGATTGCTGGGAAGTCTTTTGATGAATTTTTATTGCTCAAAAAGAAGAGTGAGACATTTGATATGAAGGATTTAGGGGATTCCAAACATTTTCTTGGCATGCACATTACTTGTGATAGGATTAAAAGATGCATATACTTATCTTCAAATGAGTACATATCCAAATTACTTCACAGGGTGGAAAGACATTCAGTGCACCTTTACCTACATATGTGAAGTTGAGCAAGGATGATTGCCCAAAATCAGATGAGAAGAAGCAATTCATGAACAAAATTCCTTATTAGTATACTATTGGTAGTCTCATGTATGTTATGGTGGCTATGAAACTAGACATTGCATTTTCAATGGGACTTGTGAGCAAATATATGCCCAATCTTGGCAAGATGATTTTTAGATATCTGAGTGGAATTTAAGGACAAGTGTCTATGCTTGGGTAGAAGAGAGGCATCCAATATTGTTTACACAAATTCTGATTATGTTGCTTGTGTAGATGATCAAAAGTCTACATCAAGGTACATTTTTCACTTTGTTGGAGGTTCTATCTCTTGGAGATTTTATCTTGAAGAACGTACAATTGTTTCCACTACATAAGTAGAGTATGCTGATAGTTAGTGAGGCATGTAAAGAAGCATTGTGGATTTCTCCTCTTGCTTGTGATATGAGTCTACCTCAGCATACACCTCGTTTGCTCAGTAATAGTGAGAGCGCCATTGCTTTGGCTAAGAATCCGATCTATGCACATTAAGGTGAGGTATCATTAGGCACTGAGCACATTATTCTTGAGAAGGTTCATATAGGAGATAATGTTGTACATGTTGTGAATAAACCTCTACCACATGATAACTTTCAATACTATTGTCGCTTGATGGGGGTTACTTGATTCATGATCTTGTACATTTATTTATACATTGTGTAACATGCCCATCACATGGGAGCCATAGTTTCTATCCTTACACTCATGTATTCTTTATCATTCTTTATTTTTTCTCCCATAGTCACTTTGGCCATATTGGTCTTCATTGGGAGACTATTACCATTAGTGTCCATGTCAAAGGCCAAATGGCCATTGAACACTTTTGTACATGTTATTTTATAAAATATATAGTGGCTTCGTCAGTCACAAACTGATAGTTCAACCACATTTTATAAAACCTAGGAAATTTGTGTTCGAAGCCGCGATGTTCTATGTAGTTTCTGTGTATTTTGTAGGCTCGTGTGCAATAGCATGCGCATCATATAGATCTCAATTTTCGACTCTTAAGGCATCGTCATGAAGCTCTCATAAAAGCGGAATCCATCATGGTGCATCATTATTGCACACTTCACACTTCTCTCCTTAGCATACATCATGAGTTCAATGTCTACTTCCTGCAAAGTTTGAATTAGACCTTTTTTTAATTAAAATTTCATCATAGACATTCAAAATCAATATAGAAACGTTTTTCTTATGATAAATACTTATTTAAATGGAATCTTGACCCCATATCTATTTGACGTTTCATGTAAACGGTAGTTTAAACTTCTCCCTTTGACTCAAAAAACAAAGTGAACCATATCTTGCTCCGTCACAAAGTGCACTCGTTGTAAGATCGATTGAAGGAAACATTCACATGGAATCTACATGGAGGAGAGAGACTTGTTTGAATAAATTTTAAAGGGCAATATGTAGTTACCATTTGGTGAGGAGAGACTTGAGAGTAGGGTTCACAAACATAGTCGATACTCTTATTCCACTTATCAATAGCTTGGAAACAAGAATGGTACTCCGTCTTGATATTGCTCACAGCATGGACTTGATTTTTCATATAACCTTGGTTTGAATATGAATCTAGAGATCATCAAGAACAAGGTAAGATTGATCCAAAAACTCTACCATCTATCATAAGGACCCTACACATCAATAAAGTTATACATGATGGGCTAACTGTAGAGTTTGCCATGAGCCAAAAGAAACATTTTGGACTCATCCACTCCTTAAGGTCGATGGTCCTTTCCACTTGGACATTCATGAGTTTAGGTATTCAAATCAATCTTTAAAACCTATATATAATGATGAATGAATTTGACCATATCTTCTGATGGGGTAGAGGACCAATCTCACTTTACACACCATGTTCTACCCATAGTTGTGAATGGCATTCCACGGAACAAAATTACTCCAAATTGTGCCCTCAAAATCCCATTCAACCTATCTCAAATGCTCCAATCAATTATGTGGCCATTGTTGTGGCACTACTTCAATTGTAGCATTTTCAAATATTGCTACAATACTTCAAAAAAATTCAATCCAAGTGACTGTTAAAGGTGAGATCGTTTATTATTAACGTAACTGTTAACTGCCTACCGCAGCCGTTAATTACTAGTTTAAAACAACAATCCTTCAGAGACTCCAGAATCTGGTTCCACACCTGCGTACCAGATATTTCCGAGTCTCTCTTTCTCTGTACTCAATCTTACCGCAAAATAAACTGACTCTAACCATGTGGGTCCTTGGGAGTGGTAGGGGTCTGTTGACAGAGGCCCTGTACTATTTTCCCAACTCCTCACTCAACCGTAGTTATGGTTTTCACGCCTTAGCTCAGTTTTGCTCCTGAACAACTTCAACTAGACCAATGTGCTGGACTCAGAGCTCCCAGACTGTTCCTGCCATAGTGGTTGAGCAGTAGTCCGAAATGACAGTCCAGTACTTTTAGTAACTTAACAGGTCATCACACGCAATTCTTCTTGTCAGTTCACAGACTTACCGTGTATCTACCTTCAACCCGTAATATCTACTGTCCGCAAGACGTGTCGCAACATTATTACCATTCTACGCGTACTTAGACATTACCGGCACTACCTTTGAACACAGGCCATAATACCGACTCAGTCACTTACAAAGCATCATAGCAACTCATGTCCATTCGTCACGCTTACCTATTCCACCGAAGAAATAGCAAATAGACAACACACTAACACCTTACGCATAATCAAAGATACCTTAACTCGTTATCGAACAGAATCTCACAATCGCAGTACCGACTCGTAACACCACAGTGTATCACGCATACGCAGTCAAATGATTACACAGATAAGGCGCGCAGAACAGGACAGAACCAAGATACTCTACTCGTTTACACACAGTAGAAGAGTTAATCCCAAATCAGGGCTCTCACAATACACTCGCAACTTCCCAAAAACGGGACTCCTTCTCTCGTCCCTCTGCTGTTCTTTTCATTGCTTTAAATAGAATTTTGTTACAAGGCTTGCGCGAATCTTTCTTTACTGCGTACTTCCAGAAGGGTTCTTTCTACATTAAAAACCTCTGTCTAAGTACAATTGTCCTTATTCGGCGGCCGTCTAACACTGGCACGCACGGTGGACTCGAACCCGCAAGTTCCTATGGTTCAGATACTAAACCTTCTAAGTACATACTTCGGGCGAGCCTAAATGTTCGGGTAATTTTCTTTTTGAGGGTTTCTAACATTTGCACTAAGGTGGTAGGTTCTAATAATTGGGCGTCGGTTATGACTGCACTGAGGGCTATGGCTTGATTTAACAAAATTTCGGCTTGGGTTTGAAGAAAAGCCTCCTGGAGATAAAAGTCGTTGGCTAATGCCGCATCTCGGGCTGTCGTTATTTCAGTCAGTTTGGTCTGCATCTCTCTGATGCACTCCTTCTGGTTGCGTATTTGGTTGTCTTGGCGTTCAAACTGCTGGGTTTGGAAATCCAGAGTTTTCTTCAGTGAATCTCGTTCTCGGCGCGTCCTGTCAATATCTTTTTGGTATTGGCCTTCCTTTAGTAATTGTTGTTTGAGAATACGGTTGACCGCGTCGGCACATTCTTCGGCTCGCCGTAATTGCTCTTCAACTTGGTCGGCTTCTTTCTGTTGGTCCTGCATCTTCTGGGTGGTTTCTTGTAATTGCATCTTCGTGTCTGTGATCAATTCTTCGAGAGATACGTTGATATCTTCTTGTTCTTGAAGGGCGGCCTTCAGTGTTCGAATTTCCTCATGTGCGTCGTGTATGAGTTGGTCTTTGGCAGCTAGCTGGTCCAGGGCTGCATCTCGTTGTTGTACTAGCGTCTGTTCTGTCGAAACTCGTGCTTGGAGTTCTGCTAGCTGTGTCCGGAGTTGATGATTCTCGGTCTTTACGGCATCAACTTCTTCCTGGAGGGGGGCGATGTCGGCTTCCAGGGTGTCTACCTTGTGCTGGTATTCGAGTTTCAGGTGGTCCGTGGCTGCCGTAAACTGGGCGGGTAGCTGGTGTGATAACTGGATGAGGAACTGCCCCATGGCGGCAAGTTCCGAGAATGCGTTATGTGGCGGTGGTGGTGGAGGATGACGAGGTTGAGAGGATGTGTCGGTGAGTAGTTGCTGGGAGTTTGGCGGAGAGTAGTTAGGGGAGGAAGAGGAGGATGCTGCGGGTTCAGTGGTGGGTGGGAGGGGTGGTTCCGGTGGGGGTAGGGGTTTGGCAGGAGGTGGTGTAGGGAGAACGGTATCTGAGGGGTTTACCTTGGCGAGTGTTTGTTGTATGGTTTCTGTCTGGTTGATGGCGTCGATGAGTTGATCCAGTGCTTTGGTGGCCGATTCCTGTTCATCCTGGTGCTGCTCAGATTCTTTTTCTGTGGACACTATTTCTGTCTCTGCTTGATCCTGCTGATCTGGTTGTTCCGTCGATGTTTCGATGTGTGTGGCGGTGTCGTGGTATGTTTCCTCTTGGTCGTCTGGCTTGGTCTCCTGATCTTTTCCGGCGGATCCTTGGACTTCGCTTTCCGAGGAGCTGATCCGAATTCGCTTGGTACGGAAGAGCTGATTAATCTCTTCGTCTTCTTCTTCAGTGTCCTCGATTGGTTGTGCGGATTCTTCGTGTCGAAGTGCGGGGCCTGCGGGTGGGGGTTGTGCGGCGAGGATGGTTGGGAAGAGGAAGGAGATGATGTGGGGAAGGCGAGAGCGGGGGGTAGAACCCTTTTGGAGTTGTTTTACGATAGCTACACATTCTTTATGGATTCTAAGGAAAAAGTAAGAGGCAAAATTTACAGGTTCGCGGGCAGCTAAGTCTAAGGCGGAGTAGAAGGGGCGAGAGATGCCATATGTTCGTTTTTGCAAGTTAAGGATGGCTACAAGGAACTGTAGGGCGGATCGCTCGGGTTCTGGGCGGCATAGAATGGCGTATTCGTTTGATGAGGAACGGGGAAAGAGTTCGGTCATACGGGCAAAAGGGATGGTAGGGCCATTTTCGCGGCCTTGCGGGGTGAGGCGGTAGGCGTCGGCAAAGGCTTGGAAGGTGATGACGGTTCTATGTGGGAGGGAAAGGAAGACCCACTGTCGCTCGGTGGCGGAGCTTTGGGCAATGGCTTGGATGATCTGTGCGGAGAAGGGATGGGCTTCCACTGAGTGCCAAGGCAACTCAGCGAAGTTGGCCAACCCTCTGCATCGCAGGTATTCGCCTAAGTCTGTAGGGATACCTTCGCGGAAAGAAGCGTAGTTGGCTAGCGCTTCCATGGCGTTCACAGTGCACACTTACAGAAAACACAGAATACTGAGATAACACACATAATCACGAAAACACAATAGCGGTTTTTGGCGCAACTCAGGGGGTTAAATATGGAGAACACGGTGTGGGGGTGAATATCATTGTGTGGTGCGGGAATGATACGGTTTGCATGCTAGCGTGCGTACTGAATGACCGGTAGGGAGAGGCGGCTGGTATCATAAAGATTTGTACAAAAGACGGCTAAAAGCAAAACATAAAAATTTATACAAAACGTGGCTCGTCGCCGCATAATTAAGGCGTACTGGTAGTGGGATAATACGGCCGCAACTTCGATCCATTAATTACTTTTGGAAGTGGAATTTCGGTCAACGTAGTCAACCGAAAAGTTGCCGGACCTACTTGTGCTGAGATCTTGAAAGGGCCGAACCATCATAGTTTGAATTTTCCTGCTGCTCTGTCCGATTTTGCGTTATAGAAGAGTACAAGCTGTCCTACCGAAAAGATTGGCGTCTTCAAATATCGATCGTGTGTCTTAGCTTGCCTTAGTTGAACTTCGCGCATAGTTAAAAAACTGAGCCATCGGTGCTCATCAAGTTCTCTGAGTGCGTCCATTCGTGCTGTCAGTGAAGATTCCGGTAGCATCTTCTGAGTGATTGCTACCCGCAAACTTGGGATGACTACTTCCATGGGAGCGATTGCTTCTAAGCCATAAGCTAGCTTGAAAGGTGTCAAGCCTGTTGTTACTTTATATGTAGTTCGGTATGCCCATAATACTGCAGGTAGTAGTTGATCCCATCTTTCCGGTGCTTCCATGATCAATTTCCGGAGGATGTTTAACAGTGATTTGTTTGTACTTTCAGCCAATCCATTGGCACGTGGATAATAAGGAGAGCTAAATTTATGTGTGACTTGGAAAGACTGTGTGAGTGCCTTCATTAAATTGTTTGCAAAATGAGTGCCTTGATCTGAGACAATTTCCAGTGGTAAACCAAATCGTGGGAAGACATCCGTAAGTAGACATTTTGCTACCGTAACTGCTGTTGCAGACCGCAAAGCCCAAGCTTCTGCCCATCTAGTTGCGTAATCTGTGCAAGTCAGTATGTATCGATTGTTACTGGATACTGCTGGAGGTGTAATTGGCCCGATAAAATCTAAACCCCATTTCTGAAAAGGTTCTAATGGTAAGATGGGTTGCAGGGGAAAAAGATGCCGTTGTAAAGGCTGACCAGCTCTTTGGCAAGCATCGCATTGTTTAACAAATTGTGAGATATCTCTGTACATAGTTGGCCACCAGAGTCCTCCTTGCAGAATTTTCCGGTGAGTTAAGTCTACTGCAAAATGGCCACCGGGAGGAATTGAGTGAGCCAAAGTGATAACTGAGTTAACTTCATGTGGTGGAATACAGCGAAGTAGGATTCCGGTATGATCTGTATAATATAGTTCTCCAGCAACTAACCGAAATCGGTGGCTAAAAACTGCGATTTTCCTTCGAACTGTCTTGGCAGTCTCGGCTGGAAAGCATCCTTCGGTGAGAAAAGTTAGAATCTGATCATAGTATGTATGTGGTGTTTGTACTTTGGTAGTTTCATCGTGCAGTGGTTCAGCATTGTAAATTGCAGGAGTCGTGTCATCTATGCCTACCGGAGCTTCACCGGAATCTAGGCGTGATAAAAAATCTGCTAAGGCATGTGCATTTCCGGGTCGGTGAATGACATCATAGTCGAATTTTTGTAAAAGTAGCACCCATCGTGCTAATCGTCCTCCTAAGTGCTGCTGTCTTACTAGATAAACAAGGGCAGCATGATCCACGTGAAAGGTAAATTTACGGCCTAGTAGGTAATGTCTGAACTTTTTGATTGAGTAAATCAATCCTAGACATTCTCTTTCCGTGGTGGAGTAGTTCTTTTCTGCAGGCGCAAGCCTTCTACTAGCGTAATAAACAGGGCGAAACCACTTATCTGTTTGCTGCATCAGAATACTGCCGATTGCAATATCTGAAGCGTCGACAAAAACATGGAACGGATTGTCCCAGTCCGATGGTTGTAAAATTGGAGCGTGCGTCAGGAGAGACTTGAGTCGATCAAATGTAGTTTGACATTCTTCAGTCCATTCAAACTGTCGGGGAGTTTTTGTGATTAGCTTGTTCAGTGGCACTGCTAGGTGAGCAAGCCACCGTAAGTGTCTGCCATGCCACCGTATTTGACCCATAAAACGCATTACTTCCTTCGGAGTTGTGGGTATCGGGGCTTCTAAAATCGCTGAAATCTTATCCGGGTCCACTCGAATACCTTGGGCAGATACAATATGCCCAAGTAGTTTGCCACATGAAACTGCAAACACGGATTTGTTGGGATTAAGGCAGAGTCTATATTCTCTACACTTCTGAAAACAGCATCGTAAATGAAACAAATGGGCTATCATCTTCCCAAAGATTGAGAAGTCGTCGAGATATACTTGCATGAATGAAGTGAGATAAGGAGAAAATATCTCCTGCATACATCTTTGAAATGTGCTTGGTGCATTTCTCAATCCGAACCACATTACTGTGCAGGCAAAGACACCCCAATTGGTAATGAAGGCAGTTTTTGGTATATCCTCTTCAGCCATTCTAACCTGGTTGTACCCGCTGTATCCATCTAAAAATGAATACATTTCATGACCTGCGACTCTATCAAGCATGGTATCCAAAAAGGGAATCGTGAAAGGATCTGGTACTGTTGCTGCATTTAATTTCCGGTAATCCACACAGATTCGTAACTGCTTGTTTTTCTTTGGCACGATCACGATGGGTGAGATCCATTCAGCGTGTTCTACTGGTACAATGAATCCAACTTTTAATAGTCTATCAAGTTCGGCTTTTACCTGTGATGCATAATGGGGGTTCATTTTGTAGCTGGGTTGTCTTTTTGGTTTCACTTCCGGTTTCAACATGACCCTGTGTTGATAGATGCGCGGATCTAATCCTTTCATGTCTTTGTAATCCCATGCAAAGACGTCTGCGAATTCGCGAAGAAGTTTAATCAAATCCTCCTTAAATGTTTCCGGTAAGTTCTGCCTCATCTTCACAGGTCGTGGGTGGTCTCTATCTCCTAGATTGTACGTGATCAGCTGGTCTTCTGGAACATAAAATTGTTGAGGTTTCTCTGTATCATCTGTTGGCTTGAACAGTGGTTGTAATTCGTCGTCATGGGTTGAGGAAGCATCTTCCTGGACCGACTTTCCGATGATAGCTACTACTGTACATACTGACGTGTTCCAGTTATCTATGACGGATTGTAGGTCAACAGTTCCTAGAGACATTAAATCGGCATTACTCTTCAGAAATTGCTCTTCTTCATCATCTGACAGTCCATCTAACATATGAACTGGTTCAGCAAAGTACGGTCTGGCGTGAGGTTCGCAAGATTGCATAGCATCTAGTTTCACCACATATTTACGATGGGCATCCTTGAATGTAAGCTCTTGTGCAGACCAGTCCTGTATTACCTTCGCATGCTTCAGCCAAGGTCGCCCGAAAAGAAGATTGTAATCCAAAGTGGATTCGGGTAGATCTAGTATGACAAAAGTCATCTTGAAAGTTGTACCTTGTAGAGTGATGGGTACATTCCGCACAAGTCCTACAGGATGGACTCTCGATTGATCCGCCATTCGAACAAAGAATTGAACTAGTTCAATTTCGGTCCAGCCTAGCTTTTTGCATAACGCTGCGGTCGCAATGTTTACGCCTGAGCCTCCATCAATTAATACCTGCGTGATCATCTGATTCTTATACCATACTGTGATCAAGGGCACTGCGTGATCAATCGCAGCATCAGGTTCCGGTTGAACTGCGGCTGTCGTCGGAATGCAAGAAGGTACTGGGCTGAATTGTTGCTGAAACTGTTGTCGGATCCCGGGCACTAAGGCCAGAAGTTGGCCTAGAGGCAGCGTGATGGATGCTTTGGACAAAATTTCCCAGGCCTGTTGAGCTTGATTGTCTTGTTCTTTTGGACTTGAAGTTTCTACTGACGCAGAAGTGTCTGCTGTTGTCTCTACTGATGATGATGGCCCTACTGATGCATCCTTTTGTGTTGTTTCATTCTTTGATGAAGAAGCCTGAGTCACCGGAATAGGTTCTGGGAACACTGGTGGTTCTGTTGTGGTCCAGTGACTAGCTTTGTTATACATCCTTCGTTGTTCTTGTATCCCTGGTTCAAAGATTTCTGCCGCCGGCTGAAGTTGTTTACCGGAACGGGTCTGGACTGTAGCAGTCTGTGTCTCGATTGGTGTAATTTTTACCATGTTGGCCATGGGATTTTGGCATTCCTTCTTTCTTTGATCATACTCTATTGCGTCTTTACAAAACCTTCTAATGTGGCCGAATTCGCCACAGAAATGACAGCGTGGAGGTGGTAACTCAGGGTTTTCCGGTGGTGGTCCATTCTGCCATCGGTTGGCATTATAAGTGTTGTTTCTCTGTCCTCAGTAGTTCCGAAATCCTTGTTGTTGAGTGTTTCTCAGTTGCGGAGGCACATAGTGATTTACTGGTTGGCCATGTTCTTGGATGACTGCATTGACGGTTGCTGTCCCTTGTATTCTAGCGTTGTAGACACAGTTTCCGGTGGTGTGTCCGGTAGTGTTGCAGATAGCGCAAAACACTTGGTTCAGTGCACAGTTGGCACTTGTATGCCCCGAATTTTTGCATGTGGTGCAATATACTTGCCTGGTGATATCTTCAGCCATATTTTTGTTTGTTTTTAACCATTCCAAGTCTTCTGAAAATCCACCAACCTTGGATTCTAGCTGTAGAGCCATTGCAATGACGGCATCCAAGGTCATAGCTCCGACACATCTTATGATCATGATCTGCTTCAGTTGTGGGGTTAATCCATTGATAAACCATTGAGAGATGACATCATCGGGTAGATTAGCGTGAGCCTGTGGTATCTGCCGTAAATGTGTTCTAAAGAGGGTAGCGTACTCCTGGACGGTCTGATTTACCTTCTGTCTGTTGTTCTCTAGATACTCAAAGATTTCAGCAAGATTCTTCTTTAGTCTGAATCGCTGTAAAAAGGCGTCTCGTACTGCATCGTAAGTACCGAAATGATTGATATCGTATTCCGTGAGCCATCTCGCCGCTTCATTGATCAGTGTAGATTGAAAAACAATTGCTTTATACGCCTGATCTGGTGGATGGTTAAGAACTGCATAACTTATCTCAAAAGTTCGTACGTGGGCGTCTGGGTCGTCTCCTGGGAATCCACCGAATTTCGTGTAGGTTACTCCTGTTGGAGGTGGCCTTGGCGGTCCTAGCTGTTGTTGTTGATGTTGCCCGCTCATTGTGAAGGGTTCAGGGTTTCCTTCTCTATCTCGGGATTGATTGGGTGAACTATCGGGACTTGTATCGCCGGATGGTGCATTTTCCGGTGTGCTGTTTCGACTTAAGATGCTTCGGATCTCTGTTTCGAACAGCTTTCCTTCCTTCTGGATGTCTAATATTCGAAATCTTTCTTCCAAACACGAAGGTTGAGCTGATGATGTCGAAAAAAGGCTAACCCTTTGCCAGCGATCGGCGATTCTATCACCGGAATCTCACCGGAATGAACCGAACTTGGGCCAGAATGCCCTGTTTTACTACTTTTGCCGAATTTTCCTAACGTATTTCTGACCGTGGATAACTCTAAATCTTTATCTGATATTGTTAAACTAGGTTCCAACGGCGTTTTGATAGAGTCTGGACTTGCTATAGCTTCGATAGGCCGGGTCGAAGTAGCATCAAAATGTATCGAAGGCGTTGACCGTTCTACCGGAATATGACCGGAATCAGTTGTAACGTTTCTACTTTTCTTGACCACTTGGTCAGATCTAGTTATGCCTGCTTCTCCCGAGGCTATCTTTTGTGATTTTCGTGCTTCAATCTGACGATTCTTAGGATATGTTTCGCCCGATCGAGTGACCGGCATGTATCATTGCCCAGTGATACTATCTGAGCAGTTTGCAACAATCTGGATCTGTTGCTACTATCAGTGAAGCAAATGTTGCTGGATGTTTGCTTCTTACAAACCGTTAGCGCTCTAATGCCACTGTCTCACAAGTGACTCGTAATCAAGTGCTACTTTACCGCAGGGACTGGTAATCAGTTGCCACTTTCCCACAGGCAACGGGCTAGAGAACTGGCAAACGGATGCCACTTTTCCACAGACAACGGGCGAGAGAACTGGCAAGCGGATGCCACTTTCCCACAGACAGCGGGCCAGAGAACTGGCAAGCGGATGCCACTTTCCCACAGACGGTGCCAAATGTTAAAGGTAAGATCGTTTATTATTAACGTAACTGTTAACTGCCTACCGTAGCTGTTAATTACTAGTTTAAAACAACAATCCTTCAGAGACTCCAGAATCTGGTTCCACACCTGCGTACCAGATATTTCCGAGTCTCTCTTTCTCTGTACTCAATCTTACCGCAAAATAAACTGACTCTAACCATGTGGGTCCTTGGGAGTGGTAGGGGTCTGTTGACAGAGGCCCTGTACTATTTTCCCAACTCCTCACTCAACCGTAGTTATGGTTTTCACGCCTTAGCTCAGTTTTGCTCCTGAACAACTTCAACTAGACCAATGTGCTGGACTCAGAGCTCCCCGACTGTTCCTGCCATAGTGGTTGAGCAGTAGTCCGAAATGACAGTCCAGTACTTTTAGTAACTTAACAGGTCATCACACGCAATTCTTCTTGTCAGTTCACAGACTTACCGTGTATCTACCTTCAACCCGTAATATCTACTGTCCGCAAGACGTGTCGCAACATTATTACCATTCTACGCGTACTTAGACATTACCGGCACTACCTTTGAACACAGGCCATAATACCGACTCAGTCACTTACAAAGCATCATAGCAACTCATGTCCATTCGTCACGCTTACCTATTCCACCGAAGAAATAGCAAATAGACAACACACTAACACCTTACGCATAATCAAAGATACCTTAACTCGTTATCGAACAGAATCTCACAATCGCAGTACCGACTCGTAACACCACAGTGTATCAAGCATACGCAGTCAAATGATTACACAGATAAGGCGCGCAGAACAGGACAGAACCAAGATACTCTACTCGTTTACACACAGTAGAAGAGTTAATCCCAAATCAGGGCTCTCACAATACACTCGCAACTTCCCAAAAACGGGACTCCTTCTCTCGTCCCTCTGCTGTTCTTTTCATTGCTTTAAATAGAATTTTGTTACAAGGCTTGCGCGAATCTTTCTTTACCACGTACTTCCAGAAGGGTTCTTTCTACATTAAAAACCTCTGTCTAAGTACAATTGTCCTTATTCGGCGGCCGTCTAACATGACTTAGACGAATCAAGCCTCTACACCTATAATTATTGTTACAAATGTTACATCTGAACCCACACATACAAACAACACCTAAAAGTCTGTAGCCATTATGTCCTTTGGGATGATGTTGATAGTAATGCCCATGCCAATCACCATCACAACCTACAATCCCTCCCACATTTCGGTATTGTCCACCTCAATTTCCAATCCAATATTCCCCGTAGGCCAACAAATGCATCCAATACCACTAACTGTTCCCATTTCTCAAGCCCTAGCACAACCACAACCACAACCAGAGCTCATATGCCACATGACCCTATTGCAAGACATGAATTTGGAAGAATGCTTAGACCTTCCCAATTGGAAAAGTATACGTGAGACTAATACGTGACCCAACATAGTTCTAATTTCCACTTAGCATACACAACTTCCAAACCATTGATAAAATCTTGAGGGCCTTCCTTGTTATTCTTAATGTCCATGTGAAGGGCCAAATGGCCATCAAATACTTTTGCATATGTCCTATAATAAAACATATGGTGTCAACAACCATAGGCTTGATGCACAATTTTTTTCTTCTTTGACATCCTATGAAAATCCCTTGAAGCCATGTAAATGCACTAGAGGAGTCCTCTAAATGCATAAACCCCAATCATTGTATCATAATCCTTGTAAAATATTAGGAAATTAGAGTTAGTCGATAAAAGTGTCGGTCTCTTGTGTGAAAGGACCATTTTTAGGGCACATGTATATAAGTCACTTTGTGACTCTTGTAAAGAACTTTTGCCATTGTGAGCTTTGAGAAGAATTTTGAATTCGCTTCTTTCTTGCTGATTTCGTTCTTCTCCATGATCGTTTGTGTGTGAGTAATGCTTGAAATGTGTGTGTAGGACTATTGTCTACCCCTTCCCATTGCTTTGAACTGTTGTAGTGTCTGTGTGAGCCATAGGGAGTTGTAGAGCAAGTGTTGGTGTTTCCCACCATTCATTATTTTGCTCATAACTTGAAGTCTGTTTGTTAATTGACTGAAAATACTCTGATAGATGCGTCTCGTCAAGAGCTTCAAAAAGAACCCACTGTTGACCATATTTGGAATTTGGAGCTAAGAGAAAAGTTCAAATTTGTGCTTACTACTTTAAATGGTATTATGACATGCATTTTCAAAGGATTAGTGAGTTGGAGAGGTAGTTGAGGATAGTCACATGCATTGTTGCTTAGATTCTTCACCTATCATCATGTGTGTACACATCTTCATACACTTGGTTCATTTGATTCCTCGGATTGATCATTAAACGCGTATTAATCCACCACTATATGCACTGGTGGGGTGAATGAGGTACAGTCTCATCGACACAAGTCCCTAAGGCTTCACGACTTAGGTACACACATTTTTTGTGCCATTGCCGGGGAAAAAAACTTAACCAAGGTGCCTTCGTGATGGTTATAGCTTTGGAGTGAAGGAATCGTAGTTGTAGAGGTGAATTCATTCAGTGGAAAGACATTAAGTAAATCAGCACTTGTTACTCCACACTTTTGGAGTGTGTGTAATGAGTTTTTAGGTTTAGGGTTAGGAGTGAGGAAGTAAGGGAAGATTTAGGGTTAGGTAGGAGTGATGAGTAGAGTAGGGAGAAGTAGAACATCACAAGAAAACCCAAAAAGTTTTGTCAAATTTAGTTCAGTTCAGGCACTTGGCAAACCAAGGCCATAAAACCTAAAAACTCAGTTCATTCAGTCACTTGTGTGAACAAATATCATGGGAGAGCAGCGACCGGTATCACCAAGGTGGTATCGCACTAAGCAAGAAAATAGTCATCTTTGTGAGCCCAAGGCTTATTACAAGGCATCCTTGATAATGATTTCTTCAAATTTAGTATCTCAAAAACATCACAAGAACACGCACAAACTTGATTAAAGTCGCATCCGGTATCGCGGGGTAGAACAGAAGAATTTTAAGTGGTTTTTGAGTAGTACAGGGGGTCAAAAGTGAAGGGGGGAGAGAAATAAGTACATTGCATATATTTTTTTAGTTTTGATCATTTTTGCTAGTAGTATCATGATCGGTTGAGTTTTGGTATCGCAATACCAAAATTCCCTAGTATCGCGATACTCGCCAGTATTGTATCGTACATGCCCACTTGAGGTATCACGATACCATCAAGGTATCGTGTATCATCAAGTGTTGGTATCACGATATCGGTCACCCGGTGGTATCGTATCGCGGTCCACCTGGTATCATATCATGTCGGTCAAGGTATCGTATTGTTGATCGAGCAGTATCGTATCGTGTGCATGTTGGTATCGTATTGTGAGGACTAATATCATATTGCACATAAAATTGGTATCGTATCATTGGAAAGCTAGTATCTATCGTCCAGAGAGCTAATTGGTATCGTATCGTGAGCGACCTTGATATCATGTCATGGGCCATGTCAATATCATATCGCCAGTTATCCTAGTATCATATCATGAGGCAAGTATCATATCATGTGCAACAGAGGATCATGTGCAACTCCAGTATCGTACAGTGCCAACCGGTAGAATCGTATCGTGGTAGACCCTTGGTATCGTATCGTGCCAAATGTGGTATCGTATCGCCTGTGTGGTATCATTCAAGACAACTCAGACAAATTGAAGGTAAAATTTGGAGTGATTGAGGAGATAATTAAGGGGAAGAGGAGAGCAGACATAGACCTAAAGGGGTGAATGAACTTAAGATCAGGACGGGTGCTAAGTAGCTGGAGAAGTGTCTCTCATTGGTAGGAAGTGCATCACAAGCTAGCCATCACTTGATCTACTCGGACACCTCTAGTGACTCAGAGGACGAACTACCCATGGCCTTAGAGGACATGCATCGTTCTATTCCTCAGGAGAAATTAATGTCAATCGTAGAGGGTGAATACCATACCTCTCTGTAGTATGTGTCCACAAATCAACAAGGAATCCCAATTTACCTTGACAGCTTAAATAGGTATGTCGCAAGAATGGTAAACTCTGTAGAGTCAACAATGGTACCCAGACCCGTAGTTAAGTATGAAGGAGTGTACATGGATAAGTTAGGTCAAATCTACATAGTGATGGAAAACCCAGATCAAATCAATGAGAGAGGAGAACTATAAGGAAAAGGGAATTCGAGGAAATCTAACCCTGAAGAACTTGTGACTACCCCAAGGGGCAAGTCTGTGGTTACTCAAGTCTTGAGAGGGGATTTGATACCTCAAGATGATTACATGTTGAACGTATATGTGATTCATGGGCCAGACCTACTATTACAGACTGATTCACCCACTCGAGGACAAGAGGTGAGTCTGGTGACTGTTTATGAATTAAAGGATCTGGAAGATGAGTCTAAAGTCACATACCTATACCAAAACCAAAGAAGGTATTGGCCAGTAGATGAAGTCCATAGGCCTCAATTGAAATAGATGGGGTTGCATGTATTCCCTCCTCGAGAGCAAGCAACTACTTCCCACAACCCTTTTGGAACCCACCAAGGAACAAAGAATACAATGTCTGGACAAATTAGCTAGTGAAGTATCCCCAACCGAACACATGTGCAATTCACAATGCCAGGAATGCATTCACACAACCAAACCAACTTAGGGATAGGTAACATGAACCGTCCACCCATTAGACCAAGGCCACAACCTGGTGTGCAACTAGGAATGCATCCAATTAGACCAACAATTCCTATAATGCCCAGACCACCAAAATCTGTAAGAAGGCTGAGACCAATTCAAGTTGCTAAATGTATGAGAAATCACTATGATGTAATGAGAGATCCCTATGATCAAATAGTAGAATTTAAGCAAGTGTTATGACCAGAACAAGTGGATGACTTCTTTGTGCAGTATGAGTCCTTTGGACTCACAGCAATAGCTTTGACTTGGTTCCAACCATTGGATCCAAATCATTTTGGAAATATTAAACAATTTTTCCAAGAGTTCATTGGAGAATTTACTAAGCGAGGGATTAAACAAAAATCGTCATCCTTAATTCATAGTTTCAAACAAAGGCCAAATGAAACCGTAAAAATAACTGCCTGAAGATTTAACCAATATGTTGACAGATGCCCAGTAACAAAAAGACCTCCGAGAAAAAAATGATATCACTATTCTTAGATAGATTGACTAACGGAACCTTAAGAACCTTAGTTTATGTAAAACAGCTCGAGACATTGGTGAGTGCCTTCACGAATGCATTGATATAGAAGACAACCTAGCTGATGACCTCAAAAGTACACCAAGCTCTACTAAATCAGAGGACACTAGGAGTACAATGACAACTAGTTCTAGTAATGTGGAGGAGCTAGCAGAACTAGTAGCTAAGAAGTTAGGAGTCCATGGACAGAGAAATTATCAAAACCCACCAATGAGAATGCCAATGCTAAGGAGATGTAGCCTATGTGGTGGAGATCATCCATCTCATATGTGTGCAAGAGGAAGAGTAGGCATGCCACAATCTTATCCATACAATAGGCAACCACTCCAAGGACCCAACCTGTACTGTTATATTGAGCAGAAGTACACCAACCATGCTACTAAAAATTACCCATTTAATAGACACCCAAGGCGAGTGAATCAACCTCAGTATAGGCCTTACGGATACCCTCCCAGAGAACAAGGAAGAGAGATCCCGAGATACAATCCCTATCCAAGCCCACAAGGAGCACCGAGACCTTATGAAAAAGGAGGATACGGACAACCACAACCAGTGTTAGGACAACAACCACCCTTTCCTCAGAAGGTAGTGCCATTCAAATACACCCAACCAGAGGAGAACATGGAAAGAGCAATAGTGCCAGCGATGCCTTTAGCTAGTGCAGAAACAACAAATCAGGGAAACGAGCAAACCCAAGGAGAATACTATCCTTATAATAACAGTCTTGTGGAGTATGCCCAAACCTATGACCAATAAATATTATGGATATGAAGGATACGACAATCCCTATGGACCAGAGTATGCAAATCTGATGTACACTACACCTAAGGCACCAACACCTATGAGACCACCCATTAGATTGCTTGTGCCAAAAGGACCATGCTATAGGTGCGGAGGAGATCATTTCATAAGAGAATGCACTCTACCAGACAACCCACCACCTCTTAGAACATGGGAAGGATACTGCAATGAGTGTGGAAAGGAACATCTATTTAGAGATTGCTTGAAAAATCCCAATAAGACTCATAACATAACATAGATCAATGTGATAGAAGTGATTGAATCATCGAGAAGTGATAAAGAATACACATTACCATTGAAAGCCATTACTTGAGCCCAAGCCAAAGGACAAGGGATAAAAAAAATTAGATTTCGAACAAGAGGTGAATAAGGATCAAGAGCCAAAGATACAGGTATGAGAAGATTCAGAAGACCCACTTGAGAGTAACCAAACCAAGAAGATGCAAAGTTGGAACATTAGAAGGGAAAAACTTAGAAATAAATGGATGAAGAAGAGAAATAAAAAGGACAAGGAAGATGTAAAAGAAAGTAGGAAACCGTGAGAACAGGAAGTGCAAGATAATACACCACCTAAGTCCCACACCCAAAAGCTAGACAAACCAGGATCGATCCTAGCACATCCAGTACTAGAAGACTTGGACATGTGGCTAAAAGCTTATCGATCGAGAATTTATATTATAATGGGAAGGCAACTGTTCAAAAGAGGAAAGGACAATCAACTTCGGCTATGTGTCCATGAAGGAGAGTACTTACCTATTCTAGAGATGGCACATGTAGGCGTGAAGTAATTTGATGGCAATGCACTACAGTGCGCTCTCTTTATCCAGAGCTTCACGACGATATCCTGGGAGTAGAAAACTGAGCTCCTAGGGGTGCACAGAGGCTCCAGATTATGCAAGAAAAACACAGTACACAGGAAGCATGAAGATAGACTTCTTAGGTCTTACAAATGCGGTCGAACTTACAATCTGTGACTGACCAGGTCACTATATGTTTTATTAAAGAACATATACAAAGAAGTGTCGAGTGACCATTTGGCCTTTCACATGGACACTAACAGTAACAATCTCCCACTAAAGGCCAATATGGCCAAAGTAACTATGGGAGAAAAATAAAGAATGATAAAGAATGTTTGAGTATACAAACTATACCTCCCACCTAATGGGCATGTTACACAGTATACAAGTGACTGTGTGAGATCATGAATCAAGTAACCCCCATCAAGTGACACCAGTGTCGAAAGCTATCCTGTGGTAAAGCTTTAGTCAAAGCATCTGCAACATTATCTCGAGTGTGAAGCTTCTCAAGAATAATGCGCTCAGTTGCTAAGCAATCTCTAATGAAGTGATACCTCACCTCAATGTGCTTGGTCTTTGCATGGTAGACTGGATTCTTAGCCAAAACAATGACACTCTGACTGTCACTAAGCAAACGAGGTACACGCTTAGGTAAACTCATATCACAAGCAAGACGAGAAAGCCACAATGCTTCCTTACATGCCTCACTTGCTGTAACATACTCTACTTCTGTGATGGAAACACCTGTACATTCTTGAAGATGAGATCTCCAAGAGATAGCACCTCCAGCAAAATGAAAAATGTACCCTGATGTAGACTTACGATTGTCTACACAACCAGCATAGTCAGAATCTCTGTAACCAATAATGGATGCTCTCCCTCTACCTAAGCATAGACACTTGTCCTTAGTGCCACTTAGATATTGCAAAATCATCTTGACCACTTCCCAATGTTTCTTGCCAGGATTAGACATATATCTACTCACAACTGCCATTGCAAATGCAATATCTGGTCTCGTGGCTACCATAGCATACATGAGACTACCAATGGTAGACGAATAAGGAATTTTGGTCATGAATTCCTTTTCCTCATCTAATTTGGGGCAATCATCCTTGATCAATTTCACATATGTGGGTAAAGGTGTACTCCATGCTTTTCCACCCTCCATATTGAACCTGTGAAGTACTTTGGATATGTACTCACTTTGAGACAAGTATATGCATCTTTTACTCCTATCACGAGTAATGTGCATGCCAAGAATATGTTTGGCATCCCCCAAATCCTTCATATCCAATGTCTGACTCAACTTCCTTTGGAGAATTGACAAGTCATAGGAGAACTTCCCACCAGTCAAGATATCATCGACATAAAGTATCAAGCATATCAAGCTGCTATCTGAGCATCTCTTTGTGTAGAGACAATGATCCTCATTGCTTCGAGAATAGCCTTGGGACTTCATAAAAGCATCAAACTTTTGGTACCATTGTCTAGCAGACTGTTTAAGTCCATACAAGCTCTTCTTGAGCTTACAAACTAGACTTTCCTTGCCATGAACTACATAACCCTCTGGTTGTTCCATATAGATCTCATCTGTAAGATCTCCATGCAAGAAAGCAGTTTTAACATCCATTTGGACTAGCTCTAAGTCCTATATTGCAACGAATCCAAGCAACATGCGCAAAGTAATCATCTTGACCATTGAAGAGAAGATTTCCTTAAAATCAACACCATGTTGTTTCTTAAAACCCTTTGCAACAAGTCGTACTTTATATTTTGGAGAAGCACTATCAGATGTGAATTTCAACTTATATACCCATTTACATGGTAAAGCTTTCCTTCCCTTTGGCAAAGGTACCAAATCCCAAGTACCATTCTTGTGAATAGAATCCAGGTCACTCTTCATGGCACACTCCCACTTGACATGATCCTCTGTCTACATAGCCCCTTTGTAGCAAGAAGGCTCACCAACATCTGTTAGCATAACAAAATCTAAACCTGGAACATATCTATCAGGTGGATGTGAGAGTCCAGACATGTGTAGAACGTCTCAATGGTTGTTGAACAAGAACATGTGCAGACTCATCTGAATGGACATTCTCTTGAATGTCCCTATGTGTAGCATTTTTATGCATGCTAACCAGAGGACTAGTGTAATAAAGTAAGTTTGTGATCTAGGGGTCCGACCGGTCGAGACAGATATGAAATCGGATAATCTTTAGGAATTAAGCTACTTCCTAAAAGTTAAACCAATAAAGGAAATAGCCTAGTTAACTATTTCCTTAGTTAAAACGGAATATCTTTTGGACAAGCAATAAAGCCTTAAGTCTTGTTCTTGTTCAATACTTAATATTTCTTTTAGAGAAAAAAACTCCAGTAAAACTAAGGATTCCAAGATGAATCATTGGACTGGAAAGCAAAAGATTCCAAGATGAATCATTGGCATAGTGTTACTAATTCCTTGACAGGAATCTAAAGTTCTTGAAAGAAAAATCTCCCTAGATGTGAGACTATAATCTTTCAAAAAAAAAATTCTAATAGCAAATAGTTCCCTGGACGTCCCAAACCACCAAAAATGGTACTTAAAGTCCAAATTGTGATATAACCTAAAGGTATATCAAAGATTCTTAGTTTTGGAATCTGAGAGGCATTAGTGTATGCTTGGACTTGAGTAAGGGAAAGATCTCTAAAAATTGTGCACATAAGCAAAGAAGCTTTAAATAGTTAGGAGATCTTAAAGATAAAGACTAAGTCTTTATTCTAGTCGCAAGATCAACCGAACTTGATCAAGATTGGCCATGATTATCCAAGAACGTGCGATAGGAACTAGTCTAAAGATTGCCCAAGTATTGGCAATAAGAAATTCTTTTTAGGATATATTCACTCAAGTTCCATTTATCGAATGGAGAAATGTGAAAAGAGTAAGTTGTTCCAAGTCTGAACAGAGTAAAGAAAATTCCAAGAATGTAGTCTGCAACCATGAAGATGGTACTTAAGTCTGTGGAAGGTAAAACATAATGTTTGCCTATCTTTAAAGGGATTTTGGTACAAATCCAAATAGCATGAGTGGATGCTTAAAACTTAAGCAGTAGAGAGATTCCTATCTACAGTCCCTGGGGTAGGTACCTAAAGCATCAGTAAAGAAAGGAATCTAAAGATAAGAAGTTAAAAGCTCTTGTCACTACAAATTGGTCAAGGATAAACCAATTGAACTTGAATTTGTGAAAAATTAAGTACTTGGAATTTTGATTGTTTTTCATTTGAAAACCCTAACAAAAAAGAATTGATATTCTATCAAGAGGTTTTTAAGTTTCCGAGGCAAAGTACATGATTGTGAGACGATCATGTGAAGGAATCAAAACCTAGAATATCTAGTTAGAGGTAATGCCTGAAACTTCAAAATTTTCGTAAAGGATTGAAGCAAGAAGGTACTCTATCAAGAGATGTTTTGACTTAAAGATAAGTATCACCCACACATTAATGTGAATATAAAATAGGGTGGTATGGGACACCAGATTTTATACTCAGATTGATGTAGGAAAGATGGTATGGGACATCGGACTGTGGGAGGATAATTATCTTTTAGTCCTAGATTGAATCTTGAAGTTAAATCTGATCCTCAAGAAAATGTAAACTTCAAAGAAGGAGTTTAATTCAAGAAGGATAAAAGTAGTATCCTAAGATACTTCAAGATAACTTCAAGATCAATGAAACAGAAGATATGAAGTACCTTCCAAGATCTTCTTGAAACACTTCAAGATAAAGTGTTGTTAAATCGGAAATATTTCATAAATTTTTGAAAGAAGTTGGACTTTAATTTTGAGTTGATCTTTTCAACCAAGGATTTGATTGACTAAGTCAAGCATCAAGTCCCTAGTGTCACTTGTTAAATTCACTCTTTTGACTCAAAGAAATGCACAAGAATTGCATTCCCAGTAAGGAGTCAGAAAGACTGAATGTGACCTGAACTTAGTCTCAAGTGAAGTATTATTTGAATACAAAACTCATCAACAGAACCTAAGTGGGTCAACACACTGATGTTCGATACCACACTAGTATCTTGTGGTTGGATGATGTTTTTGGATTTGCTTTGAATATTTTTGAGAATCCAGCGTATTTCTCTTAAAAAATAGAGAAAATGCTTTAGTACCATGTTGGAATAGATCTTCAAGAAGTTAAAGTCCTGAGTCATCTAGACTTTGACTCATAGTGAGATTACATATCTTCAAAGTTTGAATTGCTTGTACTGAGTTTCAGTTATTTCTTTCCGCTTTCCAAATCTTTTGGAATTGGCTCAGACATGGTATATGATTTCTTTTGCAAAAGACCAGAGTTAGCTGGTTAGAACCAGATAACTAAATTAAAACATCCTGGATAGATGTTATGTACAAGAACCTTTTCAATCTTCAAAAGATAATAAGTCTAAGTGGACTTATTCATTTGAGTTTGCTTCAAGCTATAGCATAAATGATTTTCTAGAGTCCAGTACACTCTAGAATATAGAAGTTAGGAATTGGGCATTAGATTGACAATTCCTAAGAACTTTTTAGCACAAGTCTTTAATAAAAGTGTCCTAAGCTGGACAATTTTCATTTGAATTTGAATTGGTCAAGTTAGTATGGTTGACTCAAAGAAAAAAGGTAAACTTTCTCTTACAATTTACATAGGATTTTTAAACTCATTAGGACAAAGTAGTCCTCTAGACGGGTGAAAAAATCAAGTAACTATTGGATCAAAGTAAACCATTGTACAAACATCTAAGTTAGATGTTTGGGACAACCAAACTTCAAGTTCTCCAAAACAAATTCAAGTGAATCAAGAGTTCTCAAAGTCTTGCAAGGGATAAGAATCCCACTTCATTACTAAGTCCATGCGCCAGTTATGCCTAGAAATGGATGAGTAATTTGAATCCACCTAGTTCGCATGTTTGTGCCTAGATTGCACATCCAGAAACTGTGAATTGGCCAGGGATGTGTTTAGATCCACCCTTATTATTATTTCACTAGTTTGTACTTTGTCCAGCTCATCAAAGTGCAAAATGAGATATTGTTTTGAATCATTTGGGCAGGGATGCCACCACAGATATGAGACATGCTCTTCCAATTTTAGAATATGAGGCTCGGGGGTTGCCTACCATATGTATATAGCTCTATTTTAGAGGACAAAAATATTTTCCAATGGGAGGAAGAATGTAATAAAGTAAGTTTGTGATATAGGGGTCCGATTGGTCCAAACAGATCTGAAATCGGACACAGTTTGGTCATCCGTGTGTATGACCAAAGATCTCGAGTTTAGACTTACTGGGATGTCTTGTGCTCTTGTGAACAAATGATCCACTTAGCTTAGTGGTTAAGTCTCAAGGATGTGAATGGGTTGTTTATGCATCTTAGACTAATTGAAAATGACATCACTACTTCTGATCACTGACCGTGTTCCAGGATCCCATAAGCGATATCCAAATTGTCCTTCTCAACCATATCCAAGAAAAATGCATTTCTTTGACTTATGGTCCAACTTTTGTCTAAGATTCTTGGGTATATGAACATATGCTTCACACCCAAAAACTCGAAGATGATCATAGTATGGTGGCTTCCCTGTCCATAACTCTTGTGCCACTTTCAAGCCTTTGGCAGTACTAGGTGAAAGGTTAATCACATGAACTGCCTTCAATACTGCTTCTGCCCAAAAACCTTGTGAGAGGTTTGTATGATGCAACATAGAGACTATCTTGAACAGTTCTATTCATCCTCTCAGCTACACCATCCTGTACTGGGGTATAAGGAGCTGTAAACTCTTTACGAATCCCTCTAGACTAACAGAAAAGGCTGAATTCATGTGAGATATATATCACCCCCATTATTTGAACATAAAGCCTTAAGCTTAGTTCCTTTTTCAATCTCAATTGAAGCAAGCCATTTTTTGAAAGTAGGGAATACCTCATCCTTCGATTTGATAGGATATACATAGACTTTTCTAGTAGCATCATCTATGAAAGTGAGAAAGTAAAGAGAACCACCTAAGGACCTAGTGGGCATAGGACCACACACATCTGTATGAATGAGATCTAAAGGCTGAATTGAAGAGTCAATGTGCGTTCTATGCACATTTCTGGTTTGCTTTCCATATTGACAATGCTCACAAAATGAAAATTCACAGAAAGATAACACAGGTAAGTAGCCAGAATGAGAAAGATTTTCCATTCCACTACGAGATATATGGCCAAAACGACCATGCCAAATACAAGCCATAGGCTGTTTAGTAACAGCTAACAAGTGTTCTTTCTGTGATACAAATAAAGGATAAAGTGAGCCAACTTTGTGAAGTATTTCGATGGCGATGCACCACAGTGCGCTCTCCTTCTCGAGAGCTCCACGACGATATGCTCGGAGTAGAAAACTGAGCTCCTGAGGCCGCACACAGTACTCCCCACAGAGGTTGTAGAATTGAAAACACAGTACACAGGGAGCACGAAGACAGACTTCTTAGGTCTTACAAATGCGGTCAAACTTAGAGTTTGTGACTGACCAGGCCATTATATGTTTTATTAAAGAACATATACAAAGAAGTGTTCGGTGGCCATTTGGCCTTTCACATGGACACTAACGGTAACAATCTCCCACTAAAGAATATGGCTAGAGTAACTATGGGAGAAAAAATAAAAATTGATAAAGTATACCTGAGTGTAAGTGTACAAACTATACCTCCCACCTGATGGGCATGTTACACAGTATACAAGTGACTGCATAAGATCAAGAATCAAGTAACCCCCATCAAGTGACAACAATGTCGAAAGCTATCCTGTGGTAGAGCTTTAGTCAAAACATCTGCAGCATTATCTCAAGTGTGAACCTTCTAAAAAATAATGCTCTCAATGGCTAAAGAATCTTTAATGAAGTGATACCTCACCTCAATGTGCTTGGCCTTTGCATGATAGACCGGATTCTTAGCCAAAGAAATGGTGTCATATTACGGATGCACACTCTTGGGTGAGGTGGCATACATGCCACATGGCATCACATGGGTATTTATACCACTTGGTAGAATAGATATTGAGAGTCTCTTTATGAGAGATAGTTGAGCTCGGCGGTTGGGAGGATCGAACAGAGAGCATCTCCGTGTGTGTGGCGCAGCGAAGCTGGTTGAAGATCTGAGAAGCAAAAGAAGTTTACAACACTGGTATCAGAGCAGGAGATCCACTAAATCATGGCGAATCGAGCTTGCTAGACGCAGAACTTTAGGTACCCATCAACGTTGCTTATGCAGACATTGAGCTCCAGGCTGGTGTGCACAAGCTCGCCATTTCCAGCTCTGCAGTCGGCGACAAGATTGTGTGTACCGCTGAGGGCAACGTTGTAGCAAGTTTGGGCGTAATTTTGGCCAGCGCAAATGAGCTGCCCGTTTAAGTTTCCTACCTTCACGTTCAGATCGATGGAGGAAGCAACAAGCGCGCCAGTCGTGGATTCACAACTCGCACTCAATTTAGTGCCAGATAACTTTTCATTTACACAATTGAGAGCGTAGTCGCATGTCTGCAACTCAAACATAAACCAGACATATAAGCTATTGTTGGAGAGCTGGTGAGGACAAGGAAGAGAAACGCCATCAAGAGGAGATTGGAGACGAAAGCTGAACGGAATAAGGTAGCCATGGATAATCTGGAATGTGCTCAGAGGTGATTCTTGAACTGAAGAGCGGAGGTAGACGGCAATTATAGGAGCAATCGCGAGTGAGGATGTCGGAAGTGGCACTATTAAGCTCATAGTTTGCAAGTCCAGAAGCTGTCGTTGAAACCAGAGGAGACATTTCAAGGAGCTTCAAGAGGATGGACTCGCGTGTGGCATATTCAGAGGTTATGATAAGCTAGGACAAAAGGCAAGAAGAACAAAGTATTGAAGCAAGATCCTCACTCCTCACATCTATGAGGTAGAGTTCATGATATGAAAGGGACATGACGATCATTAAGGCAATGAGCAAAGGTAGAAGAGGATGCTCTTCTTTATGGAAGATAAGGACCTTTATGGCATCATACATGATTCTAGCAAGAAGGATTTATGGCTTCAAGCTCCAGGTTTGAGTATTTTTGAATTCCTGTAAGAATTTTCATTTTTGAAAATGATAATGAAGCATTAGGGGGCCAAGATCTTGGAGGGAAATCACATGTATGGAGAGTATGAGGCCTATACTCTCATTTGAAGGCAAGGACTCCCTCAAGATATAAAAAGATACAAGTTTAGGGCATTATAGAATAGTCATTTTTCATGATTTTAACATAAAATTTCAGGGGCTATTTTTGATAAGTAGCCATTTTGGGAAGGGGAAAAGAGGGGGTATTTTTCATAGATTTAAGGAAAAAACCATGCACACTTATAGTCTACTGTATGGACTTCCATATACAATTAAAAAATCCAAAAATTACCTCAGTATGATGGGAGTTTGTAGCTCCACAAAACCCCCTTCCATCACAGTTTGACAAAAATTTCAGCACCTAAATTTGAGAAATTCCCATTTTGGAAGAGGGAAAAAGAGGTGCGATAGCTATGAATGGATGGGAAAAGGTATGTATACTGAGAGTATGGTGTGTGGAAGTCTTAGGCGAATCATTAGATTCATCAAAATGATAAGTGAAGGAGGAATTTTACTTCCTCAAAGACCCCCTTCCCGCACTTTTTGGAAAATTTCAGAAATTAATATTTTGCCAAACTCCACTTCTTGGAGTAAGAAAAAGATCATTTAGAGGATTCCCATGGATTATTGTATATAATCCAAGAGAAATCAACATTTAGAGTGGATTAGAAGCTTGCTAAGAGCTCCCATTTAAGTTTTTGCATAAAAGCAAAATCTTGATTTAGGCCTCTTTTGGGGAGCAAATTAGCATGCATGAAGGGAGGATTTGGAAAGGTAAAAAATGGCTCAAGCATCTTCATATACCACTCTCTGAGGTTATGGAGAGAATTTTAGGATTTGCATGATGGAAGAATGCTTTTGGGCACCCCAAAAATCACATTTTTACACTTTTTCCAGCCCCTCCAACTGTCCACTAGTTTGACATGTCCCACTTGGAATGGCCATATCTTGGGCTAGGAAGCTCCAAATTGGACGTGCTATGGCTCGTTTCGAAGAGCACAAGGTCTACTTTCAGTTTATGAGAAAAAATTTTGGAAAGTAAAAATTTTTGCAGGTCTGAACAGCTCTGCAAAATCTGAACAGTTTTTGGCGACTACCTTCCGGGAGCCATATCTTTCAAACCGGGAAGGCGATTTGAGTAATTTCACTTCGATTTCTTTGCACATGCTATATATTTCAGTTTATGAAAATTTGCAGGTCCTAAAGTGGTTTTTGCAGGTCTAAAGAAGGATTACTAATGCATTTTTGAGATAAATTTGCATTATTTTTGTAATCACCTGACCATGCTTTATATTTTGGGGAGTGCTCCGATATTTTCGGACACTTCAAAGTGTATGTTAGGACCTGAGGAGGAAGGTGCAGAGATCTTGAAGCTTGTCGAGAGCGATTGGATGCATGCAATTCCAAAATCAGACTACTCAGGGACGTATATTTTATGCTTTCTGGCATTTTATTTATGTTATGGCATGTTCTGTATCTACATGCATGAATGGGATTGCATACATCAAGTGTTGATCATTGTTTAAACTCTTAAAAGTATGGATCAACATGTAGGAAGTATACTTTTTGATTGTTTGCAGGAAAGAAGATTACAGAAACCATATGGCTATGCAACACCCGGAATGGTTGCTAGCAAATACTTTTGTGTTTTTGCAGGTCATGGAATCCATATATAAGTTTATGGCGTGCATGCCATGGGCCTGTCAAGCCCTATGTTTTTGGGTGGCCTGAGTGCCACTGAGCTATGGTTTAATTTTTTTTTGGAATTCCATTTCCTGGGGAAATGCTGTCCAATTTTTTCTTGCCACATGGCGTTATATACGCACTTGCTTTTAGGTAGGAGTGTTATGGCATAGTAACATGCCTTTCTGCAAACATCAATAAGTTTTAGGCATGCTTATAAGCATGTATTTGATGGACTTAGGACCATCAGAGTATTATATATAAGGCAACTTCGGTAGTAGCAGGATCCCTATATATAATCCTTATGGATTTAGACCATAGGATTGCTAATGGAAGGAGCTACACCTTCACCATTAGTAATGTGCACAAGCAATCCTATAGCTTCAGGAAGTTGCATTCAGGCTCGGGAGATACATTTAGGATAATCTCCAAGGTAGTGAAGATTTATTTATCTTCACAAGAGTCTCACAGTAGAATTAGGAGACTATGGGGTATCATGATGAATACCCAAAGAGTGACTAGTTTCACTCATGTACATCACTTGAGCAAGTAGTGAAGCATTTTTGCTACACTACTAAGGAAACCAAATTGGATGGGATCACACAGATGGGTTTCATGAGATAGCATCGACGGATGCTTATGTGATTCGAGTGATGGTTAGGAAGGCCATAGGCATGGCACTAGCTCCATGGTATAGAGCATAGATCCCTTAGTCAGCAATAGTTGGGGTACCCAATACATACATATGTATCTTGGGATCTACACAGAGGTACCTAGGCTTAGTCTTGGTACCTAGGAACAAGTTGGTTTGGAACAAAAGGGATATCCATTGTCACATTGTTGACTAGAACCAAACTAACTAGTTCAAGGACATGGGACTCATTTCAGTCCATTGATATGATTTTAGTATATGGGATTCATTGGAGTCCACCTACATATTCCATTATATGGAATAGATATTCGGTTTAGTGTAGGTATGACACCGTGAATTGGAAGAAGTTTTCACTGGTATGGGACGGTGGAAACGACTTCCCTTTGAGCACTCTTCTTCTATGGCCAGGAAGAAAAGGACTCATCATTCATGGCATCATGTCTCACTAGATCAGAGGAGAGATCTTAGTAGACATCTCCTTAGGATTGGGAGTTATCTTTCACAGTATGGGAAGATTTATTCTTCCAGTAGAGAATGTGATAGGTGATTTTATCACCATTGGTATCACATACTCATTTTTTAGTTTTCAGGAAGGATAATTCCATCAGTTTGATTGGATCGTATAGATCCATGCACAGAGTATGGTTGGCAGAGATAGTTCTTTACTATGGATACACATGTGTTTACGGTATCATGTCACATCATTGCTGACCATTTTAGTAGAGGGCTTTGACCCTTATTAGGAATTTATTTTCTCCACTCTTCACTACATACACCTTCATTAGTTAGCGGAGATCTGTTCTCCATCTTTATAGGAATATGTGATGAGGGATTATGCATTAGTTATGGAAGAGAGGACTAAATAAATTCATGAATCTCTCTTTTAAGGAAAGGAGAAAGTGGGAATCAGCTCAGAGATCCATGAGAGATCTCACTTTAGTTCAGTGGTCTCACTTTAGCTCCTACTCCGTGAGAGAGGAGGAACGCAAGGAAAACATGATTTCTTCATAGGAGAAGAGTACAGTATGTTTTCCTTTAGACAGAAGAGGTGTATGCAAAACATCTCTTAGTCTTTATTTCAGACGGAATTCATTTACTCTACTTTTCAATGTAGTTTTCCTTCACATGGGAGTCTCTTTCTCCACTAGTTTTGAAGGAAAAGTATGGAGAAATTATGTGCATGTTCTCACCTATGGATGAGTAGAGAAAATGGATTCAACACAATCTCTTTTAAAGGGAAAGTGGAATAGTTTCCACTGCTAGAGTTTTTTTCCTTGGAAGAGATTACAGAGATAGACATGGAGAGAGTTTCACTTTCTCATTCTGGTTGTCTAGATAGAAGTGGCACTCTTCTATCAAAGACAAGAGGGAGATCAGTTAATTATAATGGTTAGATTGAATCTCACATGGATACTCTAGAGAGGAGCCATTATGTTACTCCAGTGATGGTCTTTAACTAGATGAGATGATCTAGTTATTGACATTAGTTAGACTGGGAGTAGATTTATGACTCTTCTCTTTAGGGTTTATAGGAGATAGAGATACATCTAACCTATTAGGGTACCAAACTCTTAGCTGGTGTTACATCATGAGTATGATGAGTAAACATTAGTTAGGAGGATGGGTACTTAGGGATTATCTAAATCTCAAAGGGAATGCTTTTTGCATTCATATGGCAAACTAAAGGGAAGAGAAAATTTGAGAGTTTGCACTAGTGCCAATAGATGCTCTTCCAATAGAACTTAGTTCAATGGTAATGGATGAAAAACCACAGATTTCTTGGTTGGTGAAATGTAGAGATTGCACTTTACCACCGTGAGTTAGATGATGGATTTACATAGTTTACAAGGTAGTTTAGACAAAACTACTACTTGTAATTACACTCAAGGTTAGCAAGACCTGGGGTGTTATGAGGGAAATCTATCATTTAGTCTTAGATGTGGTTGGAGCCATTTATTATGGGACTTTGTTCTATATTCCATAGGATTCTATGGTTTACTACCTCCACTATGGTCAAGCCTATAAGCTTGACACTTTACACTTGCTTTTTATATTATTACTCCAGACGATACATCATATGGACTTAGGTCATTTTGGTGATGTTATAGGTTATGGGAGTGATAATTTGGAAGTTCAGTGTTTATGGGAGATAGTAGACACCACTCAGACGGTTTCCCACCTTTGAGATGATCTCATAGGAGACTTCTTAAGGGGAAGGATATGGGGAAACAACACACAGAGATGACCATGTACATAGAGTACATGGGGTTCAGGGGAGTCCGAGCACTTTCTTCTACCATTATGGACATTTCATTTACATTTTCGAGGACGAAAATGTTTTCAAGGGGAAGGAAATGTCATATTACGGATGCACACTCTTGGGTGAGGTGGCATACATGCCACATGGCATCACATGGGTATTTATACCACTTGGTAGAATAGATATTGAGAGTCTCTTTATGAGAGATAGTCGAGCTCGGCGGTTGGGAGGATCGAACAGAGAGCATCTCCGTGTGTGTGGCGCAGCGAAGCTGGTTGAAGATCTGAGAAGCAAAAGAAGTTTACAACAAATGGCACTCTGACTATCACTGAGCAAGTGAGGTACATGCTGAGGTAAACCCATATCACAAGCAAGACGAGAAAGCCACAATGCTTCCTTACATGCCTCACTTGCTACAACATACTCTGCTTCTGTGGTGGAAACAACTATACATTCTTGAAGATGAGATCTCCAAGAGATAGCACCTCCAGCAAAATGAAAAATGTACCCTGATGTAGACTTACGATTGTCTACACAACCAGCATAGTCAGAATCTGTGTAACCAATAATGGATGCTTTCCCTCTACCTAAGCACAGACATTTGTCCTTAGTGCCACTCAGATATCTCAAAATCATTTTGATTGCTTCCCAATGTTTCTTGCCAGGATTAGACATATATCTGCTCACAACTCCCACTACAAATGCAATGTCTGGTCTCGTAGCTACCATAGCATACATGAGACTACCAACAGCAGACTGATAGGGAATTTTGGTCATGAATTCCTTTTCCTCATCTGATTTGGGGTAGTCATCCTTGCTCAATTTCACATATGTGGGTAAAGGTGTACTCAATGCCTTTCCACCCTGCATATTGAATCAGTGAAGTACTTTGGATATGTACTCACTTTGAGACAAGTATATGCATCTTTTACTCCTATCACAAGTAATGCGCATGCCAAGAATATGTTTGGCATCCCCCAAATCCTTCATATCAAATGTCTGACTCAACTTCTTTTTGAGAATGGACAAATCATAAGAGGACTTCCCAGCAATCAACATATCATCGACGTAAAGTATAAAGCATATCAAGCTACCATCAGAACATCTCTTTGTGTAGAGACAATGATCCTCATTGCTCCGAGAATAGCCTTGGGACTTCATAAAAGCATCAAACGTTTGGTACCATTGTCTAGGAGACTGTTTAAGTCCATACAAGCTCTTCTTGAGCTTACAAACTAGACTTTCCTTGCCAGGAACTACATAACCCTCTGGTTGTTCCATATAGATCTCATCTATAAGATCTCCATGCAAGAAAGCTGTTTTCACATCCATTTGGACTAGCTCTAAGTCCTCCATTGCAACGAATCCAAGCAACATGCGCAAAGTAGTTATCTTGACCACTGGAGAGAAGATTTCCTCAAAATCAACACCATGTTGTTGCTTAAAACCCTTTGCAACAAGTCGTGCTTTATATTTTGGAGAAGCACTATCTGATGTGAATTTCAGCTTATATACCCATTTACATGGTAAAGCTTTCCTGCCCTTTGGCAAAGGTACTAAGTCCCAAGTACCATTCTTGTGAATAGAATCCAACTCACTCTTCATGGCACGCTCCCACTTGACATGATCCTCTGTCTGCATAGCCTCTTTGTAGCAAGAAGGCTCACCGACATCTGTTAGCATAACAAAATCTAAATCTGGAACATATCTATCAGGTGGATATGAGACACGTGCAGAACGTCTCAATGGTTGTTGAACAAGAACATGTGCAGACTGATCTGAATGGACATTCTCTTGAACATCCCTATGTGCAGCATTTTTATGCATGCTAACCTGAGGACTACTATCCTCAAACACCAGTCTTCTCACTTCAACCTCCTTAATGGGTTGTTTATGCATATTAGACTCATTAAAAATGACATCACTACTTCGGATCACTGACCGTGTTTCAGGATCCCATAAGCGATATCCAAATTGTCCTTCTCGACCATATCCAAGAAAAATGCATTTCTTTGACTTATGGTCCAACTTTTGTCTAAGATTCTTGGGTATATGAACATATGCTTCACACCCAAAAGCTCGAAGATGATCATAATATGGTGGTTTCCCTGTCCATAACTCTTGTGCCACTTTCAGACCTTTGGCAGTACTAGGTGAAAGGTTAATCACATGAATTGCAGTCAATATTGCTTCTGCCCAAAAACCTTGTGAGAGGTTTGCATGATGCAACATAGAGACTACTCTATCTTGAATAGTTCTATTCATCCTCTCAACTACACCATTCTGTACTGGGGTATAAGGAGCTGTAAACTCTCTACGAATCCCTCTAGACTGACAGAAAAGGCTGAATTCATGTGAGGTATACTCACCCCCATTATCTGAACGTAAAGCCTTAAGCTTAGTTCCTTTTTCAGTCTCAACTGAAGCAAGCCATTTTCTGAAAGTAGGGAATACATCATCCTTTGATTTGATAGGATATACCCAGACTTTTCTAGTAGCATCATCTATGAAAGTGACAAAGTAAAGAGAACCACCTTAGGACCTAGTGGGCATAGGACCACACACATCTGTATGAACGAGATCTAAAGGCTGAATTGAAGAGTCAATGTGCGTTCTATGCACATTTCTGGTTTGCTTTCCATATTGACAATGCTCACAAAATGAAAAATCAGAGAAAGATAACACAGGTAAGTAGCCAGAATGAGAAAGATTTTCCATTCCACTACGAGATGTATGGCCCAAACAACCATGCCAAATACAAGCCATAGGCTATTCAGTAATAGCTAACAAGTGTTCTTTCTGTGATACAAATAAAGGATAAAGTGAGCCAACTTTGCTTCCTTTTGCAATTACCATATTGCCCTTTGATATACGAAAGGACTGAGCATAGAAGACCACCTTGTAACCAAGGTCATCAAGTTGAGCAACTAACATCAAACTGCATGATAATTGAGGTACATGGCATACATTATGCATAGTAAATTTTGAACCATCAATGAACTGCACAACCACATCTCCAATCCCCACAACATCACACTAGTAAGAGTCACCAAGTCTCACGGTACCAAGAGACTTTGTTGCATAATTAGAGAACCATTCTCTATGTGGTGTCACATGGAAAGAAGCACGAGAATCTAGCAGCGAGGTGTGGGAAAGAGAATCAGCCATAAGTGCCTCAGATGGCACAATACTATCAAGTGTCAACACATCAGCATCATCAGAAATAGCATTAATTTCTTCAATCTTCAGAGTCGAAGTAGATGGTGGAGGCAACTGTTTAACATGCCCATCAACATTCTGTCCTTTACCTTTAGCATTCTTTAATGCATAACAGTCTTTCTTCATGTGTCCTTTCTTATGACAATAATGGCATTCGATATCCCTCTTCCTTGATTTACTTCTACTCTTATTCTGTTGACCATTCTTTTCCTTGTTCTTGCTCCTGCCACGTTGTTGATTCTTTCCTTGGTAAGAATCACGAACATTATATGCATCTCCCCTCTGAGTGCCAACCATAGATTTTCTACGAATCTCCTCACTCAAGAGTGCTCCACATATGTCATCATAGACGAGTTTACCACCAGGTGCACTATTGCTAATAGCTATGCAAAAGGTATCCCATGATGATGGCAGGGTGCATAACAGCAATACTGCTTTCATTTCATTATCCATATCCATTTTTTGAGCTTGTAACTGGGAGAATATAGCATCAAACTCATTTAGATGAGCAGCAACACTATCTGTGTCCTTCATACGAAGGTCATATAATTTTCTCATCAGATACACTTTATTTGATGCCGTCTCTTTTTCATATGTATTGCATAACTTCTTCCAAAGCTCCTCTGCACTTTCACAATCTAATATTGTAAAGTAAACATTATCTGCCAGGTGCAAGCAAATGGTAGACCTGGCCATTTCATCTAACTCATCCCAATCATCTTCATCCATGTCAGCACATCTTTAATCTGATTCTTCCATAGAGCAAAGTTTGTGCCATCAAATTTTCAGATCTCAAAATGGTCTTTGCCCTGCAAGTTATAGCTCCTCCTCGGAACACTAGCACTAGACCCTGATCCACCGGATGTGCCTGAGACCTCTGATGACATGATCGTAGAGAACTGAATAGAATGATAATGGAGCTAGAAGCGTCCAAACACCAACAAATAAGTGTATCAAGGAGTAAATCGACCATTGTATAGTTGACTAAACCAAAATTTCTTTGCCAGAGCATCCTTTGCAAAATTAGCATATGACTAGTGTCAAAGTATCATAAAACTACAAGTACTGACATGTCTACCTGCATAGTGAATCAATGACTCCACTACATATAATCAGTTACCCAACAGAAGCCAACTATGCTTATCGAGCACCTATGAACAACTATCATACATCTCCTATGGCGAGGTTGGGTAAGTCTTCCACCTGCATCACCAAAGAGACCCTGACATCTGGGTGTCTCCTAGTTAAGAAAACATCACCACGACCCTCTTTATCAAACGTAAAAGGCTTTATGCAAAGAACGTAACCGCTATATCAATGACCACATGGACGTACATAAGCGGTATCCACAGAAGCGTACATGGTGTGTATGTGCTCAATATATGCAGTAAAATGACACTAAAAGGCTGAATACACAACCCAAAATCTAGCCAATAACACTTGCAAGTGTCTGTCAACTCTGATGTTTTAGGCTTTACAAACGTGCATAAATTTGCAACGACTGCTCCCACCAAAACTGAAAACCCCTCGAGAAACCTATAGTTTTACGAGTGTGGCTGAAAATACAGCCCCAAAGTTTGATATTTATTGTCTGAGAAGTACAAGGAACACTCTTCTTGATGTTCTTGGACCTGTGTGAAGAGAACTATGTATGAAAGTACTCCAAAATGGCTCCAAAAACACCCCAAAATTGCTTCAGAAATAGGCTTTGAAAGCAAAAATGAAGCTTTGAGGGACCAAAACTTGTTCAAGGTAATGTCAACCTTAGTCTTTCCCCTTCTTCAAACACCACAAGAGTGTAGCTTAGTGGCAAGATATTGCCACGGTTAAGCGAGCTATGGGGGGAACAGTACTAGGATGGGTGACCTCCCAAGAAGTACCGGGAAAATCTATATTCCTTGATCGTTGAGGTCCTCCCTCGCACGCAGCCAACGGTGACTTCGGTGACTCGGATGACAAGGTATACCAAGGTCTATGCCTTGGTCGCCGCCTTAGTCGTAAGCCTTGGAGAAAGGGTTCTCGCTTCACTCGCACAAAAGGAACAAAGCTTTTGTCACGAACGGCTCTGATACCAATGAAGTATTTCGATGGCGATGCACCACAGTGCGCTCTCCTTCTCGAGAACTCCACGACGATATGCTTGGAGTAGAAAACCAAGCTCCTGAGGCCACACACAATACTCCGCATAGAGGCTGTAGAATACGCAGAAAACTCAGTACACAGGGAGCACGAAGACAGACTTCTTAGGTCTTACAAATGCGGTCGAACTTACAGTCTGTGACTGACCAGGACACTATATGTTTTATTAAAGAACATATACAAAGAAGTGTCCGGTGGCCATTTGGCTTTTCACATGGACACTAACGGTAACACTTTGCTTCCTTTTGCAATAACCATATTGCCCTTTGATATATGAAAGGACTGAGCATAGAAGACCACCTTGTAACCAAGGTCATCAAGTTGACCAATTGATATCAAACTGTGTGATAACTGAGGTACATGGCGTACATTATGCATTGTAAATTTTGAACCACCAATGAACTGCACAATCACATCTCCAATCCACGTGTGGGAAAGAGAATCAACCATAAGCGCCTCAATTTGCATAGTAGTATCAAGTGTCAACACACTCAAGAGTGCTCCACATATGACATCATAGACGAGAGTTTACCACCAGGTGCACTACTGCTAATAGCTGTGCAAAATGTATCCCATGATGATGGCAGGGTGCATAACAACAATACTGCTTTCATTTCATTATCCATATCCATTTTCTGAGCCTGTAACTGGGAGAATATAGTATCAAACTCATTGAGATGAGCAGCAACACTATCTGTGTCTTTCATACGAAGGTCATATAATTTTCTCATCAGATACACTTTATTTGATGTCGTCTCTTTTTCATATGTATTGCATAACTTCTTCCAAAGCCCCTCTGCACTTTCACAGTCTAATACTGTAAAAGTAAACATTATTTTCCAGGTGCAAGCGAAAGGTAGACCTGGCCATTTCATCTAACTCATCCTAATCATCTTTATCCATGTCAGCAGGCTTCTTTGAAATCCCATTTACTGGTTTCCATTGCCTCCTTTGAATCAGCACATCTTTAATTTGATTCTTCCATAGAGCAAAGTTTGTGCCATCAAATTTTCAAACCTCAAAATGGTCTTTGCCCTGCAAGTTAGAGCTCCTCCTCGGAACACTTGTACTAGACCGTGATCCACTAGATGTGCTTGAGACCTCTGATGCCATGATGGTAGAGAGCTTAATAGAATGACAATGGAGGTAGAAGAGTCCAAACACCAACAAAGTAAGTGTATCAAGGAGTAAATTGACCACTGTATAGTTGACTAAATCAGAAATCTGGAAAAATTTTGCCAGAGTATCCTTTGCAAAATGAGCATATGACAAGTGTCAAAATATCATAAATCTGCAAGTACTGACATGTTTACCTACATAGTGAATGACTGACTCCACTGCATATAATAAGTTACCCAATAGAAGCCACCTAGGCTTATCGAGCACCTATGAACAACTATCATACATCTCCTATGGCAAGTTTGGGTAAGTCTTCCACCTGCATCACCAAAGAGATCCCGACATCTGGGTGTCTCCTAGTTAAGAAAACCTCACCACAACCCTCTTTATCAAATGTAAAAGGCTTTATGCAAAAATGTAACCGCTATATCAATGTCCACATGGATGTACATAAGCGGTATCGAGAGGAGCATACATGGTGTGTATGTGCTCAATATATGAAGCAAAATGATACTAAAAGGCTAAATGCACAGCCCAAAAACTAGCCAATAACAGCTGCAAGTGTCTGTCAACTGATGTTTTAGGCTCAAAAACTTGCATAAATTTGCAGCGGCTGCTCCCAACAAAACTAGAGATGTTCTTGGACCTCTTCTTGATGTTCTTGGACCTCTATGAAGAGAACTATGTGCGAAAGTAGTCCAAAATTGCTCCAAAAGATACCCCATAAATGTTTCAAAATCAGGCCTTGAAGGCAAAGAATGAAGCTTTGAGGGACCAAAACATGTTCAAGGTAATGTTAACCTTAGTCTTTCCACTTTTTCAAACACCACAAGAGTGTAGCTTAGTGGCAAGAGATCGCCACGGTTAAGTGAGCTACGGGGGGAACAATATTGGGATGGGTGACCTCTCGAGAAGTACCGGGAACCTCTATCTTCCTTGATCATTGAGGTCCTCCCTCACGCATAGCCAACGATGCCAACGGTGACTTCGGTGACTTGGATGACAAGGTATGCCAAGGTCTATGCCTTGGTCGTCGCCTTAGTCATAGGCCTTGGAGAAATCCGAGAGAAATCGTGGGGGGGGTTCTTGCTTCGCTCGCACAAAAGGAACAAAGCTTTTTGCCTCGAAATGCTCTGATACTAGTGAAGTACTTTGATGGCAATGAACTACAGTGCGCTCTCTCTTTATTGAGAGCTTCACGACGATATCCTTGGAGTAGAAAACTGAGCTCCTAGGGCCGCATAGAGGCTGCAAACTACATAGGAAAAACACAGTACACAGGGAGCACGAAGACAGACTTCTTAGGTCTTACAAATGCGGTCGAACTTAGAGTCTGTGACTGACTAGACCACTATATGTTTTATTAAAGGACATATACAAAGAAGTGTCCAGTGGCCATTTGGCCTTTCACATGGACACTAACGGTAACAAGGCACCGCAGGAGCACACTTTTCAATAGAAAGAACTGTAAAAATGATTTTCTTCGCAGGCTTGTGGTGGTCGACTTTACATATGGATGCAGACACTCATGTACAGAGCTGTGAGGTATGCCAAAGAGCGAAGTACCCTATTAGGAGAGATGATATGCCTCTAAGACCCATGATTTGTGTGAGAGACTTTTCAAAATGGGGCATTGATTTCATAGGCCCTATTAACCCTCCAGCCAAAAGATCACATGTTGAGTACATAATAGTGGCAACAGACTATCTAACTAAATGGGTCGAAGCAAAAGCAACAAAGAAGAATGATGCTCAAACCACAATGAAGTTTCGGTTTGAGAACGTCTTTACTCACTTTGGACTACCTATAGAGATAGTAAGTGATAGAGGAATGCACTTCATCAACAAAGTAATAGAATCCTTGATGAATGAATTCCTAGTAATTCATAAAAAATCAGCTCCCTATCACCCTAAAGCCAGTGGTCAAGTAGAGAGTTCCAATAAAGTGTTATGTACTGTGTTGACAAAGATAGTCAACAATGGAAGGTCAGATTGGGACAAACAATCACATCATGCAATTCGGGCCTTCGGAGTGGCTTACAAAACGGCCATTGGAACTACTCCATTTAACCAAGTTTATGGATAAAATGCTATCTTATCAATTGACTTTTTGGTACCTACTCTACGTGCAGATAGTATGAGTGGATAGGACATGAACTATCCAAGCAATTAGAGAAAATTGAGAAATTACATGAAACAAGGCCACAAGAAGTTGCGGGAATTGATGTTGCTAAACAAAGGCAGAAAGCATATTATGACGCACACATCAAAGACAAAGGCTTAAAGCAAGGAGATTTGGTCCTTGTATATACATTGAAACAACATGCCAAGAAATCACAGCAACACGGATATGAACCATTATTGATTAATAGAATCTCAACAAGCGGAGCGGTGAATCTAGCCACATTAGATGGGGATATACTTTCCAACTACATAAGTGTATGTAGAGTGAAACGATATATGGAGCTGTTAGTAGACCAGATGTTAGCACGACTCGTAGGAGCACAAAATCGAAAGAAGGAGGAAGAGAGGATTAGAGAAGAAGCACGCCAAGAAGCCTTAGAGCGTATTAAGAGACAGAAAGAGTGGATATGGCAAAGGGATGAACAATATCTATAGGGAGAGGTACCTATACCCATGGCCAACTACCAATTCAGTAATGCCAATAATGAGAACTTTAACATCTCCCAACCATACTTAAACCTAGAATCGGAACCAAAGAGTATCAGCTAGTAGATGCTCCGATTGACTCAGGAGCGGCTCTCAAGAGTATACGAGTGTCACTAATTACACATCTCCAAACAACCATAAGTACCACTAAAGCATTATGATAGGAATTGGGGGCCAAGTTATAGAATGTGTTGAAGAAGCCTTAATATTCCTTCATTTAAGAAATTCCACGATGGAGCAAAGAGTTTTGGTATGCAAAGACTAAGACCTAATTGAAAATTTGATCCTAGGGCAAGATTGGATTATTGAGAACAAAGTGAGCATTCATCTAGCACAAAGATACATATCAGCCAAAATAGGGCATAAATAAATCTTTAGCTTGCTGGAAGACAAGCCTTCTCAAATTCACAAGGTCACCAAACCTAAGGGAGAAAACTTAGAAACGGAGAAAGAAAATGAATCAATAAAGAGTATATCCCAAGAATGCCCTAATCTAGAATTGCTTGCAAATAAGGATGTGTTGATTGATGGTGTGACCACCTCGCCCACGAGAGATGAACATAAGAGAGAGTGTGAAGACATCACCTCTAAATCTTACACTATAAGAAGAAAACCCACATGGGCGTCTACTGTTTGAACATCACACCCATGTAATACTCGTCTACAATGAGTACGGAAGGATTGAATGACTCAACCAGACAACTCAACAAAAAAGCAAATCAGCCACTCAGTGAAGACAATAAGAGACAACCATTACTCACTATCACAATCCGAACCACGAAGACTTCTTCATGTATGGCTTCCAAAGTCATTAGTGGAGGCCTAGAAGACATAACAATCTATATGGATCTCGAAAAAGGTCAAACAAACTGCAAACCAAGAACTAGAAAGGCTTAATGAGATATCATGCCTACAAAGTGTAGCAAAGAGGTCCAAAAAGACTCATCAAGGGTACCAAAAGAACACGACATTGAAAACTCAGACTTCAAGTGGGAAGGAGGCAAGGACCAGAGAATGAGGAGCCCGACAGAAACACATGCCTCAAGCACCAACTACAAAGTGGATATGGAGACCCAAAAAATAGCAAGGATAGAAATGACAAACTCAACGAGATTCTACTTGCACTCATGAAGAGTCCATTGCACACAGAGTATGCATGACAGGGCCACATTACAAGGCCATGCATTTGACACATTATCTCTTAAAAAAAAAACTAGTGGCGCACATTTCCATCATTGGAATAGGTCTTATTTTCTACTGCCATAGGAATGATTGTACATTGTAAATAAATCAATGCTTCGGCTAGATCTAAGTTTTGTTTTCTTTCAGGATAAAAAAAAAAGTGTGGTAAGAGACCTTAACTATTAAGAAGGGGGAACAGAGCGACAAAAGAAACAACATATAATTAAACCACACATAAAACACATGACTTGGTTTCTCTTGGAAGTTGATTCCTTCTTTATTACAAGTGTAGATGGCTTCCAAAGATTCAGAGGCAACTGTTCAAGAAGAGGTGTTGGAATTTCCACTACAAAGTGTAACCAAAGCTAAAGGTCACCGGTTTTGAGAAGAACAACCTGTTGGGGAGCATCTCTTCTTGGTGACTATAAAGATCATGGACACCGACCATCAGTTCCCATTCATGTCCCAGGATTTCAAAGTCTTACATGAAATCCCATCAACAGTGGACATAATGCCAAAGCAGGCATTCAAAAATACTTTGAGTTACCCATTTATAAGCCGGATTTTCAATGATGCACTCAGGTGATGAACACTCTTCAACCGGCTCTACATAACCCCTTAGTACCCGAAGTAAAAGTTCTAGATGCAGAAGGAGAATGGGTGATTATTCAATTCACTCAAGAATTGATTAAAGAAGCGTTTTGGATGGGAATATAGACCTAAAGGATGAAAGCCGAGGGACAAAGACCCGCACATTCATGGATATTAATCATATAGACATTGAAGAAGAGATTCATCTGATTCACCAACATTTTTGCTTTCCAAACATGCACCACTACACAACACCTCAAAAGATCATTGTACAACTCTTATCTCATGCAACAAAACAAATTGGTAATCAAGTGAACCTGACACCCTACATCCAGGAGCATTTATTCGAAGCTAAGAAGCAATGGGGCCACAAGAAGTTCTTGAATGGAAGTGTAGAATTGACCATTCTGATCTACCATATCTTAGGTATTCGGGAATATCTTAGAGAAATGCCTTCATCAATGGAGATGGCTAAGTACGCAAAGCTAGCCACGGTACCAAGGAAAAAGAAAGGAGTAAAAGTGACAGAAGAGGCAAGAACCAGCTCTCAACCCAAGATGAGAGGAGCAAAGAGATTAAGGGAAATGTTAAAGGCAGAAGAAGTGCTTCCTGCTTCAAAAAGAATACAAGTACTTCCAAGAACAACCGTCGATAACACCAAACCCATCACGGAAGAAGAATTAAAGGAAGCGATGGAAGATACTCATAGATATATGGAAGGAAAAGTAAATGTGCCAATACAAGGGCATCACTATCACTAGTCTCATGCAGAAGCTTTGCAGGGAAAGAGGTTGACAAAAGTCCATAGATATAGAGAATTGGGATTGATGAACTCTAGTTCATCTTCGGACACCCAGGAAGATCAAGAACCATCCCTGATGAATGTGGACATCAAAAGCGAATCGAATGACGATGGAAAATGGGATGAGTTGAATCAAGTCATGGATTCCTTTGAAGTGGAAGGTATAAAAATGGATAAGACTCTTGACAACACAGCCATGGACACAACAAAGAAAGGATCATCCCAAGAAGAAATCCACATGTTAAGAATGAATGAAGAAATGAAGATCCAAATTACAGAGAATCATCTAGATGGAGAAACTACATTGAAGGTGCCAAAGGTAGAAAGACTAGGAAGATGAGAAGGAGCAAGAACCATTCACTCCAATCAGGGTCGTAGTAGAGCCGTCTCCATTAGATGTTACATTTCAGGGAAGTGCTACGAAGTCTACAACATAGGAAGAAGAAGAAAAAAAAAATCAGATACATCTTCAAATTAGGCAACCACATAATGAGACAATACATGTCAATAAGGGAAAAGATGTACTCATGGGGGAAATACTTAGTATTCCAAAGACATGGCTAAATGTGGATGGTGTTCAACTCAAGCCGTGGTCAAGCAGATGATACAAACAGCCATGGATACTCAACAACAAGTTATAGAAGCAGACAAGTTCAACTCAAGTTGAGGATAAGTTAGATGGTACCAATTATCCATTGTGGGCTTATATGATGCGTCACATATTGGTCGCCAAAGGACTGTGGAATATTCATGCATGCCTAGAAAAATCATCAATGAAAGTCACGAAGTAAAGATAGTTTCCAAAAGAGGGTGTGTGCATAGGATCACAAACATCACTGTGAACAAGCTACAATTTATGTGTAGCTCGAACATAACCATCTTTTCAGAATGAGAAATGTTGCATTTTGCCCAAAATACAATCTTCACATACATGTTAACGAGGTGCCTCAAGTTTTGGCAAAGAGGACACCATTTTAGATTTCTGCAAGTGTAGCAAACTAGCAAAATTCAGATGACCAAAGCGTGCATGCCAAAGCTTTGCATCTAACATAGCCTGAGAATCATGTGTTTCACATGCTGAGTCATTTGCAAATTTTTCATAATCTATGAGCTTCTACAGCCCACGAGATAAAATGCTAGAAGCAATAATCACGTTGCCATTTGATAGATCATGAATTGTACATCTATCATCAACAAATTTCACAACCAAGTCAATCTTGGCTAAAGCCGAAATTGATAACATATTCTTCTTGATCCCTGGCATAAATAAAGCATCTAACAGTGTAAAAGAACTACCATCAGTAATGGTCATAATGATCTTACCAACTCCGATAAGAGGATAAGAGGAGTTGTTGGCACATGTAACAATATTCCCTATAGGGGCAGGCTCGAGTGAAGAGAAGAAACTACGCAATGAGGTAATATGTTTGGTCGCCCCTCTATCAAAGTACCAAACATGTGAGTCTACTGCAGACATACACTACTCATGAGAAGATGGGTCAAAACTGCAAAAAGTAGTAAGCACCCATTCTTCATCCTGCACAAGATTAGTAGACTCTGTTTTCGGTGTAGAGGCCTCTGTAACAACCATTCCAACCTCTTTCTTCTTTGACTCTCTAGCAACCAGTTTTGGATAGCTCTTAATGACATGATCATTTGCTTTATAGTATTTGCAACACAATTTCTACTTTTTTTATTTCTTCTCATCTTTGTCTTCCTTCTTTGATTGTGTCGAATTAGCAGATTTCTGTGTACTAGTAGAACATATCCATTTTCCTTTGCCCTTCTGACTAGCCAATAAATCTTGATTTGCAACATGCATAATAGACATGTTCTACCTAGACTGGTTTTCCTGCAACAAAACAAAAACTAACTCTTCAAATGTTAAGCCATTTGGATTGCCTTTCATCATCAAACGAAAGTAGAAGAAAAACTCTGAGTCAACTGTTAGGAATGACTTCATCAGTAGAAATCAAATGTTCCTTCAAATCCTTGAACTTTGTCAAACAACTGTCCATAGAATCACCTTCATTCATGTGTGCACTCTCCAACTGTTTTCGGAGGTAAGCAACACGAGCCTCATTCCTAGCTTGGTACAATGTGGTAAGTGTATCCCAAGCATCCTTAGTTGTTCTGTAAGAGTGAATGTGAGGAATAATGGCACGTTTGATAGACAAAGCTATCAATGCATGTGCCTGAGAATCTTTGTGATCCCAACGGATATAAATGATAGCCTTTGCTTTCAGAACTGTACCCTAGAAAAATACATTTCACTGCTTTATCATCCAATTTTTTGCGATGTTGTTCACGCACTAATGCATATGTCAAACAACCAAAAACATGTAGCTTAGCAACAGATGGCTTGCGACCATGTCAAGCTTCATATGGAGTGATAGACTATAATGCTTTAGTGGGAAACCTATTAAGTACATATGTTGCACACATAGCAACCTCACTTCAAAAACTATGTGGTAAAGCCTGACTCTTGACCAAACACATTGCCATCTCCATGAGTGACTTGTTCTTCCATTCAGCAACTCCATTCTGTTGAGCTTTATATGGTGTTGTACACTGATGTTTTATCCCACATTCAACCAAAAATGCATTTAAGTCAGAAGACATATATTCCCCCCCTCGATCAGAACAGAGGGTGTCCATTGCAAGGAGTTGAAAAATGTCCTATTACACATGCAAACATAGGTATTCCAAATACAGGTACTGATGCTGATGCAGATGGTGTCGAAGATGATGATATTTTGCAGATTCCTATTCATGCTGTTGTTTTTGTTGCACCTACTATATCATCCATAGAGTAAACATATTTTGGTTAGTCGTGATGTTGTTTTTGTGGAAGATGCTATTCAGCCCTTACTTTCATGTACGAAGGAGACATCTGTTACCTCCAAGGACATGTATGATACTTTGTTGCCTCTTTTTACAAGTGGATAGTCTAGTGCTGGTCCAAATGAGGAAACTTCTCAACCTTTGTAGGTTTCATGTGATAATGCATATCATTCCATTTCTGATGCAGATTTACATGATGCACTTGTTGATGAGAGAAATGATATGAACAGGCAAAAAGTATACCAAAATGGCTGATGCAGACTTTGCGTGATAGGAAATTAGATCCACCTCTATCATATCATACTTGTTCAAGCTCTCATAGTACCTCTTTTGCATCAGATTGCTATGCTATGGCTGCATCTAATCTCTGTGATGAGAATGAGCCTGTTTCATTTGATGAAGCACAAAATTCAGATAATTGGATGGCTTCTATGCAATCTGAATATGATGCTGTAATGAAGAATGGTACCTGTTCTTTATGTGACTTGCCTCTTAGCAAGAAGGCCATTGGCACTAAGTGGTATACAAGCTGAAGCATAAGCTTGATGGAACAATTGATAAGGATAGGCTTGTTGCAAAGGGTTATACGCAGGAAAGAAGCATTGATTTTGATGAGACCTTTGCACCTACATGCCAAATGACTATTGTTCGTAGCAAATGTGCACTTGAAACCCATCATGGTTGGAATGTACATCAATTGGACATTAAAACAACATTTTTGAATGGTGACTTGCATGAAGAGGTGTATATTTTTTAGCCCCGTGGCTTTGTGCAAAAAGGGCATGAAAACCAGGTGTGTAGGTTAAAGAAGGCATTATATGGTTTAAATCAAGCACCAGGTGCTTGGTATGAAAAGATACATGCCTATTTATTGCACATAGTTTATAGAATAGTCCAACTGAGAGCACCTTATATTTTAAGCGTGCTAATGATGTGCTTCTGATCATTGTTGTGTATGTTGATGACATGCTGCTCATTGGTCTTCATGACAAGCATATTGTTGATTTTAAGGCTGATTTGCATGCCTCATTTGAGATGTCTGATTTGGGGCATTTGCATCATTATTTGGGCATTTAGTTTATGCTAGTTGATGGTGGAATGGCTTTGTGTCAAACGAAATATATTGACACATTATTGCAGCGTTTTGGCCTTGAAGATTGTAAGCCTATTGCCACTCCTATGGAGACGTGTTTACGATTGAGTCTTCATGATGCTGGAGATGCATTTGATGCTGTTCTATATCAACAGGTTGTTGGATGGTTGATTTACTTATGCATTAATCTGCCAGATATCTAGTTTACTATCTCACAGATGAGCAGGTTTATGCATTGCCTTGGTGTCAAGCATTGACAAACGGTTAAGTGCATTTCACTACTTGACTGCTACTCAACTACTTGGATTGTTTTATCCCAAAAGGGGGATCACTACCACCAGATTTGCATGTTTTTTTTTATAGTCATTGGGTGATTGCTATGACACTCGTATCAACTAGTGGCTTTTTCTTCATGCTTGGTAGCTCATGTACATTTTGGTTGACCAAGGAGCCTATTGTGGCCACTTCTCGTTGTGAGGCTCAGTATAGGGCAGTTTTCATAGTGACTATTGAGTGTGTGTGGCTCATATGCCTTATGGCTGATTTGGATGTTGGTCAGTCTTTTGCCACCACCATCTTCATTGACAATCAGAGCATATTGGCAATTGCAAGGAACCCTGTGTTCCATGCTCATACTAAGCACATTGAGGTGCATTATCATTATGTCAGGGAGAGGTTCTTTGCTGGAGAGATTAGCTTGGCATATGTGCCCATGCAAGAGAACATTGCAGACCTTTTGATGAAGGCTCTATCAAGGGAGAAGTTTGAAGCTTTCCGCAAAGCTTTGGGCTTACTTCCTTTTGTGGAGTGATTTCCACATAGCTTGGCACTTCCTTATACATGAGTGCCAACTCCTTGTTCAACGCTTCACTCTTAGGGGGGATTTGTTGATATATTGAGGTAGTGATGTGTATCAACACACTAGGACCACCAGGGCACTTTTTTCCCTCTTTAGGAGGTTTTTCCCCCGGCTTGTATATACACCTATTGCCCTAACGGGTTACTTATCTTTGTACATTCTAGTGGTAATACATTCAATATTGTGTGTTGTGCTCCAAGCTTCTTCTTCTTCTTCTTCCTTGTGCTATTTGCGTGCTTCCACAGATGGCTAACTCCAACAGAAAGCACCTATAAATTTTTGAGTTTTTCATAGCTATGAGAAGAACTAATTAAAGTTTTGTGTATGAGACTCTCTCTTCCATCTCCAGACTTTGCCTACTATGTAATGATCTCAAAAGTTCAAGTTTTCCAAGCAAGTCAATGTGTGGCATCGAGACTGAGATGATCAGCCATTGTTTTATCTATATGCTTCACCTACTGTTGTAAAGTTTTTCAAAATAGGAGGTTGTTGGATCAACTCGATGCCTGACATCAAGTTGTAGTTGATAACTCCTTATTTTCTATGCATATGATTCACCTCATGATTTCATGCCCGAAAATATGAGGTTTTATGTGGGAAGTTGATGCCCAACATCAAATTCCTATTGGAAAGTCCACTTTTATGAAGCAAATCAATGTTGGGCATTGAATTTACAGTATAGGGACATAATTTTTGCTTAAACAAGAAATGTTTCCTATTTTGGTAGCTCAGATAGGGTCAACTTTTCAAGGTCATAACTTGGTGTGTAGTGCAAAAGTTTTAGCAAATAATAGCTTGTTGGAAAGGTCTTATATTTTTCTTTCATCCACTAGAAGATCTTGGCAAAATAATATTTGTCCTAAGAGAAATAAGTAGAAGAGTGAAGGTATGTTATTTCAATGACTAGAAATTTCTAAAGAAGTAAAGTTCTCAGTTTTGGCTATTATTTCTCAAAGTTTGGAGAAGCATTGAGTTAATGGTGACCATAGAGGTTGTCTAGTATCACATTAATTCATTTCTTATAATGTTTCATACATCAACAGTTTGGAGGTGGGAATTCAAGCCAAGTTTCACACACTCTAACCTATAAAACTTTATGAAGTTGTTTCTTTTTCTCATGATGCAGAAAAGGAGTTATAATCAATTACCAAGTCGATCTATTTACAACAACCACTTCAATGATAATCTTTAATCAAGCCTAATTTTCCTCTGAAGTTCAATTTTACTACCTCTTCTTATCCTATTTTTCCATGAGCTCCTTGTTCCAATTGTTCCACATCGCCCATAGCCTCATCTCTCCAACCTACCAAACCTCTTACCTTTTCAAACTTTAATGGTGGATGCTCAACAAAAGAGACTGCATATCACTTGTTGGAATTGTGGTAAACCTGGACATACTAAAGTAAACTTCAGATCCCATCCTCTCCACATGAAACCTATTGTTGTCCAAACGCACAACATGGAGGCAGTTCACAAAGACATTCCTATTTGGATGGAGGAAGCATTGGAAAAAGATTTAAGTACCTTGGGTGACAAATTTCTATCATTCTCTACCTTGTATGGATTCTTGATATATTTCAGTAGTGATGTGTATGAACATGCTTAGGACCACAACAACACTTTTTGCCCTCTTTGGGAGGTTTTTCCCCCCCGACTTGTATATACTTCTATAACCCTAAAAAGTTACTTATCTTTGTACATTCACTTGGTAATTCATTTAGTGTTGTGTTGTGCTCCAAGTTTCTTCTTCTTCCTTGTATTATTTGTGTGCTTGTGCAAACCTCAAACTCCAATAATTGGTATCAAAGAAGGTCTTTGATTCATTTAGGGCATCGTCGACACCCCCTATCACAGTCTCAGAATCACAAAAAAATTGGTGAGCATATTTAGGGCAACTAGGAGTTCAAAATAGCTTCATTGTCTAGCATTGAAATTTTGATCTAAGCTCATTTCAGCCTAAAGCATTATTGTTGCCAGGGAATGTTGCTTGAGGACGAGTGTTGTGATGGTAAGATCATAGATTTACAAAGTTGGAAGATAAAAAATAGTCATTTTTTGTTAATTTTTTAATTATTTTTTTCTCCACCATCATCATCATCATATTCTCCCATCTTCATCTTCACAAAAATTTTTCATTTTTTATTGTACATTCCCTACTTTCACCTCATTTCTCATTTATGGTTGTGCGAGAGAGAGAGAGTGTGTGTGCGTTTGTGTGTGCATCTCTATGATTTTCATGATCGTCTACACATAGGGAGCTCACCACCATCATCAACATGACACACAGGCCCTTTGTGCTCAATTTCGAAGTTCCCACCAAAACCCTCAAAAAATTATGATTTTGTGGAAAAAATCACAACTTTGTGAAAATTTCACATTTTTTAGAGCCTCATGATCACCTTAGTATTTAAATTTCCCACCTAATATCTCCCACAAAATCACAATTCTCTAGTTGTCACAACATGATTGTCTCATAGCATCATGATTGTGTGACTATCAAAAAATCGTGATTCTCTGGTTGTCACAACATCGTGATTGTCTCGCAGCATCGTGATTGTCTGACTTTCACAAAATCACGATTCTCTCATTGTCACAGCATCACAATTTTCCCACAGAATGACAATTGTTTGACTTTCACAAAATCGTGATTCTCTACTTGTCACAACATCATGGTTGTCTCATAGCATCATGATTGTCTAACTTGCACAAAATTGTGATTCTATGGTTGTCACAACATCACGATTCTTAGACAATTGTGGCATTTTCACACAATCACAACTGCCTTAAACAAGTACATAAATACCCTGAGAGGTTTTATTTGTTTGTTTGACCCCCAGGAGCCTGAATTGACATAACTTTATCTAAAATTGGTTTTTTGACCTTCAAATGGGATTAGGAAGCCAGTGAGCTCTAGAGGTTTTTCAACAATACAAGGGGGAAAATGGGTCTTTAAAAAAATGCTTGAATTAAACTTTTTTAATCAAATAGATTAAAGTTAAAGCTTGATCTAAACTTGGAACTTTTACAGGTCCATTAAGAGACATTCAAGGGTGTCTAGAGCAAGGTAAAGTGCAAAACAAAGCATGGTTTGGGGAGCACACATATTGGACATCAGTGCACTTTTTGGAGCACTAGATTCAAGGTTGGAAGAACTCTCAATCCCCTAAGTTAATTTTTAGTATAGGCTAAGTGTGATTAGTGGCAATGATTAGTTAGGGTGATGCTAGGCATGAATCAAGTCCAAGAAACCCTAATTACTCAAGTTCAAGCATATCTAAGATAATATTGTTGCAAACTCTAAGGGAAAAGAACAAAAACTAAATGATCACACTTCAAGTGGTGATAAAAACTTAAGTGTTCATAACAATGCAAATTAGTGGGCAAGAAGTGACAATCAAAGTAAAATATAAAAAGGACAAGTGGTTGATACAAAGGAACACATCAACGTGGTTGTACTTGGGAAAACTAGGTTAATGGATAAGGCTTATAAACCTTAGATCAGGCAAACATTTAGGTCAAGATAGACAAAGCATCAGATCCTTTGAGGCTAGTGTCAATCACACAGCTAGGTCATGGGCCCAACAACTTAGTGATTATCTCAATGTTGAGTTTAGAAAACTAGTGACTGAGAGATGTTGTATAGTATGGAGAAGCCAGCTGGTGGTTCTAGTGTTGCATACCTAGAAAAACCAAGAGGGATATATAAGACTCAATTGGAATATATTAGCACCAACTGATTACGTGCTTGCATCTATGAGGATGGCTTGAGAAGGTCTGTTGTCCAACTTAGGACTGTGGATCAGCCTGTGGGACTTGAACACCCTATGATCAAGTTTGAAGAAGACTCATACATTGATAAAGAGGGAACCATGTACATAGTCACAAGCTTACCTGATAGGATAGATGATTTTGGAATTGCCATTCCTAAGATGGAAATGGAAGACCTAGAGCAAGGAACCCTAAGAGGAGAACCTAGGATAGTTAGAGGTAAATTCGTCTTGACTAGAGTGATCACCCTAGAGTGGATTTCCCAAGACAATAAGAGCATAGAGTTATTCTTGAATAGGAGCACTGATGAGGCATTTTGCGGGTTTAGACCTGACCAATGTAATGAAGTTGGACCAATCATCATTTATGAGTTTAAGGAACCTGTAATCGGACACCGTTTGGTTCCCTGTGTGTATGAACAAAGATCTCGAGTCTAGACTTACTAGGAGTTCATGTGCTCTTATGAAGAAGTGATCCACTTAGCTTAGTGGTTAAGTCTCAAGGATGTGAAGGAACAGGTCTTGGGTTCAATCCCCATGGGCTACATGGGGAGAGTAATTCGCCCAAAGAGATCTAGAGCCTTCTAGAAGCATACACTTGAGTCAACTCGAGTTAATCGGGACACTTGATGCATATGCAGTTACATGGCCGACACATGGATGGTTACTATCCATTTGGTTGGGAGGAGATTCATCTCTCTAGGACGTGGTGGTGGTCATAAAAGTCGTTCTCTTGCATTACTATCAGAGCAAGAGTTTTCATGGACATTTTGTGAGGGATCATCACTTTCCCCGAGCATTCATATGTGCTTTTTTCCTCGAAAATCATTTTCTTGCATCCATTTTTTGTTTTCGTGAATGTTTTCTCCTCAGAGTGATTCTTAGAGAAGAAAAATTATACCTACATTTTTTGTAGCCTCAGACAGCTGGGATAGAACTCGTGACCTCATTTTGCTTTTACATCTTCATACCCAAGGAAGCAAGCCACGTTCGTGCAAGAGAACGAGGATTACGACCACCACGTGCTAGAGAGATGACTCTCCTCCCAACCAAATGTCTCTATATATAGCTCTCTCCAGGGGACTACCTTCTTGGGAAGGTGGATACTAACCATCCAAGTGTAACCCATGTAACTACATGTGTGCCAAGTGTCCCAGTTAACCAGAGTTAACTCAAGTGGATGCTTCTAGAAGGCTCTAGAGCTCTTTGGGCAAAACACTCTCCCCATGTACCTCATGGGGATTGAACCCAAGATCTCCTCCTTCACGTCCTTGAGTCTTAACCACTAGGTTAAGTGGATCATTTGGTTACAAGAGTAAATGACCTTATAGTAAGTCTGGACTCAAGATCTTTGATCATGCATACGAGAAACCAAACGGTGTCCGATTTAAGATCCATCTGAACTGTCCAGACCCTTAGATCATGGACTTACTTTCTTACATTCTTCCCCCCTTGGAAAATATTTTTGTCCTAAAAAATAGAGCTATATACATACTGTAGACAACCCCCGAGCCTTATGTTCTAAAACTCGAAAACATGGTCATGTTCTAAAACTGGAAGAACATGTCTCATCTCTGTGGTGGCATCCCTACCCAAATGATTCAAAACGTTGTCTCGCTTTGCACTTTGATAAATTGATCAAAGTACAAAGTAGTGAATGAATAATAAGGGTGGATCTAAAAACATCCGTGGCTAATTCATAGTGTTTTTCTAGGTGCAATTTGGGCACAAACATGTGAACTGGATGGATTTAAATTACTAGTCCATTTCTAGGCATGACTGGTGCGTGGACTTAGTAACAAAGGGGGGATAAAGGCGGTGTCGGGAAGAAGGAGGTCATGGCGGGAAGCCGGCGCCTGGGGTTGGATCAGGCCCTGCTCTGGTGCGCCGTTCCCGCTGTCCTGCGAGCGGTGTCTGCGCGCTGGGCGCCTCCCCTGTGCTCTCCGGAGCGTGCGCGATCCTCGTAGGGTGTGGGACCCTCGCCCCTCGGAAGTGTCGAGACGTGGGACCGTGGGCGTCGGAAAGAGACGATCGGTACCGCAGTGATACACGTGATGTAGATCAAGCTCGAAGATACAACGAAATATGAAACTGAAGTACTCCAATAAAAATGAGTGATACAAACAGGCCGCTACAGTGCGGGTCGATGGTACAATAAAACCGCTACAGTGCGGTGCGATGATACAAGATAAACGCCGCCGCTACAGTGCGGGCCGGCTAGTGTATAAAATAGATCCCTCGCTACAGTGTGAGAAATCGCCTACGAGATTCCGCTTCGGTCTTCGCAATCCAAGCTTCTCTTCCAACTTTACTTCGGTCCGTTCTTTTCTTCAAGTATCCTCAGCAGTGGCCTTCCTTCTCTTTACTTCAGATAATCAGAAACCGCATAAACTTGAAGGAGACAATCCACAAGGAGATCCACAGGGTGGGGTCACAAAACATGTTAGTACTATAGAACAAAATCATCTTCTCAATCATTTTAATGTTCTTCTTACAAACAAAACAATAGTACTCAAAAGAAAAAAAATCCCTTTGTCTTTGAGTATTTTATAGATTTGCAATAACTCGGATGATGGTTCTCTCATGTTAAAATTGCATGTCTAATAGTATGGCACTCACATTTACTAGAATGATTCAAGCTTTAATGGATTTGCTCAATCTCCATGAAAAGATGGTAATCATGACATAATGTGAAACCTTCCCATAATACACTTTCATCTCGAAATCGTCATAGTTATGCAATGGAAGTGTTTGTAAAGTAGGGCATGTCAATAAAACAAAGATATACAAAATGCTAACATCATTCAATCCGTTGAATTGCAATTTCACCCATAAATTACAACGTCCAATTATTCTCATTTTGTCGCGGCTTTGAATCCTTGTCTCTTTATGAACACATCATTATATATGACATATCTGGCTTCGTTTCTATTTGGGACACCCCTCAAGCTCATCATTCGGATTTCTTCACATCGCATTAGTGTTATCTTATATTTGCTCTCGAACATTAGACAAATGCTATGAATACAATCCCATTCGATCATAAAATAATGACGGTGATCTCCGATTGTCTCTGTGTTCCTTTCTCTATCTTTCTCTCTCTCTCTCTTTCTCTCTCTCTCTCTCCTTCCTGCCGTGCACTTCCCCCCTCCCTCTCTCTCTCTCTCTCTCTTTCTCTCTCAGTCTCTTTCTCTCTCTATCTGTCTCTCTTCCACGTATTCTATCAAATTATGCCGCCACCTAACTCCATCTAACTCTCTCTCTGAAGCGGGCGTAGAATCTCTCTCCTTATCCGCCGCCTGGGCGCACTCCAGCCTCTCTCTCTCTCTACGCGATCCTTGCGCATGCGCTATCTGTGCACCGCCTCTCTCTCCCTATCGTGGTGACACAGCAACGTGCGTAAGCTTCTGGATCTCTCTCTATTATGACGCTCGATTTTCTCTCTGGCAAACCCATCCACCGACTATTATCCCTTTCTCGCTCTCTCAGCCTGAAGCCACAACAGTGCTATTCTCGGGGTATCACGCTATCTACAGATGCATGTTTTTGCATGCGCCTCCATTGGTTGACTACAGATATTCTGTTACTGCAGCAGCAATGACTCTCTCTCCGATGTCAGATGACACGCACACACCAATTGGTTCACTCTCAGCGCTCGACAACGGCTACAAAGTTCTACGGCCATCTACGTGCCCAATAGTCGGCAAGGCTCTCTCTCTCCTGTCAACGACGGTCTATATCATATATGCATGTCTCTCTACATTTTTCTTCGCCCGGCATCTGTGCACCGCCGAATCTCTCTCTCTCTTTCTCTCTCTCTCATGTTCCCGAACGTTTCTGCGTGCCGCCTCTCTCTCTTTGACTCCCTGCGTCAATAGGCACGCCTTCACGGCCGGCTTCTCTCTCTCTAAGTTCCAGGCCACCAGAGCTCTCTTTGTATATCATTCAATCAGCCAATCAACAGGCGTTGGTGTACGCAATGTGCATATCTCTCTAATGCGCAGCCAGACAGGCCCGTCTCTCTCTCTTCCTACCTGTGCTAGTGCCTCGAATCGCTCATATCTCTCTACCATATCCGCATCTGTATGTCAGCACTGTACGCATCCATCTCTCTCTAAGTCAGCGAGGTCGCCGCCAATCTCTCCGAGTCCTCCATGTCTAGCGTGGGTCAAGCACAGGTGACATCAGTGCTTCTGCCCCCCTAGCTCTTCCTCTCTCTCTTCAACTCTATGTGTTGCACCTCTCCTCACAGTAAGCACAGACCGGAGCTTTCTCTCTCCCTCTGTTCTTCATCCACATAATCTGGAGCGTCGCCATATCTCACCGCCCTTTCACCACATCACACACCGCTATTCTCTCTCTCTGCTGTCACTACTCGATCCTCTGTGGGAATATTTTGTGGTGCAGTAGAATGACAATAATAACCTTACTATCAAACAAAAATAATCCCAAGATGTCTTTCACACATCCGAGTGGCTATGGCAACGGAAATACGCCTTAAAGAAGGGTATCAGAATCAAAATCTCTCTCGATACACTATCGTAAAGTAAGAACAAGAATGAACAAGAAAAGACATGAAGCATACCTGGAGGAGACAATCCACAAGGAGATCCACAGGGTGGGGAAGAAACAAATGAGTATGGACTTATTTATAGGCCCCTCCCTATGACTTCCTTATAGAACGTTCTAACCTCCTCAATGAACTTTCTATTTTTGGCAGTCTTTAATTTTTCCCTAGACTAAGGTTTTGGTTTCACACTGGATATTTACAACTTAATTGGTTTTTAGGGTTTAGCCTAGGATAACCACCATTTCCAAGGGTCCGACCTCGGGTTTTTGGTTGGAAAAATTAAGCGTTTGCCCACAATTATCTCAAACTCGCCAATTCATGGGTTTATTTACAATTTCGGCCTAAACTCTAAAGGTTTCCAAGGGTTCAATTCCGATTTTCAGGGGGGTAAAACCACATTTTTAGGGGTTTTGAAGGGTCAAACCTAGGTTTTTTATGGGTCTAATGTCTGTTGTTTAAATACACGGGTCTAACACACATCTCAAACTTGTTTTCGCATCGCTCAATCAATTAATTCGGCCTGAATGTGTACAAAATATACCACTCTCTCGATTGAAACATCACACAAAAACTCAAAAACAATGAACTTTTGAAAAAAAACTCAGTGCACACTCCCTGCGGGATTTCATCCCGACAGTGGGATTCTTATCCCTCGCAAGAATTTGAGAACCCTTGATTCACTTGAATTTGGTTTGGAGAACTTGAAGTTTGGTTGTCTCAAACATCTAACTTGGATGTTTGTACAATGGTTTACTCCTATCCAATAGTTACTTGATTTTTTCACCCAACTAGAGGACTACTTTATCCTAATGAGTTTAAAAAATCCTATGTAAACTACAGGAGAAAGTTTACCATTTTCTTTGAGTCAACCGTACTATAACTTGATCAATTCAAATTGAAAATGAAAAATTGTCCAACTTAGGACACTTTTCTCAAAGACTCTTGCTAAAAGTTCTTGGAAATTGTCAATCTGCTAAGCAATTCCTAACTTCTCTATTCTAAAGTATACTGGAATCTAGGAAATCATTTATGCTATAACTTGAAGCAAACTCAAATGAATAAGTCAATCTTGAACTTGTCATCATTCTATGTTTGAAAAGGTTCTTGTACAGAACATCTATCTGGGATCATTAATTTAGTTACCTGGTTCTGTCCAGCTAATCCTTGACTTTTGTGAAAAGAATCAGATACCATATCTGAGTCAAATCCAAAAGATTCGAAAAGCGGAAAGAAAGAACTAAAACTCTGCTCAACCAATTCAAACTTCAAAGATACGTAAACTAACTATGAGTCAAAGTCTAGATGACTTAGGAGTTTAACTTCTCAAAGATCTATTTCAATAGGGTATTGAAGCATTTTTCTATCTTTAAGTGTAATAAGCTAGTTTCTCAAAAAGATTTAGAGCAAATCTAAAACATGAAGTAATTCGATGGCGATGCACCACAGTGCGCTCTCCTTCTTTAGAGCTCCACAACGATATGCTCGGAGTAGAAAATCGAGCTCCTAAGGAAGGACACAATACTCAGCATAGAGGCTGTAGAATATGTAGAAAACACAGTACATAGGGAGCACGAAGACAGACTTCTTAGGTCTTACAAATGCGGTAGAACTTATAGTCTGTGACTGACCATGCCACTATATGTTTTATTGAAGAACATATACAAAGAAGTGATTGGTGGCCACTTGGCCTTTCACACGGATACTAACAGTAACAATCTCTCAGTAAAGGCCAATATGGCTAGAGTAGCTATGGGAGAAAAATAAACAATGATAAAGAATACCTGAGTGTAAGTATACAAACTATACCTCCCACCTAATTGGCATGTTACACAGTATACAAGTGATTGTGTAAGATCAAGAAAAAAGTAACCCCCATCAAGTGACAACAATGTCGAAAGTTATCATGTGGTAGAGCTTTAGTCAAAGCATCTGCAACATTATCTCAAGTGTGAACCTTCTCAAGAATAATGCGCTCAGTGGCTAAGCATTCTCTAATGAAGTGATACCTCACCTCAATATGCTTGGTCTTTTCATGATAGACCGGATTCTTAGCTAAAGCAATGGCACTCTGACTATCACTGAACAAGCGAGGTACATGTTGAGGTAAACCCATATCACAAGCAAGATGAGAAAGCCACAAAGCTTCCTTACCTGCCTCACTTGCTGCAACATACTCTGCTTCTATGGTGGAAATAGCTGCACATTCTTGAAGACGAGATCTCCAAGAGATAGCACCTCCAACAAAATGAAAAATGTACCCTGATGTAGACTTACGATTGTCTACACAACCAGCATATTTTCAGAATCTGTGTAACCAATAATGGATGCCTTCCCTCTACCTAAGCATAGACACTTGTCCTTAGTGCCACTCAGATATCTCAAAATCATCTTGAGCACTTCCCAATGTTTCTTGCCAGGATTAGAATATCTGCTCACAACTCCCAGTGCAAATGCAAAGCCTAGTATCGTAGCTACCATAGCATACATGAGACTACCAACAGCAGACTGATAGGGAATTTCGGTCATGAATTCCTTTTCCTCATCTGATTTGGGGCAATCATCCTTGCTAAATTTCACATATGTGGGTAAAGGTGTACTCAATGTCGTTCCACCCTCCATATTGAACTTGTGAAGCACTTTGGATGTGTACTCACTTTGAGACAAGTATATGCATCTTTTACTCCAGTCACGAGTAATGTGCATGCGAAGAATATGTTTGGCATCCCCCAAATCCTTCATATCAAAGGTCTGACTCAACTTCTTTTTGAGAATTGATAAATCATAAGAGGACTTCCCAAAAATCAACATATCATCGACATAAAGTATCAAGCATATCAAGCTGCCATCTGAGCATCTCTTTGTGTAGAGACAATGATCCTCATTGCTTCGAGAATAGCCTTGAGACTTCATAAAAGCATCAAACTTTTGGTACCATTGTCTAGGGGACTGTTTAAGTTCATACAAGCTCTTCTTGAGCTTACAAACTAGACTTTCCTTGCCAGGAACTACATAACCCTCTAGTTGTTCCATATAGATCTCATTTGTAAGATCTCCATGCAAAAAAGTAGTTTTCACATCCATTTGGACTAGCTCTAAGTCCTCCATTGCAACGAATCCAAGCAACATGTGCAGGGTAGTCATCTTGACCACTGGAGAGAAGATTTCCTCGAAATAAACACCATGTTGTTGCTTAAAACCATTCCCAACGAGTCTTGCTTTATACTTTGGAGAAGCACTATCTGATGTGAATTTCAGCTTATATACCCATTTACATGGTAAAGCTTTCCTGCCCTTTGGCAAAGTTACTAAATCCCAAGTACCATTCTTGTGAATAGAATCCAAGTCACTCTTCATGGCATGCTCCCACTTGACATGATCCTCTGTCTACATAGCCTCTTTGTAGCAAGAAGGCTCACCGACATCTGTTCGCATAACAAAATCTAAACCTGGAACATATCTATCAGGTGGATGTGAGACACATGTAGAACGTCTCAATGGTTTCTGAATAGGAACATGTGCAAACTGATCTCAATGGTTGACTGGAGGCTTTCTCCAAGGCTTACTCCAAGGCTTACGACTAAGGCGGCGACCAAGGCATAGACCTTGGCATACCTTATCATCTGAGTCACCGAAGTCATCGTTGGTGCCATTGGCTGCACATGAGGGAGGACCTCAACGATCAAGGAAGATAGAGGTTCCCGGTACTTCCCGGGAGGTCACCCATCCCAGTACTGTTCCCCCCAGAGCTCGCTTAACCGTGGCAATCTCTTGCCACTAAGCTACACCCTTGTGGTTTCTCAAGAAGGGGAAAGACTAAGGTTGACATTACCTTGAACATGTTTTGGTCCCTCAAAGCTTCATTCTTTGCTTTCAAAGCCTATTTTTGAAGCATTTTTGGGTGTCTTTTGGAGCCATTTTGGAGTACTTTTGCACATAGTTCTCTTCACATAGGTCCATGAACATCAAGAAGAGTATTCTTTGTACTTCTCCGACAATAAATATCAACATTTGGGGCTATGTTTTCAGCCACACTCACAAAACTACAGGTTTTTGAAATGGTTTTCAGTTTTGGTGGAGCAATTGCTGCAAATTTATGCAAGTCTCTTGAGCCTAAAACATCAGAGTTGACAGACACTTGCAGGTGTTGTTGGCTAGTTTTTGGGTTGTGCATTCAGCCTTTTAGTGTCATTTTACTACATATATTGAGCACATACACACCATGTATGCTTCTGTGGATACCGCTAATGTACGTCCATGTGGTCATTGATATAGCGGTTACGTTCTTGCATAAAGCCTTTTACATTTGAAAAAGAGGGTCGTGGCGAGGTTTTCTTAACTGGGAGACACCCAGATATCGGGGTCTCTTTAGTGATACAGGTGGAAGACTTATCCAGCCAAGCCATAGGAGATGTATGATAGTTGTTCATAGGTGCTCGATAAGCCTAGTTGGCTTCTATTGGGTAACTGATTATATGCAGTGGAGTCAGTGATTCACTATGCAGGCAAACATGTTAGTGCTTGCAATTTTATGATATTTTGGCATTGGTCATATGCTCATTTTGCAGAGGATACTCTTGGAAAATTTTTCCAGATTTTTGGGTTAGTCAACTATACAATGGTCAATTTACTCTTTGATGCAGTTATTCGTTGGTGTTTGGACTCTTCTAGCTCCATTATCATTCTATTCAGTCCTCTACCATCATGGCATCAGAGGTCTCAGGCACATCTGGTGGATCAGGGTCTAGTGCCAATGTTCTGAAGAGGGGCTATAACTTGCAGGGCAAAGACCATTTTGAGATCCGAAAATTTGATGGCACAAACTTTGCTCTATGGAAGAATCAAATTAAAGATGTGCTGATTCAAAGGACGCAACGGAAGCCAGTAAATGGGATTTCAAAGAAGCCTACTAACATGGATGAAGATGATTGGGATGATTTAGATGAAATGGTCAGGTCTACCATTTGCTTGCACCTGGCAAATAATGTTTACTTTACAGTATTAGATTGTGAAAGTGGAGAGGAGCTTCAAAACAAGTTATGCAATACATATGAAAAAGAGACGGCATCAAATAAAGTGTATCTAATGAGAAAATTATATGACATTCACATGAAGGACACAGATAGTGTTGTTGCTCATCTAAATGAGTTTGATGCTATATTCTCCTAGTTACAAGCTTAGAAAATGGATATGGATAATGAAATGAAAGCAGTATTGCCGTTATGCACCCTCCCATCATCATGGAATACATTTTGCACAGCTATTAGCAATAGTGCACCTGGTGGTAAACTCGTCTATGATGACATATGTGGAGCACTCTTGAGTGAGGAGATTCGTAGAAAATCTATGGTTGGCACTCAAAGTGGAGATACATATAATGTTCGTGATTCTTACCAAGGAAAGAATAAGCAACGTGGCATGAGGAAGAACAAGGAAAAGAATAGTCAACGAAATAAGAGTAGAAGTAAATCAAGGAAGAGGGATATCGAATGCCATCATTGTCATAAGAAAGGACATATGAAGAAAGACTGTTATGCATTAAAGAATGCTAAAGGTAAAGGACAAAATGTTGATGGGTATGTTAAACAGTTACCTGCAACATCTACTTCGATTGTGAAGATTGAAGAAATTCATGCTATTTCTGATGACGCTGATGTGTTGACACTTGATAGTAATGTGCCATCTGAGGTGCTTATGGCTGATTCTCTTTCCCACACATGGCTGCCAGATTCTGGTGCTTCTTTCCATGTGACACCACATAGAGAATGGTTCTCTAATTATGCAGCAAAGTCTCTTGGTGACTCTTACCACTGTGATTTTGTGGGGATTGGAGATGTGGTTGTGCAGTTCATTGATGGTTCAAAATTTACTATGCATAATGTACGCCATGTACCTCAGTTATCACATAGTTTGATGTCAGTTGGTCAACTTGATGACCTTGGTTACAAGGTGGTCTTCTATACTCAGTCCTTTCGCATATCAAAGGGCAATATGGTTATTGGAAAAGGAAGCAAAGTTGGCTCACTTTATCCTTTATTTGTATCACAGAAAGAACACTTGTTAGCTATTACTGAACAAGGTATGGCTTGTATTTGGCATGGTCGTTTGGGCCATATATCTTGTAGTGGAATGAAAAACTTTCTCATTTTGGCTACTTACCTATGTTATCTTTCTCATTCTGGCTACTTACCTATGTTATCTTTCTCTGATTTTTCCTTTTGTGAGCATTGTCACTATGGAAAGCAAACCAGAAATGTGCATAGAACACACATTGACTCTTCAATTCAGCCTTTAAATGTCGTTCATACAGATGTGTGTGGTCCTATGCCCACTAGGTCCTTAGGTGGTTCTCTCTACTTTGTCTCTTTCATAGATGATGCTACTAGAAAAGTTTGGGTATATCCTATCAAATCGAAGGATGAGGTATTCCCTACTTTCAAAAAATGGCTTGCTTCAGTTGAGACTGAAAAAGGAACTAAGCTTAAGGCTTTACGTTTAGATAATGGGGGTGAGTATACCTCACATGAATTCAACCTTTCCTGTCAGCCTAGAGGGATTCATAGAGAGTTTACAACTCATTATACCCTAGTACAAAATGGTGTAGCTGAGAGGATGAATAGAACTATTCAAGATAGAGTAGTCTCTATGTTGCATCATGCAAACCTCTCACAAGGCTTTTGGGCAGAAGCATTATTGACTGCAGTTCATGTGACTAACCTTTCGCCTAGTATTGCCAAAGGTCTGAAAGTGGCACAAGAGTTGTGGACAGGGAAGCCACCATATTATGATCATCTTTGAGTTTTTGGGTGTTAAGCATATGTTCATATACCCAAGAATCTTAGACAAAAGTTGGACCATAAGTCAAAGAAATGCATTTTCCTTGGATATGGTCGATAAGGACAATTTGGATATCGCTTATGGGATCCTGAAACATGGACAATGATAAGAAGTAGTGTTGTTCTTTTCAATTAGTCTAAGATGCATAAACAACCCATTAAGGAGGTTGAACTGAGAAGAGTGGTGTTTGTTGATATATTTAGGTAGTGATGTGTGTGAACACACTAGGACCGTCGGGGCACTTTTTCCCTCTTTAGGAGGTTTTTTCCCCTGGCTTGTATATACACCTATTGCCCTAAAGGGCTACTTATCTTTGTACATTCTCTAGTAATACATTCAGTATTGTGTGTTGTGCTCCAAGCTTCTTCTTCTTCCTTGTGTTGTTCGCGTGCTCCCATAGACGCCTAACTCCAACAATTGGTATTAGAGCAGGTTGTCACTTCATCTAGGGTGCCATCGAAACTCCTCCATTTGTAGTCTCAGAATCGCACGAATTTTGGTGAGCAGACTCAGCGTGTTTTCGAGATCAAAATAGCTTAGCTTTGTGGTGCCGAAATCGCGATCTGTGCTCGTTTCGGCCTCCAAACGCACTATCGTAGCACTTGTGTAGGCTATTTCATCTTTTTGTGCCAAACGTATATACCGGTTTAGATACAGTCAATTTTCTGTATCAAGGTATTTTAGTCACCGGCCATGGCTGAAAGCAGTGATGTATTCCGTATGTTGGTTGTTGAGGATAAGTTGGATGGTACCAACTACCCATTATGAGCTTATATGATGCGACATGTGTTGGTTGCAAAAGGACTGTGGAACATTGTGCAGGGTGTCAAAAAACGTCCTATCACACCTGCAACTATTACAACTGTAGGTACTGAAGCTGATGTAGAAGGTGTCGAAGATGATGGTATTTTGCATATTCCTGTTCATGTTGCAATTTTTGTTTCACCTACTGCAGAGCATATTCGTTGGGATGGCAGAGATGCCCAAGCTCATGCATTGATAACTTTTTCTGTCAAACGTGCCATTATTCCTCACATTTGCTCTTGCAGAATAGCTAAGGATGCTTGGGATACACTTACCACATTGTATCAAGCTAGGAATGAGGCTCGTGTTACTTACCTCCGAAAAGAGTTGGCGAATGAGCACATGAATGAAGGTGATTCTATGGACAGTTTCCTAATGAAGATCAAAGACTTGAAGGAATAGTTGATTTCTACTGATGAGGTTATACCAGATAGCTCACTTGTGCAGACCGTTCTGAATGGTCTTCCTAATTCATATCAGAGTTTTGCTTCTACTCTTTGGTTGATGATGAAAGACAATCCAAATGCCTTATCATTTGAGGAGTTAGTCTCTATTCTATTGCAGGAAGATCAGTCCAAGCAGAACAGGTCCATTATGCGAGTTGCAGATAAAGCTTTCCTGGCTAGTGAGAAGGGCAAAGGAAAATGGAGCTCTTCAATTAGTAAGCAAAAATCTACTTATTTTGCATATTCAAAGAAGGAAGATAAAGATGAGAAGAAATCAGAAAAGCAAAAATTTTTTTGTAAGTACTGTAAAGGGAATTATCATATCATAAAGAAGTGTCCAAAACTGGCTGCTAAAGAGGCAAAGAAGAAAGAGGCTAGAATGGTTGTTGTAGAGGCCTCTACACCAAAAACAGAGTCTCCTAATCTTGTGCAGGAAGAAGAATGTGCGTTTACTACTGTCTACAGTTTTGACCCATCTTCTCATGAGGAGGGCATGTTTGTATTAGACTCAGATGTTTGCCAGTCTTTTGACAGTGGGGCGACCAAACGTATCACCTCGCAGCGCAGTTTCTTCTCTTCACTCGAGCCTACCCCTATAGGGAATACTGTTACATGAGCCAACAACTCGTCTTATCCTGTTATGGGAGTTGGTAAGATCATTTTCACTACTGTTGATGGTATTTCTTTCACTTTGTTAGATGATTTATTTGTGCCAGAGATCAAGAAGAACCTGTTATCAGTTTTTGCATTAGCCAAGATTGGCTTGGTTGTGAAATTTGTTGATGACAGGTGTACAATTCATGATCTGTCAAATGGCGATGTGATTATTGCTTCTGGCATTTTATGTCGTGGGATGTATAAGCTCATAGACTATGAAAAATCTGTAAATGATTTGGCATGTGCAGTAAATGATTCTCACGCTATGTTAGATGCAAAGCTTTGGCATGCACACTTTGGTCATCTGAATTTTGCTAGTTTGCTACGCCTGCGGAAATCTGAAATGGTGTCCTCTTTGCCCAAATTTGAGGCACTTGGAAAACATGTTTGTGAAGGCTGTATTTTGGGCAAAATGTAGCATTTGTCCTTTCCAAAAGATGGTTCAGTTCGGGCTACTCAGAAATTGTAGCTTGTACATAGTGATGTCTGTGGTCCTATGCACACACCTTCTTTTGGGAATTATCTTTACTTCGTGACTTTCATCGATGATTTTTCCAGGCATGCATGGGTATATCCATTGAAGGAAAAGTCCAAAGTGTTCATGTGCTTCAAACAGTTTTTGGTTTTGGCTGAAAATCTATCATCATGTAAAATAGGCACCCTCCGTTCTGATCGAGGGGAGGAATATATGTCTTCTGATTTTAATGCATTTCTGGCTGAACGTGGGATAAAACACTAGTGTATAGTGCCGTATACACCTCAACAGAATGGATTTGTTGAATGAAAGAACAGGTCACTCATGGAGATGGCGAGGTGTACGGTCAAGAGTCAGGCTTTACCACATTGTTTCTGGCTTGAAGCTGTCATGTGTGCAACATATGTATTGAATAGCTGTCCCACTAAAGCGCTGCAGTCTATCACTCCATATGAGGCTTGGCATGATTGCAAGCCATCTGTTGCTCATCTGCATGTTTTTGGTTGTTTGGCATATGCATTAGTGCCTGAACAACATCGCAAAAGATTGGATGATAAAGCAGTAAAATGTATTTTTGTTGGGTACAATTTTGAAAGTAAAGGCTATCGTCTGTATCATCCACGGACTAAATGCATTCTGGTTAGCCGTGATGTTGTTTTTGTGGAAGATGCTATTCATCCATTGCTTTCATGTACTAAGGAGACATCTGTTAGCTCCAAAGTCATGTATGATACTTTGCTGTCTCTTTTTACAGATGGACATTCTAGTGCTGGTCCCAATGAGGCAACTTCTCAGCCTTTGCATGTCTCATGTGAGGATGCAGCTCATTCCATTTTTGATGCAGATTTACATGGGCACTAGTTGATGAGAGAGCTGATATTGAGAAGGCAAAAACTATGCCAAAATGACTGGTGCAAACTTTGTGTGATAGCAAACTAGATGCACCTTTGTCATATCATACTCGTTCAGGCTCTCATAGTTCCTTTTTTGCATCAGATTGCTATGCTATGGCTGCATCTAGTCTCTATGATGATAATGAGCCTGTTTCGTTTGATGAAGCACAAAATTCAGAAAATTTGATGGCTGCTATGCAATCTGAATATGATGCTATAATGAAGAATGGTACTTGGTCTGTATGTGACTTGCCTCCTCGCAAGAAGGCCATTGGCACTAAGTGGGTATACAAGCTGAAGCGTAAACCGGATGGTAGAGTTGACAGGTATAAGGCTAGGCTTGTTGCAAAGGGTTATGCACAAGACCTTTGCACCTACATGTCGTATGACTACTGTTCGGAGTGCACTTGTAGCTCATCATGGTTGGAATGTACATCAGTTGGACATTAAAACAACATTTCTGAATGGTGACGTGCATGAAGAAGTGTATGTTTTTTAGTCCCGTGGCTTTCTGCAGAAAGGTCATGAAAACTAGGTGTGCAGGTTAAAGAAGGCATTATATGGTTTAAAGCAAGCACCACGTGTTTGGTATGAGAAGATACATGCCTATCTGATTTCACATGGTTTTGAGAACAGTCCAACTGAAAGCACCTTATATGTTAAGCGTGCCAATGATGTGCTTCTGATCATTGTTGTCTATGCTGACGACATGCTGCTCACTGGTCCTATTGAGAAGCATATTGCTGATTTTAAGGCTGATTTCCATGCCTCATTTGAGATGTCTGATTTGGGGCATTTGCATCACTATTTGGGCATTTAGTTTATGCAAATTGATGGTGGAATGGCTTTGTGTCAAACGAAATGTATTGACACATTATTGCAGCATTTTGGCCTTGAAGATTGTAAGCCTATTGCCACTCCTATGGAGACAGGTTTACTATTGAGTCTTCATGATACTGGAGATGCATTTGATGTTGTTCTCTATCAGCAGGCTATTGGATGCTTGATTTACTTATGCATTACTCGGCCAAATATTCAGTTTGTTGTCAGCATTGGCACGCAGTTAAGCGCATCTTTCGTTATTTGAGTGGTACTCGACTACTTGGGTTGTTTTATCCCAAGGGGGATCACTACCACCATATTTGCATGCTTTTTCTGACTTTGATTGGGCTGGTTGCTATGACACTCGTGTGTCCACTAGTGGCTTTTGCTTCATGCTTGGTAGCTCATGTATATCTTGGTTGAGCAAGAAGCAGCCTACTGTGGCCACTTCCACTTATGAGGCTGAGTATAGGGCAGCTTTCACAACGACTATTGAGTGTGTGTGGCTCAGACACCTTATGGCTGATTTGGGTGTTGGTCAGACTTCTAGCACCACCATCTTCACTAACAGTCAGAGCGCATTGGCAGTTGCGAGGAACCCTGTGTTCCATGCTCGCACCAAGCACATTGAGGTGCATTATCACTATGTCAGGGAGAGGTTCTCTGTTGGGGAGATCAACTTGGCATATGTGCCCATGTAGGAGAACATTGCAGACCTTTTCACGAAGGCTTTGCCTAGGGAGAAGTTTGAAGCTTTCCGCAAAGCTTTGGGCTTACTTCCTTTTGTGGAGTGATTTCCACATAGTTTGGCACTTCCTTATACATGAGTGTCAGCTCCTTGTTCACCGCATCACTCCCAGCGGGGATTTGTTGATATATTTAGGTAGTGATGTGTGTGAACACACTAGGACCGCCGAGGCACTTTTTTCCCTCTTTAGGAGGTTTTTTTCCCCCGGCTTGTATATATGCCTATTGCCCTAATGGGCTACTTATCTTTGTACATTCTCTAGTAATACATTCAGTATTGTGTGTTGTGCTCCAAGCTTCTTCTTCTTCCTTGTGTTGTTCGCATGCTCCCACAGACATCTAACTCCAACAGTGTTTGAGGATACTAGTCCTCCAGTTAGCATGTATAAAATTGCTGCACAGGGATGTTCAAGAGAATTTCCATTCAAATCAATCTACACATGTTCCTGTTCAACAACCATTGAGACGTTCTGCATGTGTCTCACATACACCTGATAGATATCTTCTAGGTTTAGATTTTGTTATGTTAACAAATGCCGGTCAGCCTTCTTACTACAAAGAGGCTATGCAGACAGAGGATCATGTCAAGTGGGAGGGTTCCATGAAGAGTGAGTTGGATTCTATTCACAAGAATGGTACTTGGGATTTAGTAACTTTGCCAAAGGGCAGGAAAGCTTTACCATGTAAATGGGTATATACACTAAAATTCACATCAGATAGTGCTTCTCCAAAGAATAAAGCATGACTCGTTGCAAAGGGTTTTAAGCAACAACATGGTGTTGATTTGGAGGAGATCTTCTCTCCAATGGTCAAGATGACTACCCTGCACATGTTGCTTGGATTCATTGCAATGGAGGACTTAGAGCTAGTTCAAATGGATGTGAAAACTGCTTTCTTGCATGGAGATCTTATAGATGAGATCTATATGGAACAACTAGAGGGTTATGTAGTTCTTGGCAAGGAAAGTCTAGTTTGTAAGCTTAAGAAGAGCTTGTATGGACTTAAACAATCCCCTAGACAATGGTACCAGAAGTTTGATGCTTTTATGAAATTTCAAGGCTATTCTCAAAGCAATGAGGATCATTGTCTCTACACAAAGAGATGTTCTGATGGCAGCTTGATATGCTTGATACTTTATGTCGATGATATGTTGATTGCTCGGAAGTCCTCTTATGATTTGTCCATTCTCAAGAAGTTGAGTCAGACATTTGATATGAAGGATTTGGGGGATGCCAAACATATTCTTGGCATGCGCATTACTCGTGATAGGAGTAAGAGATGCATATACTTGTCTCAAAGTGAGTACATATCCAAAGTACTTCACTGGTTCAATATGCAGGGTGGAAAGGCATTGAGTGCACCTTTACCCACATATGTGAAATTGAGTAAGGATGATTGCCATAAATCAGATGAGGAAAAGGAATTCATGACTGAAATTCCCTATCAGTCTACTCTTGGTAGTCTCATGTACGCTATGGTAGCTACGAGACCAAACACTGCATTTGCGGTGGGAGTTGTGAGCATATATATGTCTAATCTTGGCAAGAAACATTGGGAAGTGGTCAAGATGATTTTGACATATCTAAGTGGCACTAAGGACAAGTATCTATGCTTAGGTAGAGGGAAAGCATCCATTATTGGTTACACAGATTCTGATTATGCTGGTTGTGTAGACAATCGTAAGCCTACATCAGAGTACATTTTTCATTTTGTTGGAGGTGCTATCTCTTGGAGATCTCGTCTTCAAGAATGTACAACTATTTCCACAACAGAAGCAGAGTACGTTGCAGCAAGTGAGGCATGTAAGGAAGCATTGTGGCTTTCTCGTCTTGCTTGTGATATGGGTTTACCTTAGCATGTACCTCGCTTGCTTAGTGATAGTCAGAGTGCCATTGCTTTGGCTAAGAATCCGGTCTATCACGCAAAGACCAAGCACATTGAGGTGAGGTATCACTTCATTAGAGATTGCTTAGCCACTGAGCGCATTATTCTTGAGAAGCTTAACACTCGAGATAATGTTGCAGATGCTTTGACTAAAGCTCTACCACAGGATAGCTTTCAACACTGTTGTCATTTGATGGGGGTTACTTGATTCTTGATCTTACACAGTCACTTGTATACTGTGTAACATGCCCATCAAGTGGGAGGTATAGTTTGTATAGTTACACTCAGGTATTCTTTATCATTCTTTATTTTTCTCTCATAATTACTTTGGCCATGTTGGCCTTTAGTGGGAGATTGTTACCATTAGTGTCCATGTGAAAGGTCAAATGGCCACCGGACACTTCCTTGTATATGTTCTTCAATAAAACATATAGTGGTCTGGTCAGTCACAGACTGTAAGTTCGATTGCATTTGTAAGACCTAAGAAGCATGTCTTCGTGCTCCCTGTGTATTGTGTTTTTTTGTGTATTCTGCAACATCTATGTGAAGTAATGTGTGCGGCCTCAGGAGCGCGGTTCTCTAGTCTGAGCATATTCTTGTGGAGCTCTCAAGAAGGGGAGCACATTGTGGTGCATTAGCATCGAAATACTTCATTACGCATAGGCAAACATTACGTTTTACCTCCTCCAGACTCAAGTACCGTCTTCATGGTTGCAGACTACATTCTTGGAATTTCTTCACTCTGTTCAGACTTGGAACAACTTACTCTCTTCACAATTTTCCATTGGATAAATGGAATTTGAGTGAATAATTCCCAAAAGGAGTTTTATTGCCAATATTTGGGCAATCTACAGAGTAGTTCCAATCGCAAGTTCTTGGACAATCATGGCCAAGATTGATCAAGTCTGGTTGACCTTGCGGCTATAATAAAGACTTACTCTTTATTTTTGAGATCTCCTAAACTATCAAAAGCTTCTTTGCTTACCTGCGGGATTTTAGAGATCTTTCTCTCAACTTAAGTCCAAGTATGCACTGATGCCTCTTAGATTCCAAAGCTAAGAATCTTTGATATACCTTTAGTTTATATTACTATTTGGACTTAAGTACCCATACCGGTGGTTTGGGGATTGATGGGAACTACTTGCAATCAACTTACTTAAAAGATTCCAATCTCACATCTAGGGAGATTAACTTTAGATTTCTGCCAAGGAATCAAGTAATACTAAGCCAATGATTCATCTTGGAATCTTTTGCTTTATTGAAATGATCTTTAAAAGAAATTCTTGACTTTTGGAAAAGCCAAGACTTAAAGCTTTATTGCTTGTCCAAAAGATATTCCTTTTTAACAATGAAATGGTTAATTAGACTATTTCATTTTATCAGCTTATCTTTAGGAAGTAGCTTAATTTCCAAAGATTACTTTAACGTATCTTTTAGGAAAATATATTGATTCTCAAAGGTTACTTTGACTTGGGTTTCTTCTTTAAGTTCTAATTAGCTTAACCAAAACCGAGCATACTTCTCTCATCCTCATAAAAGTGCTTAATATAGGTATTCAATTACTTAACCAACAATCATGCATGTGCAAATGCATGTTCTTGCCTACAAATGCATGCGAGTGCATGCATGTGTTGGCATTCTCCTTTCATGCACCAAACTTAAATCAAGCAATTTCTTGAGCTTGAAAATGCATGTTCCCAATCATCGATGCACAAACATTGTACTTGCTAGCTTTTTTTAAAGATTTAATTGTTCATGTGCATAAACTTGAGCATTAACTATCTTTTTCAAGCAACATGAAAACATGTTTTATGCATGAAAACATTCTTTGAAAGAAATGCACCAACATTCTTTCATAGATGCATGGCTATGCATGATAAGTGTTTCCATGCTTTGATGCTCTCTTATTTTGCTTTCATTAAATTGCATACAATGCTTTCAAAATTGAAGATTCCTTCCCTGCTTCAATGATAATAGCAATTCATTCTATATGAAAGCATAGAGCAAAGCAAATGTTGAAATGAAAACATCAACTTGTAAAGTAATTGTCTTCTAATTAAGCTACATCATTCCATTGATCCTCTGGAAGATCCATTTTGCATCCTTTGGTCCAGTTTGCATCCATTTTGCAAAGAAAAGCCAATCTTCATAGCCATGTTTACTTCTCTCCAAAACCTTGAAGAGAGCTTTCTTTTGTCGATTGAAAAGAAATGAAAATCTATTGCATGATCTTCCTTGCTCCGATTCGATGTTGCTTCACTTTGGCCTTTCCCAATTCACTTGTGAGCCAATTATTTTGCCAATTTCCATGGTTGAGATTACTTATCATCCAATGGTGAGATTGGATAGCTGCCACCCATGCCGTTTGAGATAAGGGTTTGCTTCCCGCTCATGGCTAAATTGGGAAAAGTTTTTAGCTAATGTATGACCAGTATAACAAAAAATGTAGCATACTAGAAATGTGTGTATCTCGCAAAGAGAGATTGCACGATCAAACTCAGCTAATGCACGCATTTTGTTTCTCCTCGAGCACTACCAAACATGTGTTAAATTAAAAGGAAATTGCATCATTTCATGTGGGAGGCTTGGCTAATTGAGCTGCATAAAAATATCAAGTCCATAGTTCGGTTCTTGATTGCATCACTATTGAGCGTTCGATACAGATACAATTCTTTTGCATCGTCTTTAATGTAGATGATAAAATAGCAAATTCTCAAATTTGTAGCAGACTATGATCTGATTTTCTGAATTGCAATCCAGTTATGTAGTATGCGGAACAATCTTCTGATTTTGGAATGAGTTGGCCGCATGGTTTGATCTTCCTGCTCATAGGTCAATCGTGAGTTTCACAGCACTTGCTTGCTGCCTTGGACTCAACGTTGTCTACTCCGTGAAGTCCAGATTTGGATAGCCCACCTTCCTCAGCCTCCAACGTTGTCTACTCCGTGAAGTGTTGTACTACATTTTGCTTCATTGAATTAGGCACAACCACTTCAATAAGTTGAAAACGAACCTTATGATGTAAGAAAGACAGGTGGAGTTTGTGGATTGCATGAGGCTGTCAAGCCGCATCTCCTAAGATCGGATTTGTTGTACCACACCATGAGATTATTCATGTGGTCTACACATAATCATCCTAAAAAGATCTACCTTTTATTAATTTAATCCAAGAACTTTTGTTCGAATGGACATGATAGACAGAAACAGTCCCGTGAGTTGTGGCGTCGTGGTGCTATGGACGAGTTAATCCTTTATTGATGGATTAATCCCATAAATGTGTGCTCTGGAGATTGACTCCCAACCAAATGCCTCTATATATAGCTCTCTCTAGGGGACTACCTTCTTGGGCAGGTGGATACTGACCATCCAAGTGTCAGCCATGTAACTACATGTGCACCAAGTGTCCCAGTTTACCAGAGTTAACTCAAGTGGATGCTTCTAGAAGGCTCTAGAGCTCTTTGGGCAAAACACTCTCCCCATGTACCTCATTGGGGCTGAACCCAAGACCTCCTCCTTCACATCATTGAGTATTAACCACTAGGCTAAGTGGATCACTTGGTTACAAGACTAAGTGACCTTCTCGTAAGTCTAGACTCAAGATCTTTGATCATACATACGAGTGACCAAACGGTGTCCAATTTCAGATCTGTCTGAATTGATCGGAACCTTAGATCATACGCTTACTTTATTACATTTGTGGGCTTCATATAGCTATGATTCTAATCAGAACCTTTATGCTCTATGCTGAACTTCTTCATGTCACAGACAAAAGAAGAGAGCATCATCTACAAATGACCACAAATAGGATTTGAGCTCGTGACCTTGCAAACCTAAAGGATATGCTTTATCCAACAAAGTAAGCATCGTTGGTAATCTAATCACATACGATTTTTATGAAGATCTTAATACTTGGCACCACAAAGGCTTCTAAAACAATCCAAAGAGGCAGAAGGAGGCTATTTGTAGATGTTCACGGCCCAGGTCTTGAACCCATGATCAGATGAATCTAGAAGTTCGTGTTGTAATCACGAAGGATTGAACTGGAGGCTCGTGCGGTTAGCGAATGATCTACAAGGTCGTGCTGTAGAAAAACTCTTATGTAATTGATTTTGTGCATTGCCTATGCCAGCAAAAAGGCCAAAATCAGAGGCATCAAAGACATTTCAGATGGCCTTGAGCAGGATTCAAACCCGCTCCATCACCGAGAGAATTTCTTGTTTTTACCTGCAAGCAAACACGTTCATATGTATTGTTTATGTGCTTGTTTCTAAATCATACTTGAAACGATGCAAGAACTTTGTAGATCAAAAGAAAAAGAAGATTAAATTCTCTCAAATAGGCGCAAATAGGATTCAAACCATCCATCTTGGTGAAGGAAGGTGTCAATTTATACCACTCCACTAAACTCATTGAATGCATACCCTTTTTATCGCCTACTACAGGTAGTTATAACTCTTTGCAGAAGCTTTGATTATCAAAGCAAAAGAGTTTCTTCTACAAGCGGCATTGATGGAAATCAATATGCCTATGTCTACAGAGAATGCCTCAACCATTACATTAACCATTTTTGCTGTTTTTGGTCTTTGCAACATTATATCTATTCTAAATTTGCATATTCTTCTTGACCTCAACAGGGTGGATCACCTTTCTCACATCACTTCAAGAGATTCACTGCAAGGAGTGTCTGATGAATTGGCCGATGCTTATTTGTTCAATTTAAAGTTGTTCCTAAATGGGAAATAAGTTGGTATCTATACTAACCTTCAGACCCACAAATAAGAATGTGAAAATGAACAAAGATGAAATTATAAAATCACACAAATATCAAATATTGGAAGGAATTATGTACAAACAAGATACAGAGGGTGTACTAGCTTGTTGTGTTAAGGAGGATGAACATAGCAGTTGGTTGCAACAAGCCCATGAAGGATTGCTAGGAAATCACTATTCTAAACAATGAACATTGTAGAATCTGAAACGTTTATGAGTGTATTGGCCTAGTATGGACAGAGAAATACATGAGAGGATTAAGACTTGTGCACGGTGCTAGAAGAGACCCCCAATGGAGTATGCTACCCTTTATCATGTGTCGTTAATTCCATAATGGAGTGCTCCATTGGTAGAATTTATGAGATCGGGAACACTACCCAGTGAGGCTAGTCTAGCAAGAAAATGAAGCACGGAGCAAGAGGGATTATGCCTTAGTAGGAGACAAAATATACTGAAGAGGCAAATATGGTTACTTAAGACTATGCGTTCACGAATCAAACTATTTGACAATCTTAGAAAATGCACATAGCAGTGTTGCAAGTGGACACTTTGGGCCTGACTGAGTAATTAAGACCATCCTATTCTTAGGAATTTGGTGGCCCACTCTTCATATGGATGCACACATCTATGTGAAGAGATGTGACACATGCCAATGTGCACAATATCCAATAAGAAAAGATGAGATGCCTTTGAGGCCAATGATGGGATCATGCACATTCTCGAAGTGGGGTATAGACTTTGTAGGTCCTATTAACCCCCCAACTAGAAACTCCCATGCAGAGTACATTATTGTAGCCACACAGTAAGTGATGGAGGTACTCACTTCTTGAACGAAGTCATAGAAAACCTTCTCCAAGAATTCTTGGTGATACATAAGAAGTCTTCCCCGTATCATCCACAAGCTAACAGACAAGCGGAGAGCACAAATAAGATCCTATGTCATCTGTTGACAAAATTGGCAAATAATAAATGCTTTGATTGGGATAAACAACTTCATCATGTTTTTTGGGCTTATCGAGTTGCCTACAAAACGGTACTCAATCCACCCCATTTCAGATGGTCTTCGAATAGAACATTGTGTTACCATTAGACTTCATGATCCCAACTTTAAAAGTAGCACAAGAACATGAGTTTGGAATGGACATGAGTTGTCCTCTAGGATATTTGATTTAGAACGCTTAGGTGAAACCAGGCTATGAGCGGCAGCCGACATCTATGCTGGAAAGACAAGACAAAAGGCATACTTCGATGCACACATTAAGGATAAAGGATTGAAAGAGAGAGAGAGACCTCGTGTTGGCTTATACACTTAAGCAGCATGCTCGTAAATTAGAAAAATGAGGATAAAGACCCATGGTCATTAATAGAATTTCCATTAGCGGTGCGGTTCAATAGGCCACTCTAGAAGGTGACATCTTGTCCTATAGTAGTGGATGTCGAGTCAAGCTATATCAAGAACTTCTTATAGAGGATATGCTAATGAGACTCAACACTGCTAAGAAGCAAAAAGAAGGAGTTAAGGGCTAGAGGAGAATCACAAGTAGAGGCTAGAGAGTGTGTAGCTCAGTGATGAGTAGCACCTCCTTTAATGTCAATCCGGGAAGACATGAGGATGGTATGAAGACCACGAGCAAGTGGAAGCACAAGTGCGTGAGTGAGAAGCACACAAGCATGCACACACATACACACACACGCGCACACACCGTAAGAACAAAGAGAGTAAGACAATGGAATCACTTCTATTGCAAGAAAGTTCTCATACAAGCTCAAACTACAAGAAGCTAACCTCTAAAATGAGCTCTCTAGCTCTATTTATAGTTCTTGACTAGCTTTGGCCCTGTTCAGACCTAGTGTCCGGCCTAGTTAAAAATTAGGTTCCGGGGCTTATTTGAGGGCCCAAACGAGATCTAAAAATTATGAAAATTGACAGGCAACTACATCTAAGGCTCCCCAAGCTCGAGGACTCCTTGGCTTGTACAAAATGGAGCTACAAAAAGGTGAAATGATATTTACAAGGGTTCGTAGTGATGAGAATCACTTTAGAATGATGTGGGGGTTTTGAAAAAAATAAGTTGCCTCAGTGCTAGATCTTCATGTGTGTCCATACTTGCTTCTTCCCGCATCCTGTCAACACTCTCCCCCCCCTAGGGTCTGTCGCCTCTGACAGACCTCTTTTCCGCCGTTTGATCAATGTATTGTTGTAGGAGGTCGGTTGCCAATTCTTGTTCTTTGATTTTTAAACCTCTGATTAGATCTCGTTGCAAAGCCTCCCAATCCACTGTACCAGGCATGTCAGGTTGTGGCATCGTGTAAAGCTCAGAATGTATCGTTTGTTCGCATGCAAAGAGATGGAGTAGATGCGTAGGCCGTGGCGCAAATACCTCTGAATGTGCTTCCCAAAACCCCGTGGTGAACATATCGTCAAATGTTTGCTTGTAGCAGGCAGGGAGATATCTTATGCGTGCATGCCATGCGTAAGCCACTCGTATGCTCGGGGTTGTGCTCATATCATATAGCAGGTCGTAATTACCATTAATAAACCCGGGAATAGGAGGTTGAATACGGCATACATTGCGAAAAGTTTTGAGTACGACCTGCATCATGTCGAAGATCTTGAGCATCATCTGGGCAGCGACATCTGGCATAGGGTGGAGGCGTGGTATCCAATGTCTGATGGTTGCAATCATGTATGACACTGTAGGAGTACCGGTTGGGGGGGCGATAGCGGGGTAATTGAGCCATTCTTTACAGTTTGCGTTATTCTGAACCTTGATGGCAAAAGCTTTCCATGATCGGCGTCTTTGCACTGGCCCAAAACACGGATTGTACCTCAAATGCATGGGGGCATGATCCCATGTTCGAAGCATTTCTGGGTAAGTTTCGAGTAACTTTTGCCTCCACGTTGGTTGGAATATGACCCCTTTTCGTGCCGCTTCTGGTATGTCTTCTGGTTCGAACTGTGTGGCAAATGTGGGGCACTTGTTGGTGACCCGTTTGATTTCTGCATTGTAGTCAGCTAACAGTACAAAATAGGGCTTGTATTGCAGTTCTGAACTAGTGATAAGGCGTCTAGGGGCGATGTGCCTGAAGTATTCTGAGTGAAGGATGGTGTCCTCAATGGCCTTCATTGCCAGCATCTGAGTGGATATCCGCTCCTGATGAGTTTGCCCCATCTCCTCTACTTGTTTCATCCATGCTGATGGGGGTTCCTCATAGGTATCTTGACCTTCTTCTGTTACGCGTCCTCCTGGGAATGGTTGAGGCTCGTAGGCGTCGACTAATGCTTCCTCCACTGGGATGGTAACTGCTTCTTCTTCTGACGGTTGCTCTGGTGGGGAAGGGGGTCGTTCGTACTGCATCAACTTCAGTTTTAATTCTGCGATCTGCTGCCGTAACTCCAGCACGTCGTTGGGCGTTGAAGGTTCAGGTTCGGTTGAAGTAGCAGCGTCTGTCATTTCTTTATGCTCCTGTCGGTGTGGTGTAGACTCTTGGGGTCTCTGCAAGTCCTTTAGCTGGTCGGCAAGCTGATCATGTGCTTCTAACAGATTGGCATACGTTTCCAATATTTGTTGTATGCTCTCTGATGGGACCGCTTGAAATTTGACCGGGTCTATGGGTGCTCCCGGGGTGTTCTCCATGGCCGCCTCGAGATTCTCTTGGTTTTGTTGTTGAAGCCGTCTGTTCTCTTCTTGAGCTGCCGCTAGATGTCGTCGTAGCAAAGCCATATTTCGTTGAAGCCTTGCGTTGCGGCCCATCTGATCTCGCAGCTGTTCCTCCATGGCTTTGCGCTCTTCCATATGTCTCGCCTCGAGTTGCGCATTTGTCTGTTCGAGGGCGGATATCTTTCTTTGTGACTCCTTATGACTGAACTCCAAAGCATCGACACGCTCTTGGAGAGTTGCTGAGAGGGTGCAAAGGTCTTTGTTATTTTCTTCCAACAATGTATATTCCTGCTTAAGCTGAGTGGCAGCTTCGAGCATCGTGTCGAGTGCAAGACTAAATGAGGTGGATGCGGGGGTAAGGATGGAAGATGCAGGGGGTTGGGAAGTGGGAATGGGAAAAGTGGATGTTGTGCCTATTGTGTGTGGAAGTGGTGATGTGAGTGTAATAACATGTGATGGTGTTGTGAGAACAGTGGTAGTGGGTGACCCAGTGGATGGTGAGATGTCCATGGGATCGGACATGAGAGAGTGTGATTCGTGAAACGTGAACACCGGGATGGTGGGTGGTGTGATAGTGGTGTTTGTGAAGGTGGGGAAGTGAACTTGGGGAAGGGACTTTTTCTTATGTTCATCAACCTGTCGAAGAATGTTTACAAATTGGGTCCACAAGGAGGGTTGGGTGATTAGTGGGGTGCCCGGGGCAGTTACAAGGAATGGGGTAGGTAGAGTTTGGGGGGAAGGAAATGGAGGGGTGGACGGTAAGGAGATGGAAAGAGTCTGACTAGTGACAGATGGTTGTCCAAAGGCAAGGGGGAAGAATGGGTGACCTAATTGGGGTTCAAAAACCTGAGTGACAGAGATGGATGAGGGTGAAGGAAGGAAAGTGGAAACGGGGGTGTGTACAATGGTCTCACTATAGGAGGAGAATGGTTGTGTAGAAAGACACGTGGAGAGAGGCTCTGAGGGTGGGATAGGAGACGATGGGGGAGATGGGGCATGCGTAATTTCCTCCGGTTCATCATTGGGCCTAGGGCTAATCATGTGCACATCTTCTGCTGTGGACGTAGCTAACGCGGTAGAGACTTCCATCTGAATCATCTTTCCGTGTCGAGGTCGTGTATCAATTCTTCTTTGGTCGTAAGCAGGGTTCTCTTGATAGACCAAGGTTCTCATTGCTTCACTGATGCCACAGGTGTCCGCCAAAAGATTTAGCGATTCTACAAACTGGGGATCGATATGCTCTGAGTGTAACATCTGGTTTACTAGGGCCCTATTTGCTTCTTCTGTCATCTTATGGCGTCGTTGTACCTGCTTGATTGTTTGGTATAGCCGTTTGAGCTGTGCCGTATATGCAGGGGCTTCGTCTTCACTCTCTTCTGGGTTATTCCTTGGTGCCTGCTCCTGAGCTTGTGTGTTTGGACTTTGAGGAGGTTGCGTCACTCCTAGCTCCTGTACGCTGCTTGTCTCACCTCGTGCCTGTTCTCTTTGGGTTGATGTCCCCGGATCGATATTGTCAGGGCAACCTTCACTGTCTGATAGATGAGCCGTCTGCAGAAATGTTTCAAAATCAAAATTTTGGTCTTCGGTGAAAGTGGCCATCGCTGCGAATTCTGCATCGGTAGGTAGCGGAGGGGCAGAGGGAGTGGGCTGTACCACCTCTCTTGGTTGAGACTCCTGGAGATGGATTGTGATTGGTGCCACCGGGGCTTCCTCTCTAGTGGAGACTTCGGTAGTGGTTGCTGGAGGGATCAGGACTTGTGAAAGGGATCCACGCATTCTTTTTGCAGGCTGACTCCCTGACTTTCGCCCTTTAAACAATTCTAGATGTGCATACTTTAGGGCTCGAGCAACTGGCACATCATACGCCAGACATCTGTAGATGATTCTAGTCAACGCACAGCAACCATGTAGAGTGGGCTTCCTCACCCCCCGCTTGCCTGCCTCATACGCCTGATCTAAGATCCATACCGGCATCTTAATGGGCAAGCTTCCGGTCTCTGCTAAATACAATCCGTACCATATCTTCTTGTGAGGCTGAGTGAAGCGGTCTTGAGCTGGAAATGCGAAGTGCTGGAGGCACATCCGCAGGGGTATGGCGATGTTGGGGGTGAGGGCGCACATGTCTTTAAGCTTCTTGACTCTATTGCTTTTCATTGATTCTGGTATCAAGGGGTCACGATCTGAAGGCACATGAGTGCCATACATTTGAAGGGCTTCCCTGATTAAGGTTACATTTAATTCAAACTTCCTCATCTCCTCCAGATTAGATAAGGAGGGCACCGAGAATGTGCCTGAATGATCTTTATCCCCGGTAGGTTTCAACGTAGCAATCAAGTAGTAACACCTGAGGAAGTCAGGTTTTGGTAGAGCTGCACTGAAGTAAGTTTGAAGTCCCGCCTTTTGCCAGATCTCTTGAAGTGGAGCTGCATTTTGCAAGGTCTCAAATTCTCTTGAAAAGAATTGGAAGGTCCACCAAACCCCTCCACACTCCATCTTGGACTCCCAGATGTGATCTGCGTCTCCCAAATCCCCTGGCATTTCATTGAACCAATGGGAGTGCCCTTTTACTCTTTCGGTTAGCCCACTGGGTGGATCTGGAATAGGAATCCTTCGCACATTCAAGAGTTCTTCAGGCCTAGCCGTTGGTGGAGCTTCCACTGGCATGGCATCCCAATTGATAGGAGCACCAGATCCTGCCTGAGAGCTTGTGCCTGCCGCTGTTGCCATGAGAGTAGGTTGCTTATCTGCTGGAAGACGAAAGGCACATTAGTGTTGCATAGGAAACAGGATGTAATGGTGTTCCCTTCACAATACTAACACGACAATCCCGGAGGTCAGTGATTAGTGGTGAGGTGTTTATGATATGTGTGAGTGGTGATTAAAGGTCAGTGTCATCCTAGATGCATACTTTGGTTATGCAATGGGCTCGGAATGCTTCTACGTTAGTGTGGACGGATTTACAGAATAGGGTCAGGGGGTTTAGTACACCGTTTAATTCTCCACACTTTGATACAGGAGTCGTAGCTCTTAGAGCTAAGGACATGTGAAGATTTCGGTCTGAGAGTGTGATGTATGTGGGATCTTGTGGGTACCCATTTCCAGACATTCCTGGGGTTGATGGGAGTGTGGACAGTGAGAGGTGTAGGTATCCTGTCACTTCCTGAGTTGTTGGCCAAGAGTGCTTGTGAGAGCTGCTTCATCCTTGTGCCTGTAGTTGAAGTAATTTGGGCTTGTAAGCTAGCCTTGGGCACCCATATCTGTCTAGCATTAGGGATGGCCTTCATTGACTGCTTAGGAACCCAAATAGAGATGGTGTGCCTAGGGGTTATATTAGGGGGCTTCTTAGCTTTGTTCCTTGATTGTGAGGCTCGTTTCTTGTCTCCTTGAGAATCTGCGATTGGAGCTGTGGGTCTCCCATCCTTGCGTATCCAGATCTGCTTCACGCCACGAGATGCTCCATGTTGCGCGGGTTGGCGCTCCTTCCTCTTGATCAGCGGTCTCCTTCGTATAGAGTGATGTTCGGTCCGTTCGTTTAGAATCTTCTTTGGATCAATTAGGAACTCCTTCTTGGCTCCTGAGCCTTCAGTAAGATTGACATTTCTCTGCACCATAGAAGTTTGGACAAGCACAACGTGGTTATCTTCGTGTGGATTCCTGGAGGGACCAGGAGTTGTTGCCTGTTCTATTGGTTTGAGTGCTTGATTTTCTAATTCAATCGTGAGACGACTCTGGCCTACCCAAGCCTGAAGAAGTCCACTTCTTAGGTTCAGGTTGACTGCGTAATCATAGATCCAGTCTTGGCCCAAGACAAGAGGTTCGGTCAGATCCTCATCTTCACACACTAGCACTTTTGCTGGCATGAGGACCTCTTGTATGTAGAGGGGAAGATCCACCTCTCCCATACAAGGGGTTTCAACACCTCCTAATCCTATCAGATATGCTTCTATGGGTTTTACCTCCAACTGCAGCTGCTGGCAATAAGAAAGCCGAACTGCACTTGTGGCTGCTCCTGAATCAATTAAAGCCCTCACGCTTGTTGTGCTGTCCTTTTGTCCTATTTCTAGGGTCACAAAAGGTCGTCGGTCTACTATCTTATGGGTGCGCCCACCTGAAGCCTCACACATGGCCATGTGGTAGCCTGGAGACTCTTGAGTGTCAGTCATAGGCTGGTCCCTTCCTCGTCTCCTCAACTTCATTCTTCTGATACGCTCTAAGGCCTCTGCCTGTGCTTCTTCCCGAATTCGTTTTTCCTCCTCTTTACGTTGCTTAGCAATATTGAGTCGGCTTAGCATCTCCTCCGTGAGGGGTTCCTGATACAGTTTGACTCTGCATCCGCTAATATAGTTTGGGAGGACATCCCCCTCTAAAGTGGCTAGTTGTACTGCTCCACTTGTGGAGATCCTATTAATGATCATAGGTCCATAGCCTCTCTTTTCTAGCTTTCTTGCGTGTTGTTTCAATGTGTAGACTAACACTAGATCTCCTGCCTTCAAGCCTTTATCCTTCACATGGGCATCAAAGTATGCTTTTTACCGTTTCTTTGCAGCATAGATGCCTGCTGCTGCTCGTAGCCTCGTCTCACCTAAACGCTCTAGATCAAAGATCCTAGAGGACAACTCGTGTCCATTCCACTCATGCTCTTGTGCTACTCTTAAAGCTGGAATTAGGAAATCTAAGGGTAGCACCGCATTTTGTCCGAAGACCATCTGAAATGGGGTGGCATTGAGTACCGTTTTGTAAGCAACTCGGTATGCCCAAACAGCATGGTGAAGTTGTTTGTCCCAATCAGAGCGTTTATTATTGACCAGTTTCGTCAATACGTTACACAGGATCTTATTCGTGCTCTCGGCTTGTCCGTTAGCTTGTGGGTGATAGGGTGCAGACTTCTTATGTACCACCATGAATTCTTGAAGGAGATTTTCAATGACCTCATTCAAGAAGTGCGTTCCTCTATCACTAACCAACTCTATTGGTAACCCATATCTAGTGAACACATTTTCGAATAAGAACTTAGCCGTCGTTTGAGCATCATTCTTTGCCGTGGCTTTTACTTCCACCCACTTTGTAAGGTAATCTGTGGCTACAATAATGTATTCTGCATGGGAGCTCCTAGCTGGGGGGTTGATGGGACCTACAAAGTCTATACCCCACTTTGAAAATACACGTCCTCCCATCATTGGCCTCAAGGGCATTTCATCCTTTCTTGTCGGATATTGGGCACGTTGGCATGTGTCGCAACTCTTCACATAAGTATGTGCATCCATATGAAGAGTGGGCCACCACAGTCCTGAGAAGAGAATAGTCTTAATCACTCTGTCAGGCCCAAAGTGCCCACCTGCAGCACCGCTATGTGCCATTTCTAAGACTTTCAAGTAGTCTGATTCATGTATGCACAGTCTTAGGTAACCATCCTTGCCTCTTCGATACAGGTTGTCTCCTACTAAAGCATAGTCTTGAGCCTCTTGCTCCATGCTCCGTTTTCTTGCAATACTAGCCTGATTGGTTAATGTTCCTGTTCTCATGAACTCGACCAGTGGAGCACTCCAATCTGGGATTAATGACATGTGATAAAGAGTGGCATGCTCCACTGGGGGTCTCTCCTGGCACTCTGGACAGCTCTGGATCCACTCTTGTACTTCTTTGTCCATGCTAGGCCAATACACTCCTAAGCGTTTTAGATTCTGCAAGGTTCGTTGTTTAGAGTAGTGATTCCCTAGCGGTCCCTCATGGGCTTGTTGCAGCCAACTAGCATGTTCATCATCCTCGACACAACAAGCTAATATGCCCTCGTTATCTTGCTTGTACATGCTTCCGGCTAATATTTGATACTTTAGCGATTTTACAATTTCCTCTTTGCTTGTCTTAACATTTTTATTTGCAGGCCCGAAGGTTAGGACTGGTACCAACTTATTTGCCCATTTAGGTACAACTTCTAAATTGAACAGATAAGCATCGGGCAACTCATCAGACACTCCTTGCGGTGGCTCTCCTGAAGTGATGCGAGAAAGATGGTCAGCCCTAAGATGGGTTCTACCTTTCCTGACAACCACTTCAAAGTCGTATTCCATTAGTAAGAGGAACCATCTTACTAAGCGGCCTGTATTGCAAGGTTTATTGACCAAATATAGTAACGCTTGATGATCAGTGAAAAACTTGAACTTATTGGCCAATAGATAGTGTCTAAACTTCTTCACAGCATATATCATGCCTAAGCCTTCTCTCTCCGTTGTGGTGTAATTTCGTTCAGCTGCATTTAATTGCCTACTAGCATATGCTATCGGCAAATCTAGGTTTCCTTCACCTGTGGGTTGTGCTAGCACACATCCTATTGCATGATTGGAGGCATCCACATGGACATGAAAGGGTTTGCTCCAATCCGGAGTAGTCAATATTGGTGCTGTGCACAAACGTCTCTTCAGCTCATTGAAGGAAGTCTCGCATTCCTTATTCCATTCAAAATTCGTTAACAGCCCATAAAGAGGTTTAGCTATGATGGCATACATGTGGATAAATCTACGGTAATATCCACAATGGCCCATAAAGGCTTGTACCTCTTTCACATTTCTTGGTCTGGCCAACTCTGCTATTGCTCTCACCTTGTCTTCGTCTGTTGATATTCCATTCTTCGAAACAATGTGACCTAAGATCTTACCTTGGCGTACCATAAACACACACTTCTCTGGATTCAGACACACTCGATAATCTCTACACTTGTTGAAGATTTGCCTAAGCTCGGGGATGTGGTGACTCCTTTCTTGGGAATGAGCGCATAAATCATCCACGTATACTTCTAAGCTCTTTCGCAAGAACTCTTTGAAGACATGACACATGAGTCTTTGGAATGTTGCAGGTGCATTGGTGAGCCCAAATGGCATCACACGAAATGCAAAGATTCCCCATTCTGTGGCAAAGGCCGTTTTGTGCTGATCTTCGGGGGCAATGGCTACTTGGTTGTAACCTGAAAATCCATCAAGGAAGCTGTAAACTTCCTTGCCTGCAACACGCTCCAAAAGATGTTCGGTGATTGGAAGAGGATAACTATCTCGGATCGTAGCGGCATTAACTTTTTTAAGGTTAATGCACACTCGCAATTTCCCATTCTTCTTGGGCACCACTACGATAGGGGACACCCATTCAGTATGCTCAATCTCATAGATGAATCCGGCTTCAATCAGCCTGTCAATCTCCTCTTTTATTTTGGCCGCATAATTGTCATTATACGTGTAAGGTTTTTGTTTGGTGGGCTTAGCATCAGCGGTCATCGGAATCGTATGAGAGCAGATCTCTGGATCTACTCCTTTCAAGTCTCTATAATGCCATGCGAACACATCCCTATATTCCCTTAATAGGGCTACGAGCTCTGCTTCTTCTTCTGCACTTAGGTCATCTCCTATGTACGTACATCGTTCTTCGTTCCCTTCAATGGTCACTACAAATTTTTTGGTCTTTTCTTTATTGTCATATGCTTCTCCTATAATGGCCTCTCTCTTAGGCATTCGTACCAAAATTTTCCGGTCTTCCACTTCATATTTCTTGAAATTTTCTGGTACTTCAAACAATGATTCTTCCTCTTCTTGTCTTACTGCTTTCCTTTTCTTTTTCTTTTGACTTCCTTCACTTCCTTTCTTTGATTTTATCGTTTTAATACTCGCAAGGGGTTCTTCTTCTTTTTGGGTTAACACTCCTATGTCTTCTAAGTAGTGTTCCTCTGAGTCAAAGTAAGTATTCATCACAATGGATTCTAGATCATCGTCACTCTCTTCTTCTTCCATGGACTCACTAGGATCACACTCTTCCAACAAGGGCTGACACATGAACACTGAAATGTCATAACCCTCCTCATCACAATGAGGTGTCCATTGTTCTTCATTGACTGCAATGTCCATGGTAGCTAAGATTTCTGCCCAACCATGAGGCTCAAATTCCTCATCTGGAAATATCATCGGTGTATAGGCTGGGTCTTTTATTGGTCTATCTCCTAGGGGAGCTCCTTCTTCTCTCGCTTTTCGGCGCTTTTCCTCTTCCTCCGCGACCTTGCACATCCACAAGTGAGTATCTTCCTGCAACCAGGATGGTTCAGGTGAACTTCCAGAATGCACGGAGATAGAGTCTTCTTTCGCTTTGTGGATAGGATTCCACTGTAGGGGTGGTACATCTCTGAAGGTGTGATCCTTCAGATTGACCTTGGTGGTGACCCCTAAGTGCTGTAAGTACAAGGAGTTGGTTCCCCAATCTTGTACTATTTGTAATTGTCGTAGGAAGGGTCTTCCTAGGATCATCTCGTAAACATTATTCTTCTCAAAGTCACATATAGCAAACGTATGTTCAAACTCCACACCACAAGTGGTTAGAGTTATCCCTTCAAGCAATCCGAGAGGTCTTTCAAAATGACCATCTGCCATTTGAAGTTTCATTCTCGTTGGTCTTAAGGTGGGTTTGCCCCATCGCTTCCATAGGGAGATGGTCGCGATAGCAACTCCGGCACCCGAATCCACAATTGCTTTGGTTGTGTAACCTTGATAGGTGATCGGAAGATAAGTGTTACCTTCTTCACCTTCGCTCATGTCTCCTATCTTGTCGAGAGGTATCTCGGGAACTTTCTGCTTAGAGTCTACTTTTGGTATATTGGATTCAAACTGGAACCTGATCCTTCACATGATTCCAGAGCTCCGGTTTTGCCTTGAGCAGCTCCTCTACAGTGAGGTGACATTGAACCTTAGTGTTTTTCACAACATCAGTGTTCCTGGGAATCACTGAGTCTTGGTTTCTTACCAATATCGTGGGCGCTCTGATCTGGAGAGATTCAGATTCCCATGGGCCTGTGAAATGAGGCAACTCTTGTAAAGAATTAGATTCAAAATCTAATCTCTCATCCTCTTGTTGCTCTGCTTGATCCCCATAGATAGAGGGATTGTCTTGGGGAAATTGATCATGAAGGTCATCAATCTCAGGAATAGGAGGGAAATCACCCTTCTCTTTGGCCCATTTCTCTTCTTGTATTTCCCGCAAGAACTCTGGAGAGTACTGTTGTATTGAAGGAGGTATTCCAGCATCCGTAGAATTAGGAACATAAGCTACCATTTGTGGTGCGCTTCCTCTTTCAACAACTGGTTGAGCCTGTGGAGGTAAAGAAACTTGTGATTTGTTTACCAACTGCTCTAATCTTTCTAGTAAGCCTTGGAAATGCAAATCCGGCTTGACAGCGTTCGTCTGACTGAACTTTTGGCTAGTCTCAAGTATAGCTTGAGCTTGTTCTACCATTTTCATACACATCTTCATCCGTTCAATCTCTAAGTCGGCTCTAGGATAACTCCTGTCTAGGTTTGCAGCTGTTGGCCCTTCTTGAAGTCGAGCCTGGTAGGCTTTAAACATCATGTCCAAGCCTTCAGGAGTGGGGTCAGCTAATACTGATCCTACTCGGGGTGGTGGGTGGGTTACGAGGGGTGTGTTAGAGGGTGGAGAAATGGAGGGTGATGGGGATGGTAGTGGTGGAAGTGTGTGGGAGTGTGGTTGAGATGTGATTTCAGTGATTTTTGCCTTGGTTTCTCTCACGCTTTCTTCAAGTTCGTTTATCTTTTTTGCCCATTGTCTCTTCATTCTTTCACGACTATCCTTCCAGGTGCTAGTCCTCTTTTTGGGTATGCTCTCTGTTTCACTCACCTCGGGGCTCTTTTCGGGACCAACACCTTGGTGTTGTTGAAGTGCCTGGGCTCTTGTGATCACCTGCACAGGTGCAGTGGAAGTCCCGCTTCCTATGGAGTCTACAACTAACCCCACAACATTGATAGGAGTGATCTTAGGCATGTTATTGGGTTTTTTTGGGCAATCTCGTAGGAGATGCTCTTTCCCGCAATCTTGACAAAAGCCCTGAATGGTTACTGGCTGTGGTAGTGTAGGGATAGGTAGTGGACAATCACGTACAAGGTGATCTCCCTGACATCTGAAACATGGCCCTCTAGGAAATGGGGGTCGTACCTGCCTAGGTTGAGGTCTAGGGTTGGGGTTTGTGTACATGACATTAGAATACTCCGGTTCCCCACTATTTTCACTTGGGTCCTCATAGTAGTATGACTCGTTATGCTCGGGTGACTGCATGTAGTAAGCCTGTGGGCTATCAATATGTGCGGAGTCAAAACTATGGTCACTGGGGTCACTGTCTGATAGCAATGGGGTGACTGGGACTATGGCTCTGTTCGGATTTTCTTCAGTAGATGCATACTTCACTGGGATCACATTGGTTGGCGTAGGGGGTTGCTGCACTAGGACTGGTTGAGGTCTCTGCTGCCCTTGATAAGGTGGCTGATAAGTTTGTTGCGGTCTGTTGTATTGTGGTGATGGGTACTGATTCTGGTATCTACCCTGTTGTGGATATGGATAATTTTGCCTAACAGTTTGTTTGTTATATGGGCAGTCTTGTGCCATGTGATTGGTGTACCTGCGCTCTATGGTGCAGTACTGGCCACTAAGGTTCGCCTGAGGTTGAGCCATAATGGGGCATACACTTGCCATATGTTCGCCGCCACAATTGTAACACCGCTTAACTGGGGCAAATCTTGGAATTTGCTTGCTAGAGACGCCTAGTTTTTGGGCTACCTTCTCTGCAAGTTCCTCGATGGATGCGGATTGACCAGATGTCTGTGTGCTAGCGTTATCAGAATCCTTATAGATTTTTGATAGTCCTAATTCCTCACCGAGATTGTCCTCAATGTCTATGCACATGCGCACGCACTCCTCTATCGTTCTAGGGTCCTTCAGGTACACATATGACCTGAGCTTAGTGCTCAACAATCCATCTAGGAACAAGGCCACCTGTTTGGCTGGTGTGGGCAACTCCGGCATAGGGCATCTCTCCAGGTACTGTCTAAATCTTCTTCCAGCTAGTCTGACCGTCTCTTGAGGTGTTTGTTTGAAGCTATGAATTAGTGAGGAGGTGTTGTGCCTGATTCCACTCTTAGAAAACTCAACAATAAATGCCTCTAAGAGTTGGTCTATGTTTCTGAAATGCCTCTCATTCAGTGGTTGGAACCACGTAAGGGCAGTGTTCCTAAGGGTTAGACCGAAAGCATTATATTGCGTGAATAGGTCCTCCACTTGTTCAGCTTTCAACACTTGTCGAAATTCTGCCACATGGTCATACGGGTCTCCCGTGCCATCGAAGTAATTCTTCATGGACTTCACAAGTTGGGTTGGACGCAGGGTCCTAGTGTGTTCTCTCGGCCTTGGCAAAGGAAAATCATCAATGTCCCGGTGATTCCATGGGGTTCTATGTCTCTCAGTTTCTACTCTATTCCTTTCTGTTCCCGTTCTTTCTCTTCCCAGGGAGTTGGCGAAACTTACCTCAGGTTTGTCTCTACCTCTATCTCTTTGAGCGCCATGAGCTTGGGAGGTCCCAGCTCCTTGATGACCAAAGGACACATTAGACCTTGGTTGGGGAAAAACTAATTCACCCTTCCAAGTGTAGGCATGTCTGCCCTGCTCAGTGACCACGAAGATTCTCTCTGATGCAGTGTCTAGGTAGGTTACTTGGCCTGGACTATCAGGGTCTTTAAACTCGTAGATTGTGAGGGTGTTCCCCTCCTGAGGTTGAGAGGTTCTATATCTCCAAAAAGCCTCATCGGTTTCCCGATTTAAAAGCAGATTTATGCTTTTATTATCTTGTGGAATCCACTCAGGAGTCATGATTCTGGTCAAGACAGACTTACCACGGGGAGTTCTTGGCTCTCTCTCTAAGTTCCCTTGCTCTATATCTCCCATGTCGGTCTCTGCAATCACATTTCCAAACTCATCAGTTCTATCGGGAAGAGTGGTGACTACATATATAGTCCCCTCTTTATCTAGGTATGCTCCATTCTCAAACTTGACTACCGGGTGGTCTATTCCATGGGGTTGGTCCGGGTTCTTAATCTGGACCACTGATCTTCTCAGTCCGTCTTCGTAGATGCGAGCACCTAGACGATTCGTCCTGATATATTCCAATTGAGTCTTATAAGGCCCCTCTGGCTTTTCTAGATAAGCCAACCCTGAACTCCCTACGGGTCTCTCCATGTGATAGGACATTTCAGAATCACTGGTTTCTGATCTGGGAGTGTATGGGTAATCACTCAACTGCTGGGCCCAAGACCTGGCAGTGTGATTGACACTAGCTTCAGAAGATCTGAGGCTTCGTCTGTCTCGGCCTAAATGTCTGCCTGATCTAAGGTTCATATGCCTGATTTATTTACCCCCTGGAACCCAAGCACGCTCTCGTTGCAGGTTGATTTTGCATCAATCACTTCGTTCTTTTTAGTTGAATATTATGTTTATGGTCTTGTCTGAAATTGCGTCGTCAGGGGTACTTAAGTGAATTTCCGCACTTGATGAGTGATCGATTCCCGTTTATCTTTTTGTCCCTTAGTGTTTTCGTACTTAAGACCTATTTATTTTCTTGCACTTGGTTGATTAATTCTCTTGGACTTGATTCGTGCCTAACGTTGCCCTAGTTAATTACCACACCTAAGTCGTACTTAGTCTAGGCTAGGAATTGACAAAGGAGGGTTATGAGATTTTCCAACCTCAATCAGCTGGTTGACCCGACAGCTATGCAAGCCCAGGAAGCCTTCTCCCAGGCCCGGTACTCACCCTCGCTAGCTTGCTTTGATTGCCTTGAGTGCCCACAAAGTTCCTGCAAGAACTCACCAGTTAGTATAGATTGATTGCCACAAGTATTTGAAAGACACACTTCAATAATTTTAGTCCCCCTGGAGTAACTCACTGTACCCCCTGAATCTGAGAACCACTTAGTTCCACCTAAAGGTCAACTTAAAAATGCATGTTCTGAAACTCCGCGTATGATTCTTACAAAAACCAGTCGAGGTCCATGTAGGATTCTCAACGAGCTTTCCAACGAGACCAAAATCTCATCAATCGGAGTTCGTATGGTCAAGTTGTTACCATTCAGGCAGATAGGGGTCAAAACAGGCTCTCAGGGTTCAGGGATTTCCTCACAGGTTCCTAGGTCTTGTCCCACTTCTAAGGCTCTAATGTTACTCCAATGTGACCAAAACTAAGCTCAATTGTACCTCAATTTACTCCAAATATTCACTCTAAAATTTCGTGCGTTAAGGCCATGTATCGCGATAGGTCGGGTCGAAGTGTCGCGATACCCCCAAGTGTCGCGATAGCTCGTGAAGTGTCGCGATACCCCCAAGTGTCGCGATAGCTCGTGAAGTGTCGCGATAGCTCGTGAAGTGTCGCGATAGCTCGTGAAGTGTCGCGATACCCCGAAGTGTCGCGATAGCTCGTGAAGTGTCGCGATACCCCGAAGTGTCGCGATAGCTCGTGAAGTGTCGCGATACCCCGAAGTGTCGCGATAGGTCGGCTCGAAGTGTTGCGATACCCCGAAAGTGTCGCGATAGCTCGTGAAGTGTCGCGATACCCCGAAGTGTCGCGATAGCTCGTGAAGTGTCGCGATAGCTCGTGAAGTGTCGCGATACCCCGAAGTGTCGCGATAGCTCGAGCTCAACGCCTCGGGGACTGTGCAGGCAGTTTCTGTACCTGCTGAGCTTGCTGGAGATGATGATGGAGCTGGTACCTGCAAGAAACATGCAAAAAACACACAAATGCAAACACACACAATCGCTCTCTCTCAAACTCGCACACAACAAATGAGGGAAAGAAAGGGAAGAGGGGATATGTAGTGGGGAAGGAGGTGGAGGTGGAGATGGAGAAGGAGGTGAAGGTGAAGATGGAGATGGAGGAAAATCAGAAATTTACCTACTACTTACCATTCCAACGCGTCCTCTCTACGTCTTACCATCACACGCTCGTCCTCAAAGCTCGATCCCCGGCAACGGCGCCAAAATTTGGTGTAGCTCAGTGATGAGTAGCACCTCCTTTAATGTCAATCCGGGAAGACATGAGGATGGTATGAAGACCACGAGCAAGTGGAAGCACAAGTGCGTGAGTGAGAAGCACACAAGCATGCACACACATACACACACACGCGCACACACCGTAAGAACAAAGAGAGTAAGACAATGGAATCACTTCTATTGCAAGAAAGTTCTCATACAAGCTCAAACTACAAGAAGCTAACCTCTAAAATGAGCTCTCTAGCTCTATTTATAGTTCTTGACTAGCTTTGGCCCTGTTCAGACCTAGTGTCCGGCCTAGTTAAAAATTAGGTTCCGGGGCTTATTTGAGGGCCCAAACGAGATCTAAAAATTATGAAAATTGACAGGCAACTACATCTAAGGCTCCCCAAGCTCGAGGACTCCTCGGATTGTACAAAATGGAGCTACAAAAAGGTGAAATGATATTTACAAGGGTTCGTAGTGATGAGAATCACTTTAGAATGATGTGGGGGTTTTGAAAAAAATAAGTTGCCTCAGTGCTAGATCTTCATGTGTGTCCATACTTGCTTCTTCCCGCATCCTGTCAACAGAGTGCATTAGGTGAAATAAGCTAGATGTCAATCCCAATGCTAGGAGATATCACATGGCTATTTGCACCAACAAGGCCTAGATGTCAATCCCAACCCTAAGAGATATCACATGGCTATTTGCACCAAAAAGAGTACACATCCTAGCATCATAGATAAATGGTTGTTGCAGAGGCCGCTACACCGAAAACAGAGTTTCTTATCTTGTGTAGAATGAAGAATTTGTGTTTACTACTGTTCGCAATTTTGACCCATTTTCTCATGAGCAGTGTATGTTTGTAGTAGTCTCAGATGTTTGGTACTTTGATAGTGGGGCAACCAAACATATTACCTTGCAGCACAGTTTCTTCACTTCACTTGAGCATGCCCTATAGGGAATACTGTCACATGTGCCAACAACTCCTCTTATCCTATCATGGGAGTTGGTAAGATCATTCTAACTACTGTTGATGATAGTTATTTTACATTGTTGGATGCTTTATTTTTGCACGGGATCAAGAAAAATCTATTATCAATTTTAGCATTAGTCAAGATCATCTTGGTTATGAAATTAGTTGATGATAGATGTAGAATTCATGATGTATCAAATGGTGATGTCATTATTGCTTCTGGTATTGTATGTTGTGGGCTCTATAAGCTCATAGATTATGAAAAATCTATGAATGATTCAGCATGTGCAGTACATGATTCTCAGGCTATGTCAAATGCAAAGCTTTGGCATGCATGCTTTGGTCGTCTAAATTTTCTTAGTTTGTTATGTCTGTAGAAATCTGAAATGGTGCCCTCTTTGCCCAAACTTGAGGCACTTGGTGAACATGTTTGTGAAGCTTGTATTTTGGGCACAATGCAGCATTCCTCATTCCAAAAAGATGGTTTAGTTCGAGTTACTCAAAAATTGCAGCTTGTTCACAGTTGTGTCTATGGTCCTATGCAGATACCTTCTTTTGGGAACTACCTTTACTTTGTGACTTTCATTGATGATTTTTCTAGGCATGCATGGGTGTATCCATTGAAAGCAAAGGCCAAAGAGTTTATGTGCTTCAAACATTTTTTGGTTTTGGCTAAAAATCTGTCTCTCTTGAGGCTGATTTGCATGCCTCATTTGAGATGTCATATTTGGGGCATTTGCATCACTATTTGGGCATTCAGTTTATGCAAGTTGATGGTGGAATGGCTTTGTGTCAAATGAAATATATTGACACATTATTGCAGTGTTTTGATCTTGGGGACTATAAGCCTATTGCCACTCCGATGGAGACAGGTTTATGATTGAGTCTTCATGATGTTGGAGATGCATTTGATGTCTCTATCAGCAGGCTATCGGATGCTTGATTTATTTATGCATTACTCAGCTAGATATTCAGTTTTTTGTCTCACAGATGAGCAGGTTTATGCATTGCCCAGGTGTCAAGCATTGGCAGGCGATTAAGCGCATCTTTCACTACTTGAGTGGTACCCAGCTAGTTGGGTTGTTTTATCCCAAGGGGGGATCATTACCGCCAGATTTGCATGCTTTTTCTGACTTTGACTAGGTTGGTTGCTATGACACTCGTGTGTCCACTAGTGGTTTTTGCTTCGTGCTTGGTAGCTCATGAATATCTTGGTTGAGCAAGAGCAAGAAGCAGCCTACAATGGCCACTTCCAGTTATGAGGCTGAGTATAGGGCAACTTTCACAGCGACTGTTGAGTGTGTGTGGCTCAGATGCTTTATGGCTGATTTGGGTGTTGGTTAGTCTTCTGCCACCACCATCTTCACTAACAGTCAGAGTGCATTGGTAGTTGCGAGGAACCCTGTGTTCCATGCTCGCACTAAGCACATTGAGGTGCATTATCATTATGTCAGGGAGAGGTTCTCTGCTAGGGAGATCAACTTTGCGTATGTGCCTATGCAAGAGAACATTGCAGACCTTTTCACGAAGGCTCTACCTATGGAGAAGTTTGAAGCCTTCTGCAAAGCTTTGGGCTTACTCCCTATTGTGGATTGATTCCACATAGCTTGGCACTTCCTTATACATGAGTGCCAGCTCCTTGTTCACCGCATCAGTCCCAAGGTGGATTTGTTGATATATTTAGGTAGTGATGTGTGTGAACACTCTAGGACCGTTGGGGCACTTTTTTCCCTCTTTAGGAGGTTTTTTTCCCCAGCTTGTATATACGCCGATTGCCCTAACAGGCTATTCATCTTTGTACATTCTAGTGGTAATATATTAAGTATTGCATGTTGTGCTCCAAGCTTCTTCTTCTTCCTTGTGTTGTTCGCATGCTTCCGCAGACATCTAACTCCAAAAAGAATTGGATAATATTCACAATAATTTTACTTAGGAGTTATGTGAATTAGCAAAAGGTAAGAATTCCATTTGGTACTAAGTGGGTTTACAATATTAAAGGAAAGTCGTATGGTAGCATTGAGCACTACAAAGCTAGACTAGTTGCAAAAACTTTTGCTCAAAAATATGGCAATGATTATGAAGATACTTTTGCACCTACTTCATGCATGACTACCATTTGTTATTTGATTGCATTGGCTACCCATCATGGTTGGAAAGTGCATCAATTGGATGTAACGATAACTTTCTTGAATGATGATGTGCAAAAAGAGGTATATGTGAAGCAACATCCTACATTTGCCATCAAAGTCAAGAGCATGTGGTTTGCTGCTTGTATAAGGCTTTGTATTAACTGAAGCAATATCCACGTGCATGATATGACAAGATACATAAGCACTTGATTGTTCTTGGTTCTACATGTAGCCCAATTGAAAGCACACTTTTATGTACACAAAGAGGGGGGCTGATCTTATAGTGCTTGTTCTTATGTTAATGAAATTCTCTTGACTAGGTCATGTGATGAAAAAATTGGCATGCTTATGGCTGATTTGCAACATAATTTTGATGTCACATATCTTGGCCTTTTGGAGTATTATCTTGGCATCCAATTTGTATCCATTGAGGGGGGAATTGTTGTGCATCAAGCAAGGTACATTGAGAAACTACTTCAATGTTTTGGTTTTGAGGATTGCAAGCCTATCTTAATCACTAGTGTTTAGGATTTAGGTTCTTAATTGAGGATGCATTTGATACTTCTCTTTATCCAACAAGTTGTGGGATGTTTGATATATGCATGTAACACAATGCCAGACATACGATATGCAATTTCCCAGTTGAGTCGACTTATGCATAGCCCTGGCACTAAGCATTGGAAAACAGTAAAAATTACATGTGTTTACATAGCTCAAAGGCACTTTGAGTTTAGGTATCTTTTATGGAACAGATCAACCATGATTGCATGCTTTTATAGATAGTGATTGGGTTGGTTGTTACGATACACACATCTCCACTAGTGGTAATTGCTTTTTCCTTGGAGGATCATGAATCTTGCTTGAGTAAGAAGGAACCTACTATGGCCACATCGATTTGTGAAGCTGAGTACAATGCAATATTCAAAGTTGTAGTGGCGTGTGTATGGATGAGACATTGTTGATCCAATCAAAGTTAAGGTGGTCAAAGTCAAAGTGGTCAACTACAAAACTGGTAAAAGGTCAAAGTGATGTCTTTGCAAGTGATGCACAAGTGGTGCAAAAGTGCAAAGTGGTGCATAGGTGGTGCACAAGTGATCGAGAACAAGGGTGCACAGGTAGTGCACAAACAGTTTTTAAAGTTGAATAGAGGTTGCAAATTTTCTTTCTATAAGGGTTTTAAAGTGTTTGGAAGGTTCACGTGAACCCTCTATTCAACTTTATTTTTAAAGTTTAAAATAGTTTTGTAGAGAAGTTGAATAGAGGTTGCAAATTGTCTTTCTATAAGGGTTTTAAAGTGTTTGGAAGGTTCACGTGAACCCTCTATTAGGCACACATATTGAAGACGTGAAGGTCAAACATGAAGGCATATGAAGAGGAAGTGGTACACAAAAGTGTTTTGTTTTTCTCCTAAAGCCATTACATGGCAAAATAGGGAATCGTTGGTTGTACACATTTTTATTCATTCTTGGGACATAAAAGTGAGCACCAAGATACACTATCAATTAGGAGCGACATATGTAAAGGGAATCGACACTCACCATAAGAGAGGCATCCTTGGAGTTAGGCTAAGCAATAGAGAGCATAGTCTACACTAGGTGAGAAGAGCAAGACACAGTGAACTAGTGCAACACAGAGAGCTAGCATTACTTGCCAATTATGCAGGATTATCAGGCATGAATGTCATGAGCGTCACTTAAGAGGGATGCCTCCACAAACATATTGGGCACAAAGAGGAGCCCAGCCACCAACTAATGTGATGGTAGCTACACCTAGTCAAGGTATCACTTATAACCCTCGACGGAAGGATAACTTTGAAAATGGGCCTATGAGGCTAATCATTTGTTTTAGATGTGGAGAATGTGGGAATTACCAAAGCAGGTGCCCTCTACCCAAAGGATAGGGATCATTATACCAAAGTTGTCCAAAGAACAAGGCATTTACATATGGGCCTCACATACAAATGATCTCTGTGAACAAAGAAAAAGTTCCAAAATGAGTATGCCATCACCATTTGCTAGAGTAGTACAATTAGAAGAAATAGACTCATTTGTAATACAGACAAGAAGCAAGGCTCAAATAGACATAGGCCAAGAGTCAAGTACTAGTGCACTAAACAAGAACAAGGGGACACATGAGGTCAAGGCCACTACATGTGAAGATAAGAGACAAAAAGGAGACCTTGTAGGTATTAGCGATGCCATTGGGCATGCATTCAGTAGGGCTTGTGATGAGTTTCAACAATCAAATAGATCACATGCTGTTAAGGAATGTGAGGCTTCAAGACTACTTAAATCAATAAAGAAGAAGGTTACCATTTTTGAGCTAATAAATATGGATGCAAAATTCAGATCAGAGGTCTTGTAGATCATTGTGAAGGCCTCCACAACCACTTTAGTGGCAAAGACTGCTGCTATGATTAAGGATAAAATTGTAGGGGAAGCCCCCCTCACAGATTATAAGAGCTCACATCTAATAGTCACTATCAGAGGACATCAATCACAATGAGTTATTGTGGATGGAGGTTCTGGCATTAACTTGATGCCTGAACATACCATGAAAAAGCTTGGACTCTAACCTTCAAGACCTGCCAAGTTCACTATAACATTGGAAGATCAAAGCATAGTAAGACCTATGGGAGTGGTCCTCGAGTCTCAATTGAGATACAAGGTAACATCTTCACCTTGGATTTTGTTGTCTTAAGGCTGCCATATGTAGCTCAGTGATGAGTAGCACCTCCTTTAATGTCAATCCAGGAAGACATGAGGATGGTATGAAGACCTCGAGCAAGTGAAGGCACAAATGTGTGAGTGAGAAGCACACAAACATGCACACACATATACACACATGCACACACACGGCAAGAACAAAGAGATTAAGACAATGGAATCACTTCTATTATAACCAAGTTCTCATACAAGCTCAAAACTACAAGAAGCTAGCCCCTAAAAAATGAGCTCTCTAGCTCTATTTATAGTTTTTGACTAGCTTTGGCCCTATCCATACCTAGTGTCCGGCCTAGGGCTCAAACGAGATCTAAAAATATGAAAATTGGCAGGCAACTACTTCTAAGGCTCCTCAAGCTCGAGGACTCCTCGGCTTGTACAAAATGGAGCTACAAAAAGGTGAAACGATATTTACAAGGGTTTTTTGTGATGATAATCACTTTTAAAATGATGTAAGGTTTGGAAAAAGTTAATGGGTTGCCTTAGTGCTAGATCTGCATGTATGTCGTACTTGCTTCTCCCCATATGATGCCAACACTCTCCCCCCCCTAGCGTCTGTCGTCTCTGACAGACCTCTGCTCCACAGTTTGATCAATGTACTGTTGTAATACGTCGGTTGTCAATTCTTGTTCTTTAATCCGTAGTCCCCGGACCAAATCTCTTTGCAGGGCATCCCAATTTACTGCTCCAGGCATGTCAGGTTGTGGCATGGTGTAGAGCTCTGAGTGCATTGTTTGTTCACATGTGAATAGTTGTAGTAGGTGGGTTGGGCGTGGCGCGAACACTTCTGAGTGTGCTTCCCAGAACCCTGTGGTGAACATGTCATCAAACGTTTGCTTGTAGCAAGCAGGAAGATACCTGATTCTTGTGTGCCATGCATAAGCGACTCGTATGCTCGGGGTTGTGCTCATATCATAAAGTAGGTCATAGTTATCGTTGATGAAGCTCGGAATTGGCGGCTGGATATTACGTACATTTCGAAAAGTCTTTAGCACCACTTGCATCATGTCAAAAATTTTGAGCATCATCTATGCAGCGACATCTGGCATGGGGTGGAGGCGTGGCATCCAATGTCTAATGGTAGCTATCATATATGCTACTGTAGGTGTGCCTGTTGGTGGTGCGATCGAGGGGTAATTCAGCCATTGTTTGCAATTTGTGTTGTTCCGAACCTTTATAGCAAATGCTTTCCATGATCGTCTCCTTTGTACTGGTCCGAAGCAAGGGTTATACTTCAAATGCATGGGAGCGTGGTCCCATGTTCTAAGCATTTCCAGATAGGTTTCAAGTAACTTTTGCCTCCAGATGGGTTGGAATATGGCCCCTTTTTTGGCTGCCTCTCGAATATCCTCTGGTTCGAATTGTGTTTCGAACGTGGGGTACCTGTTAGTGACTCTTTTGATTTCTGCATTGTTGTCGGCCAATAATACAAAATAGGGTTTATATTGTAATTCACAACTAGTTATCAGTCTTCTAGGGGCCAAGTGTCTGAAATACTTTGATTGAAGTATGGTTTCTTCAATGGTCCTCATCGCCAGCATTTGAGTGGAGATACATTCCTCTTGAGTTGTCCCCATTTCTTCTACATGTTTCATCCATGCCGAAGGGGGCTCTTCATAAGTGTCTTGTCCTTCCTCCGTGATTCTGCCTCCTGGAAGGGGTTGAGGCTCATAGTTGTCTTCAAATGTTTCCTCCACTGGAATGATTACTGCTTCTTCTTCTAGTGGTTGATCAGGTGGAGAAGGGGGTCGTTCATACTGTAACAACTTGATCTTTAATTCTGCCACTTGTCGTCATAGCTCAAGTACCTCATTGGTTGTTGAATATTCGGGTTCTGGAGAAGTGGCTGCATGGACCATCTTTTTAGCTTCTGGTGGTCGTGGTGTAGGCACTTGGGATCTCTGTAGCTCTTTTACTTGGTCAACCAGCTGATCATGTGCTTCTAAGAGGTTGGCATAGGTTTCCAAGATTTGTTGTATGCTTTTTGAAGGGACGGCCCGGAAGCTAGCAGGGTCAATGGGTGCCCCTGGATTACTTTCTATGGCGGCTTCGAGGTTGTCTTGATTTTGTTGTTGTAATCTCCTATTTTATTCTTGTGCAGCTTCTAGGTGGCGTCGGAGTAGAGCCATGTTTTGTTGTAGTCTAGCATTACGGGCTAGCTGATCTCTGAGTTGTTCTTCTGCTGCCCTAGTCGCCTCTGTATGTTTGGCTTCGAGCTCCACCTGAGATTGTTGGAGGGTGGTCACCTCATGTTGTAGTGTTGTATTACTTAGCTCCAAGGCATTGACACGTGCCTGGAGTTGAGCCGAGAGATTGCACAGCTCTGTGTTATTTTCTTCCAGTAATCTATACTCTTGCTTAAGTTGAGTGGCCGCTTCGAACATGGTGTCTAGTGCATGACTAAATGATGTGGATGCAGTGGTAGAGGTGGAAAATGCAAAGGGTTGGGAAATGGGGAAGGGAAAAGTGGATGATGTGCCTATAAGTGAAGTGAAATGTGAGGATGTGGGAACAATTGTGGTGGTGGGTGCTCCTGTGGATGGTGAAATATCCATGGGATCGGACGTGATTGTGTGTGTTGTGTGAATCGTGAATACGGGAATGGTGGGCGGTGTGTTAGTGGTGGGTGTGAATGTGGGTGAGGTGTGTTGGGAAAGGGAATTTCTCTTATAATCATCAAGTTGTCGCATCATATTTACAAGGTTTTCCAACAATGGAGTTAGGGTGGCTTGTGTTGGTTCTGAGGGGGTGAAGAGGGGCTCAATGGTCTGAGGTTGGGAAAGAGGAAATGTATCAGTGACTGGAATTGGGTGTGTTAAGGTTTGGCTAGTGGCAAGTGGCTGTCCGAGGGCTGGGAGATATGAAGGGTGACCTATTATAGTTTGATCGATGGCAGGGTGACCTATATGGGGTTCAGAAAATTGGCTGGAACTAGTGGAAGTAGGTAAAGGGGCGGATGGGGAAATGGTAGTGTGTGGTATAGTTTCACTAATGGTTAATGCTAATTGTTCAGGAATACTGGTGGTGAGGGTTTCAGAGGGCTAGTTGGGAGGTGATGGTGGAGATGGTACCTGTGTATTTACATCTGGTTCCTCACTATTGGTTGGGCTGGCCATGTGGACATCTTCTTGAGTGGTGGTAGGGATGGCGGTAGAAACTTCCATTTGAATCATCTTCCCCCTTCGTGGTCGTGTATCGATCCTTCATTGATCATATTAAGGAGGGTTGCGATGTAACATGATCCTCATAGCTTCTATAATCCCATATGTCTCTGCCAAAAGGTTCAATGATTCGACAAAATGGGGGTCCGCGTTCTCTGCTTGAAGCATTTGATTCACCATCGCTCTATTTGTCTCCTCTGATAGCTTATGCCTCTTTTGTACCTGCTTGATCGTTTTGTAGAGCCGTTTAAGTTGTGCGGTGTAAGCAGGGGCATCCTCCTCACTCTCCTCCGATTCATTCCTCTGCATCTTCACTTGTTCATGTGTGCCTCCCGCCTGCGTGCGTTGTGCCTCATCCTCCCAATGTACTCTTCGTGCTTCACCATGTGGTCGTGCTCTCTGGGATGAAGATTCAGGGCCGTCTGTCTCAGAGAAACACTCACTCTCAGATAAGTGGGTTGTCTGTAGGAAGCTTTCAAAGTCAAAATTTGGATCCTCTGCCAAAGTAGCCATGGATGCAAACTCAGCATCTGTGGGTAGTGGAGGGGCTGATGGAGTGGGCTATACCATACCCCCTGATTGTGGTCCTTGGAGATGGATAGTGAAAGGGGCTACTTGTTCCTCTTCTTTGAGGGAAGCTTCTGTGGTGGCCTCACGAGGGATTAGAACCTGTGAAATCGAACCACACATTTTTTTTGCGGGTTGCACCCCTGACTTCCGCCCTTTGAAGAATTCCAGTTGTGAGTACTTAAGGACCCTTGCGATCGGTACATCATAGGCAAGGCATCTATAGATAATTCTTGTAATGGCACAACAGCCATTCAAAGTAGGCTTCCGTACTCCTCACTTGCCTGCTTCATATAACTGGTCCAGGATCCACACGGGCATTTTAATTGGTAAGCTCCCAGTCTCTGCTATGTATAACCCATACCATATCTTCTTATGAGGCTGGGTGAACCGGTCTTGCGCCGGAAATGCGAAGTGTTGAAGGCACATCTGTAATGGTATGGCGATGTTGGGGGTGAGAGCACACATTTCCTTCAACTTCTTGATTTTATTGTTCTTCATAGACTCTGGTATCAAAGGGTCTCGATTGGAAGGTACATGGGTGCCATACATCTGAAGGGCTTCCATGATTAAAGTAATATTCACTTCAAACTTCTTCATTTTCCTCCTGCTTTGATAGAGAGGGCACCAGGAATGTGCCTGAATGATCTTTATTTCCCGTCGCCTTCAGTGTGGCAATCAAGTAGTAGCACCTAAGAAAATCAGGTCTAGGCAAAGCTGCACTGAAATAATCTTGCAATCCCGCTTTTAGCCAAATATCCTGAAGAGGGTCTGCATTCTGTAATGTTTCAAATTCTCTCGAGAAGAATTGAAATGTCCACCAGACTCCTCCGAATTCCAACTTGGACTCCCATATGTGGTCTGCATCTCCCAAATCTCCTGGCATCTCGTTGAACCAATGAGAATGCCCCTTCACTCTTTCTGTTAGGCCACTTGGAGGATCCGAGATAGGAATTCTTCTCACATTCAAAAGCTCTTCCGGCCTTGCTGTCAGTGGCGCTTCCACAGGCATGGTATCCCAATTGCTTTGAGTATTAGTGCCCGCCTGGGAGCTTGTTCCTGCTACAGCTGCCATGACACTTCTGATGCTTATCTGCTAGAAGAAGGAAGACACATTAGTGTTGCATAGGAAACAAGATGTAATAGTGTTCGCTCCACAATACTAACATGACAATCGAGATGGTTAGTGGTTAGAGATGAGGTGTTTGTGATATATGTGAGTGGGGATTAGTGGTTAGTGTCATTCTAGATGCATACTTTGGATATGCAAGGTACTCAGAATGCATCTACTTCAGAGTGGATGGATTTACAAAATGGGTTTGGGGGTTTGATATAGGGTTTAATTCTCCAGACTTTGTTTGAGGATTCGTGGCTCCTTGAGCTGATGACAGTTAAAGGTTCATGGACTAGATTGTGCTGGATTTGGGATCTTTTGGGTACCCATTTCCAGACATTCCTAGGTTTGACCGAGTGCGTGTTAGAGTGGGATGTAATTAGAGTTCCTGAGTTGTTTGCCAAGAGGACTTGTGAGTGTTGAATTGTGCTAGTGACTAGAGCTGGAGCTATTTGGGCTCGTAAGCAGGCCTTGGGCACCCATATCTGCCTAGCATTGGGGTTAGCCTTCATTGACCGCTTAGGGACCCAAATAGACAAGGTATGCCTAGAGTTTTGACTAGGGATCTCCTTTGTTTTAGTCCTTGACAGTGTGGCTTGCTTGATGCTCTTTTGAGACCCTGTCTTTGGGGCCATGATTTTTTCCCCCTTGCGTATCCATATATGTTTCATGCCACGAGGCACTTCATACTGCCGAAGTTGGTGCTCATGCTTCTTGTTCATCGGTCTCCTCAGTGTCGGGTGTTGCTGGGCCTTCCCCTTGAGATTCTTCTCTGGAACAGATGGGAGTTCCTCCTTGACTTCTGTACCTTTGGCAAGAGTGACAATCCTCTGCACCATAGAACTTTGGACAAGAATAACATTATCTTCATGTGGGTTCCTAGAGGGACCAGGAGTTGGTGCCTGTTCTAATGGTTTGAGTGCTTGCTTTTCTAATTCAATCGTAAGGCGGCTTTGGCCTACCCAAGCCTGAAGAAGTCCACTTCTTAAGTTGAGGTTGATTGCGTGATCATAGATCCAGTCTTGGCCCTAGACGAGAGGTTTGGTAAGATCCTCGTCTTCACATACTAGTACTTTTGCTGGCATGAGGACCTCTTGGATGTAGAGGGGAAGTTCCACCTCTCCCATGCAAGGGGTTTCAACACCTCCTAATCCTATCAGATATGCTTCTAGGGGTTTTACCTCCAATTGCAATTGTTGGCAATACGAGAGCCGAACTGCACTAGTGGCCGCTCCTGAATCAATTAAAGCTCTCACGGTCCTTGCACTCTCTCCTTGTCCTACTTCTAGGGTCACAAAAGGTCGTCGATCAACTATCTTATGGGCCAGTTCACTCGAAGCCTCGCACATGGCCATGTGATAACCTAGAGCTTCATGAGCATCAGTCATGGGTTGATCTCTACCTTGCCTTCTCAATTTCATTCGTCGAATGCGTTCTAAAGCTTCAGCCTGTGCTTCTTCTCAAATTCTCTTTTCCTCATCCTTACGTTTCTTTGCAGTAACGAGTCGATTGAGCATTTCTTTCGTTAGGGGTTCTTGATATAACTTGACTCTACATCCGCTTATGTAACTTGGTAGTATGTCACCCTCTAGAGTGGCTAGTTGTACTGCTCCACTTGTGGAGATCCTATTGATAATCATTGGTCCATAGCCTCTTTTCTCTAATTTTCGTGCATGTTGCTTTAATGTGTAGACTAGGACTAGGTCTCCTGCTTTCAAGCCTTTATCCTTCACATGTGTATCAAAATACGCCTTTTGCCTCTTCTTTGCTGCATAGATTCCTGCTGCAGCTCTCAATCGTGTCTCACCTAGACGTTCAAGATCAAAGATTCGAGAGGAGAGTTCATGGCCTGTCCAATCATGCTCTTGTGCTACTTTCAATGTAGGTATCAAAAAGTCCAAGGGTAGCACCACATTTTGACCGAACACCATCTGAAAGGGTGTGGCTTGGAGTACCATTTTATAGGCAACTCGGTATGCCCAAACAACGTGGTGTAGTTGTTTGTCCCAATCAGAGCGTTTGTTATTCACCAATTTAGTCAGCACATTGCATAAGATCTTATTTGTGCTCTCGGCCTGACCATTAGCTTGTGGATGATAGGGAGTAGACTTCTTATGTATCACCAAGAATTCTTGGAGAAGGTTTTCTATGACTTCATTCAAGAAGTGTGTGCCTCTATCACTCACCAACTCTATTGGCAATCCGTACCTCGTGAACACATTTTCAAATAAGAACTTTGTTGTTGTTTGAGCATCATTTTTTGTAGTGGCTTTCACTTCTACCCACTTGGTTAGATAGTTTGTGGCCACGATGATATACTCAGCATGTGAACCCTTAGCTGGGGGATTAATAGGACCCACAAAGTCTATTCCCCAGTTAGAGAGTGCACGTCCACCCATCATAGGCTTCAATGGCATCTCATCCTTGCATATGGGATACTGGGTTCGCTGACAAACCTCACACCTCTTCACATAGGTATGTGCATCCATGTGAAGGGTGGGCCACCAGAATCCTGCAAATAGAATTGTCTTGATCACCCTATCTGGACTGAAGTGTCCTCCTGCTACACCTTGGTGAGCAGTCTCTAATATCTTGAGGTATTCGCTCTCATGAACACACAGTCTTAGGTAACCATCTTTACCACGTTTGTATAAATTATCACCAATGATTGTGTAATCCAAGGCTTCCTGTTCCAAACTTCTTTGTCTGGCCAAAGTCATATCTTGAGGGAATGTTTTCGTCCTCAAGAAGGCTACTAATGGTTCACTCCAATCTGGCACTAAAGACACTCGATAAAGAGTGGCATGTTCCACTAGTGGTTTAGTGCAGCAGATTGGGCATTCTTTGCACATTCTATGGACATCAACTTCCATGGTTGGCCAATGCACTCCTAGTCTCCTCAGGGTATGTAGGGTTCGTTGTTTTGAGTAGTGTTGCTCTAATGCACCTACATGTGCTAATTGCAACCACTTAGCGTACTCGTCCTCTTCCACACAACAGGCCAATACTCCTTGCTCCATATATTTGTATATACTTCCTGCCAAGATATGATACTTTTGAGCTCTTACTATCTCTCTATCTTCTGTGTGCATTACCGGGTGATTAGGACCATATGTCAATACTGGCACTAATGGCTTAGCCCACTGTGGTACAACTTCCAAATTAAACAAGTAAGCATCAGGTAGGTCATCTGACACTCCTTGTGGGGCCTCTCCAGATGTAGCCTAGAGAGATGGTCTGCCCTCAAATGAGTCCTGCCTTTCCTCACTACTACCTCAAAGTCATATTCCATTAGTAAGAGAAACCATCTTACTAATCTGCCTGTATTACATGGCTTGTTTACCAGGTATAGTAGAGCTTGGTGATCAGTAAAAAATTTGAACTTATTTGCAAGCAAATAGTGTCTAAACTTTTTAACCGCATATACCATGCCTAATCCTTCTCGTTCGGTGGTGGTATAGCTCCGTTCAGCTGCATTTAATTGTCTACTAGCATAGGCAATTGGAAGATCCATATTACCTTCACCCGTAGGTTGTGCGAGTACACACCCAATAGCATAATTGGATGCATCTACATGAACATGAAAAGGCTTATTCCAATCTGGTGTGGTCAAGATTGGTGCTGAACATAATCGCCGTTTAAGCTCATTGAAGGAATTCTCACCTTCATCAGTCCACTCAAAGTTAGTCAGAAGTCCATACATGGGCTTTGCAATGACAACATACATGTGAATGAACCGGTGGTAGTAACCACAATGCCCCATGAAAGCCTGTACTTCCTTGATGTTCTTTGGCCTAGGTAGTTCTGTGATGGCTCTCACTTTCTCTTCGTCAGCGGATATGCCGTTCTTAGACACTATGTGTCCTAGAATTTTGCCTTGCCTGACCATGAAAACACACTTTTCTGGGTTCAAGCAGACTTGATATTCTCTGCATTTATCAAAGATTTGTCTGAGTTCAGGTATATGGGTCTGTCTAATGTTGGAATGAGCGCAAAGATCATCAACATAGACTTCCAAATTCTTCCTCAAGAACTCTTTAAACACGTGACACATTAATCTTTGAAAGGTAGCAGGTGCATTGGTAAGCTCGAATGGCATTACCCGAAAGGCAAATATGCCCCACTCTGTGGCAAAAGCCGTCTTATGCTGATCTTCTGGTGCAATGGCTACCTGATTGTAGCCAGAGAATCCATCCAGGAAGCTGTACACTTCCTTGCCTGCTACCCTTTCTAATAGATGTTCAGTCATAGGAAGTGGATAACTGTCTCTAATCGTGGCAGCATTAACTTTTTTAAGGTTAATACACACACGCAATTTTCCATTCTTCTTGGGCACAACCACAATGGGGGATACCCATTCAGTGTGCTCAATCTCATAGATAAACCCAACTTCTACCAATCTATCTATCTCCTCCTTGATCTTAGCAGCGTAGTTATCATTGTATGTATAGGGCTTCTGCTTAGATGTTCTGGCATCTGAGGTCATGGGAATCGTGTGTGAGCATATGTCTGGGTCGACACCTTTCAGGTCCTTGTAGCTCCAAGCGAATACATCTCTGTACTCTCTTAGCAAAGCTACCAACTCTTGCTCTTCTTCTTCCGTCAGGTCATGCCCTATGTAGGTGCATCTTTCTTCTCCCTCTTCTATGGCGACAACTATTTTCTTGGTAGTTTCCTTGCTATCATAGGCCTCTCCTGCTTGTGCCTCACGTTTAGGCATTCTTATCATGACTCTCCTATCGTCTATCTCATATTTTTTAAAGTTTTCAGGGACCTCAAACAATGATTCTTCTGCCTCCGGAGTGACTTCCTTCTTCTTTCTTTTCTTTCCTCCACTCTTAGTGGCTACTTGTGTGGCTAACCTCACATCATTCGTGATTTCTCTGTGTCTCTGGGGGTAAGCTTCAACTTCATAGAAGTATTCTTCATCTGATGCAAAAGGTGGGTCCATAATGATTGACTCTAAGTCGGAGTCACTTGCATCCTCAAATGTATCAGGGCTAGGTTCACATTCTTCTAAAACTGCATCTCCCATGATTGGCTCTATTGAGAAGACTGAAATGTCATAGCCATCCTCATCACAGTGTGGTGTCCACTGCTCTTCATTGATGGCTACATCCATTGTTGCTAAAATTTCTGCCCAGCCGTGAGGCTCAAACTCTTCGTCAGGAAAAACTACAGGTGCATAGGCTGGGTCTTGAATTGATCTATGTGTCTCTTTCGCACCTACCTCTCTGACTTTTTCTCTTTTCTCTTCTTCTACTGCCACTTTGCACATCCATAAGTGGGTGTCTTCATGCATCCATGAGGATCCTGATCCTATGGAATGCACTGACTCCGTGTCATCCTTGGCTCTATGGATGGGATTCCATTGAATGGGCGGTACGTCTCTATGAGAGTAATCCTTGAGATTGACTTTGGTTGTAACTCCTAAGTGTTGCAAGTATAAGGAATTGGTTGCCCAGTCCTGTACTACTTGCAATTGCCGCATAAATGGCCTTCCCAAAATCATCTCGTAGGCTTGGTTTCTACTAAAGTCGCATATAGCAAAAGTATGTTCGAACTCAACACCACATGTAGTGAGAGTTATGCCTTCTAGCAATCCCAAGGGCCTCTCAATATGGCCATCAGCCATCTGCAATTTCATTCTCGTCGGTCGGAGTGTTGGCTTGCCCCAACGCTTCCATAGGGAAGTTGTAGCAATTGCAACTCCTGCACCTGAGTCCAAAATTGCCTTGGTTGTGTATCCCTGATGGGTAACTTGGAGATAGGTATTTCCTTCTTCTCCTTCACTCATGTCTCCTATCTTATCCAATGGTATTTCAGGCACTGTTCTATGAGATCCTACCTGGGAACGCAATTTTGCTATGTCTGGCACTTGTTTGGCTACGTGTTTCCACACTTCTGGCTTAACTTTGAGTAGCTCTTCTAAAGTGAGATTGCACTGCACTTTAGTGTTCTTTACTACCTCTGTATTCCTAGGTATGATTGAATCTTCGTTTCTTATCATGACTGTGGGTGCTCTCAGGCAAGTAGACTTGGTTTCCCATGGGCCTGTGAAATGTGGTAACTCTTGCAAGGAATTAGACTCAAAGTCTAACCTCTCATGAGAGTGGGCACTTTCCTGTTCTTCATAAATAGAAGGGATGTCCTGTGGGAACTGATCATGTGTGTCATCCACGAGTTCAATGGGAGGAGGGACTTCACTCTCCTTTGCCCACTTCTCTTCTTGAATCTCTCTCAAGAACTCTGGTGAATACCTATTCATAGAAGAAGAGGTGTCTGGTTCAGTGGAGTTAGGCACATAAGCTCCCTGGGGAGGAATGCTTATTCTATCACTTGCCCTCTCCTTAGCCTGGGAGGTGGCTCCTTTTCCAGACTCTGCAAGTAACCTCTCCAATCTATCCAATAGACCATCAAAGTGCAATGGTGTTCTGATGGGGTTAGAGAGCCATTGAACAAGCGACTGGCTTCAAACATGGCTTGCGCCAATTCAACCATTTTAGCACAAAGCTTTGTTCGCTCTATCTCTAGATCGGCTCTAGGGTAACATTTCTCATGATCTGTTACATTGGGCCCTTCTTGGATTCTGGCCTCAGTGCTTTAAGCATCATGTCTAGATCTTCAGGAGTGGGATCGGCTAGGACTGATCCTACTCTGGGTGGTGGGTGGGTTAAGGGTGGTGTATTGAAAGGTTGGGGAATGGAAGAGGGAAAGGTGGTGGAGGGGTGGTGTGAGAGTGGTTTTGAGATGCGAGTTCACTTATCTTTGCTTTGGTTTCTCTCAAGCTTTCTTTAAGTTCGCTCATTTTCTGTGACCATTGTCTTTTCATTGTCTCTCGGCTATCTCTCCATGCTCTTGTCCTTTTCTTGGTTATACTCTCTGTCTCACTAACCTCAGAACTCTTTTCCTACCCTACTCCTTGAGTTTTCTGCAAGGCTTGGGCTCTAGTGACCACATGCACTGGGGCTGTGGAAGTTATACTTCCCGTAGATTCTACCACTAACCCAATGACGTTGATAGGAGTGATTTTAGGCATGTTATTAGGGTTCTTTGGGCAATCTCGTAGGAGATGCTCTTTTTCGCAGCCTTGATAGAAACCCTGAATTGTCAGTGGTTGGGGTTGTGTAGGGGCAGGCAGTGGACAATCACATATAAGGTGATCTCCCTGACATCTGAAGCATACTCAAGCTCCCCACTATTTTCACTTGGGTCCTCATAATAATATGACTCGTTATGCTCGGGTGACTGCATGGGCTATATTAACTTGAGAACTTTTGCAGGAACATTGTGTGCAAGCAAGGCATTCCAAGGCAAGCTAGCAAGGGTGTGTACCAAGCTTGGAAGAAGGCTTCCTGGGCTTGTACAGCAGTCTGAGCAACCAGAGGATTGAGGTTGGAAGTTCTCTCAACCCTCCTTTGTCAATTCCTAGCCTAGGCTAAGTACGACTTAGGTGTGGTAATTAATTAGAGCAACGTTAGGCACGAATCAAGTCCAAGAGAACTAATCAACTAAGTGCAAGCATTAAGTAAGTCTTAAGTGCGAAAAGATCACTTATCAAGTGCGAACTTCACTTAAATACGACGACGTGATCTTGAACAAGTGCTTAACATATTAATCAACTAAAAGGAACAAAGTGATTGGTACAAATTCACCTGCAACGAGGGTGTACTTGGGACCAAGGGGGTAGATAAACCAGGCATATGAACCTCAGGTCAGGCAAACATTTAGGCTGAGACAGACAAAGCCTCAGATCTTCTGAAGCTAGTGTCAATCACACTGCTAGGTCTTGGGCCCAGCAGTTGAGTGATTACCCATACACTCCCCGATCAGAAACAAGTGATTATGAGATGTCATGGAGAGACCTGTAGGTAGTTCAGGGGTGGCTTATCTAGAAAAGCCAGAAGGACCTTACAAGACTCAATTGGAATACATCAGGACTAATTGTTTAGGTGCTCGCATCTACGAAGACGGCCTGAGAAGATCTGTGGTCCAGATTAAGAACCCCGATCAACCCCATGGACTAGAACACCCGGTAGTAAAGTTTGAGAATGGAGCATACCTAGATAAAGAGGGGACTATATATGTAGTCACCACTCTTCCTGATAGAATAGATGAGTTTGGAAATGTGATTGCGGAGACCGACATGGGTGATATAGAGCAACGGAATTTAGAGAGAGAGCCAAGAACTCCCCGTGGTAAATCCGTATTGACCAGAATCATGACTCCAGAGTGGATTCCACAGGATAATAAAAGCATAGATTTGCTTTTAAGCCGAGAAATTGATGAGGCTTTTTGGAGGTATAAACCTGCCCAGCCTCAGGAAGTAAGTGCTCTCACAATCTATGAGTTTAAAGACCCTGATAGCCCAGGCAAAGTAACCTACCTAGACAATACATCAGAGAGGATCTTCGTGGTCACCGAGCATGGCAGACATGCCTACACATGGAAGGGTGAATTTGTTTTTCCCCAACCACGGTCCAATATGTCCTACAATCACCAAGGAGCTGGCACCTCCCAGGCTCATGGAGCTCAAGGAGATAGAAGTAGAGATAGACCTGAAGTAAGCTTTGCCAACCCCCAGGGAAGAGAAAGAAGGAGAATAGGGACGGATAGAGAAGAATCCGAGAGATTTAGAGACCCAAGGAACCAAAGAAATGGTGATGATTTTCCTTTGCCAAGGCCGAGAGAACACACTAGGACCCTGAGGCCAACTCAACTGGTGAAGTCCATGAAGAATTACTTCGATGGCACTGGAGACCCTTATGACCATGTGGCAGAATTTAGGCAAGTCTCGAAAGCTGAACAGGTAGAGGACCTATTCACACAATATAATGCTTTTGGTCTAACCCTTAGGAACACTGCCCTTACGTGGTTTCAACCACTGAACGAGAGGCATTTCAGAAACATAGACCAGCTCCTAGAGGCATTTATCATTGAGTTTTCTAAGAGTGGCATAAGGCACAACACTTCCTCACTAATTCATAGCTTCAAGCAAACACCTCAAGAGACGGTCAGACTAGCGGGAAGACGGTTTAGGCAATACCTAGAGAAATGCCCGATGCCTGAGTTACCCACACCAGCCAAGCAAGTGGCTTTGTTTTTAGATGGCTTGTTGAGCACCAAGCTTAGGTCATATGTGTATTTGAAGGACCCCAGAACTATAGAAGAATGTGTGCGCATGTGCATAGACATTGAGGATAATCTAGGCGAGGAGTTAGAGCTATCAAAAATCTATAAGGATTCAGATAGCTCTAGTAGTCTCACATCTGGTCAGTCCACATCCATTGAGGAACTTGCAGAGAAGGTAGCTCAAAAACTAGGTGTCTCTAGCAAACAAATTCCAAGATTTGCCCCAGTTAAGCGGTGCTACACTTGTGGAGGTGACCATATGGCAAATGTATATCCCATTATGGCCCAACCCCAGGTGAATCCTAGTAGCCAGTACTGCACCATAGAGCGAAGGTACACCAACCACACTGCACAGGACTGCCCATATAACAAACAAACTGTTAGGCAAAATTACCCTTAGCCTTATCCACAATAGGGTAGATACCAGAATCAGTACCCACCACAACAATACAATAGACCACAGCAACCTTATCAGCCACCTTATCAAGGGTAGCAGAGACCTCAACCAGTCCTAGTGCAGCAACCCTCTGCTCCAACCAATGTGATCCCAGTGAAATATGCATCTGCTGAAGAAAATCCGAATAGAGCCATAGTCCCAGTCACCCCATTGCTATCAGACAGTGATCCAAGTGAACATAGTTTTGACTCCATACATATTGATAGCCCACTTTACCACAATGGATTGACTGGCACACATCATCAATTATAGGCCCCCCTTGGAGTAACTCACTGTACCCCCAAAATCTTATGACCACCTAATTTTACCGAATGGCCAACTTAAAAATACATGTTCTAAAACTCCACGTATGATTCTTACAAGCTTTCCAACGAGACCAAAATCCCATCAATCGGAGTTCGTATGGTGAAGTTATGACCATTCAGGCACCTAGGGTTCAAAACAGGCTCTTAGGGTTCAGGAAATTCCTCCCTGGTTTCTAGGTCTTTTGCCCACTCCTAAGACTCTAATGTTATCCCAATGTGTCCAAAATTAAGCCCAAATATACCTCAATTCACTCAATTAATTCACTCTAAACTTTTATGCGTTAAGCCCATGTATCGCGATAGGTCGGGTCGAGGTGTCACGATAGCTCGAGGTGTCGCGATACTTGGGAGTGTCACGATAGGTCGAGGTGTCGTGATACTTGGGAGTGTTGCGATACTTGGGAGTGTCGCGATAGGTCGAGGTGTCGCGATACCTGGGAGTGTCGCGATAGGTCGAGGTGTCGCGATACCTGGGAGTGTCGCGATAGGTCAAGGTGTCGTGATACTTGGGAGTGTCGCGATACCTGGGAGTGTCGCGATACCTGGGAGTGTTGCGATACCTGGGAGTGTCGCGATACCTGGGAGTGTCGCGATACCTGGGAGTGTCGCGATACCTGGGAGTGTCGCGATAGGTCGAGGTGTCGCGATACTTGGGAGTGTCGCGATACCTGGGAGTGTCGCGATACTTGGAAGTGTCGCGATAGGTCGAGGTGTCACGATACCTGGGAGTGTCACGATAGGTCGAGGTGTCACGATACCTGGGAGTGTCGCGATAGGTCGGGATATGGTGAATTTTTCTGTTCTGTCTAGTGATCCTAGGAGCTCTAGGGCTGCGCAGTGTCGTGGTGCACTCAGAATCGTGATTGGGGCAACTTTTTGATGTGTAGCGATAGCTCGAGCTCGACGCCTCGGAGTTTGCACAGATAGAATCCGTACCTGCTGAGCTTGCTGGAGATGATGATGAAGCTGAAACCTACAAGAAACATGCAAAAACACACACAAACAAGAACACGCACTCGCTCTCTCTCAAACTCGCACAAAGCAAATGAGGGAAATGATTTGGAAGTGGGAATATAAGGTGGAGAAGGAGATGAGGATGGAGATGAAGATGGAGATGGAGATGGAGAAAAATCAGAAATTTACCTACTACTTACCATTCCAACGCGTCCTCTCTACATCTTACCATCACACGCTCATCCTCAAAGCTCGAATCCCCGGCAACGGCGCCAAAATTTGGTGTAGCTCAGTGATGAGTAGCACCTCCTTTAATGTCAATCCGGGAAGACATGAGGATGGTATGAAAACCTCGAGCAAGTGAAGGCACAAATGTGTGAGTGAGAAGCACACAAACATGCACACACATATACACACACGCACACACACGGCAAGAACAAAGAGAGTAAGACAATGGAATCACTTCTATTATAACCAAGTTCTCATACAAGCTCAAAACTACAAGAACCTAGCCCCTAAAAAATGAGCTCTCTAGCTCTATTTATAGTTTTTGACTAGCTTTGGCCCTGTCTAGACCTAGTGTTCGACCTAGTTAAAAATTAGGTTCCAGGGCTTATTCGAGGGCTCAAACGAGATCTAAAAAATATGAAAATTGGCAGGCAACTACTTCTAAGGCTCCTCAAGCTCGAGGACTCCTCGGCTTGTACAAAATGGAGCTACAAAAAGGTGAAACAATATTTACAAGGGTTTTTAGTGATGAGAATCACTTTTAAAATGATGTAAGGTTTTGAAAAATTTAATGGGTTGCCTTAGTGCTAGATTTGCATGTATGCCGTACTTGCTTCTCCCCATATGATGCCAACACCATAGGTAGATGGAAGTTTCCCCTTCTTGATTGGGAGACCTTGGTTAGGGCACGCTAATGTGCTGCATGATTGGGGCAAGGACACTATATGGGTAAAGCAAGAGGGAAAAGAGGTGCAACAGATATTTTTAGAAGAGGGACCAGACAACCAAAGGCACAACATAACGATACAGACGATTGGTATTTGTATGGAAAAAGGTATGTTGGACAACCCAGAGGCAGATTTATATGAAGAAGAGAACATGTTGGCTTGGCTACAAGGAGAAGATTCATCTTCATGCTATGGAACTTTTCCGAACAACTCAAGGAGAGAGGAAGTCTATGAAGGAAAAGAGGAGATCATTTAGGTTACTGATTTGAGTGAACCAGTCACATCCCATAGAAGAAAGAAGAAAAGAAATACCCTTAAGTGCGACATTGATGAAGCTACTTCAAATCCTATATCAATGGCCACTTTGTTTTGGATACTAGTATGGATATCATCTATTATGAAAATTTTTACGGCACTAAGTGCAGGGCATTACAAGGATGTGGAAGGAGGACTTGCATGTCTTTGGAAACACAAGATTCCACTGGCTGAAGAAGTTGGAACAGTAAGAGGAAAATGTTACAAATTAAATAAAAAAGTAGCTAAGACAGAGATACAAAAGATGGAGGATGCTGGAAATATTATTCCAATGAAGGATTCAGGGTGGCCCTATCACATGGGCAATGTGTCCAAAAGGAAGACAACCAAAAGAGCGTGCGGTACCGTTAGAGATTATGAAGGGCAAAGAGCTTCCATTAGTCATCATATACAAGCTCAAAGCCTATCACCAGTAAAAGTTAAGCTTTTTGGATCACCTAGAACTTGTGATATTTGTCCAGGTTGTACATAGGCTTCTCATATCATTTTTTTTTTTACTTAAGTTTTACTACTTTTTATCAATTTTCATGCTTTTTCTTTATGTTTTTATGCAATATAGAAGTCATTTCATAGCCCATTTCATGAACACCTTATTGGATTTTTTTTGGAATTTTTAGACATTTTTTAGAATATTTTTAAGGATTTTTTAATCTTTTTTCAAGGCTATTTTTCTCAATAAAATAAAAGAAAAAAGGAGGCTCTGTGTGTTTTTGAATGTGGAGAAATTCAGATTTTTTTTTTGTTTTTTTACATATTTTCTTAGATATTTTCAAAAAAAAGCGGCCCTCCTAGGTTTTCATTTTTATCCCCCCCAAAAAAAATAATAGAAACCTTCTCTCTCTACATCTCTCTATCTTCTCTCTACCTCTCTCTACCTCTCTCTACTCTCTCTATCCTCTCTCTAGCCTCTCTCTAGTCTCTCTCTACCTCTCTCTACCCTCTCTCTATCCCACCTCCCCCGCCACCCACCATAGGATAAGTTTTATCCTATGGTGTGGTTACATTTTTTTTTTTATTTTATTGGCAAAAGACTTTTGCCTTTAGATTGTACCTCAGCTATCCATTTTTTTAAAACTTGGGGTCATTTTCATGTTTTTTGACATCATTGGACTCCATTTTTGCATCATTTTCATCAAAATCCAAAGTTTTCTTTTACTTTTGCTCTGAACCCACATGTTTTTGTACACATTTATCATATGTTTTTTATTTCATATGTGGTCCGCATGGTCTATTCCCTCCTTATTTTTCCCATATGCTTCAAATTTTCCATACAAACCCTCTGTAGCTTCCATGTTTTAGTATTTTTTGCACTCTCCACAACCCCATCTCATATTCCCTGCCCCTCCCTTTATACCTCAACCCAGCCTCGCCCTTCGCCCTATGTGCCCTAACCTTGTTAGCCCCTAAAACCTCTCTAAATTTTCTTTATGACACTCCCTTATCCAACTTCTTATCAATGAACTAGTATCTAGTTGTGGGAATTCCCTAGTGATTGTTATTTTCATGCTCTTGGTGGACTTGGTGGTTGCTCATATGTCATTTTGAAGGTCTTGCATAACAGGTATCAAGGTGACCCCTCTTTGCTCATGGTTTGGTTGTTAGCTCTCTGGGATGGAGAACCTATTAGGTGGTGGACAACTTTGAGCCAATCAAAGTCAAAGTGGTCAAAGTCAAAATGATCAAAGTCAAAGTGGTTATAAGCTCAAAGTGATGTCTTTGCAAGCAATGCACAGGAGGTGCAAAAGTGCAAAGTGGTGCATAGGTGGTGCACAAGTGATCGAGAACAAGAGTGCACAAACAATTGTTTACAATAGTTTTGCAGAGAAGTTGAATAGTGGTTGCAGTTTGTCTTTTAGTAAGGGTTTCAAGGTTTTTAAAGTGTTTGGAAGGTTCAAATGAACCCTCCATAGGCACACATATTGAAGAAATGAAAGTCAAAAGTGAAGACATATGAAGAGGAAGTGGTATGCAAAAGTGTAATTATGGCCCCCCATTTAAAATTTTGTTTTTCTCCTAAAGTCACTACAGGACAAAATAAGGAGTTGTTGGCTACACACATTTTTAGTCATTCTTGAGACATAAAAGTGAGTAGCAAGATACATTATCAGTTAGGAGCGACGTACATAAAGCGAATCGACACTCATCACAAGAGAGTGTTGGGTGTGTGTAGAAGTGCGAGAGACACACAAGAAGCACACACAATGAGCACAAATGCAGCAAGACACGTGGAGAAGACGATGGTTGGAATAGCTCTCTCTATTGATCGATGAGCTGAACTGAAGTAAGAGCTGAATAATATCCCTAAGTACAAAGTACCACCACATATGGGAGTATCAAGTATGTGGTAACATGGGGAAAAAACCTCTAGCCAGCACTAGAGTAAAAAGTGCCTATGTATAGGGAAAAGGTTCACATCAAAGCTACTCGAGGAACACATAAGTGTAACAAACCCCCCTAGAGCGAATGATGTGAACACATACAGGGAGTGACAGATCAGCCCCCACAAGGCAATAAGCCTAAAGCTTTGCGAAAAGCTTCAAACTTTTCCCGTGGAAGAGCTTTGGTGAATATGTCTACCACATTATCTTGTGTAGGCACATATACCAAATCAATATCTCCTGCATGAAGGCGCTCTCTCACATAGTGATAATGCACCTCAATATGTTTGGTCCGTGCATGAAACACTGGGTTTCGTGCAACAGCCAAAGCACTCTGACTATCTGTGAGAATATGCGTAGCAGCATCAATCTCCCTGCAAAGATCCAACAATAGGCGTCTCAGCCATATACACTCCACTGTAGCTGTGAAAACTGCCCTATACTCAGCTTCACAACTCGATGTCGCCACTATAGGGTTCTTCTTACTCAACCAAGATATGCATGAGTCTCCAAGGAAAGAGCAATTACCACTAGTGGACATGCGAGTATCATAACAACCAGCCCAATCACTATCTGTAAAAGCATGCAAGCATGGTTGAACATCTCTGCCATAAAAGAGACCTAAGCTCAAAGTGCCTCGGAGATATCTAAACACACGTTTCACCACTTGCCAATGCTTAGTGCCAGGGCTATGCATGAATCGACTCAATTGGGAAACTACATACTGTATATCTGGCCTTGTGTTGCATGCATATATAAGACATCCCACAGCTTGCTGATAAAGAGAAGTGTCAAATGCATCACTAGAATCCTCAACTGAGAACCTGAATCCTGTCTCAACTGGTGTGGAAACTGGCTTACAATCCTCAAAATCAAAACGCTGAAGTAGTTTTTCAACATACTTTGCTTGATGCATAACAATTCCCGCATCAACGGATACAAACTGGATGCCAAGATAGTAGCTCAAAAGACCAAGATAAGTGACATCAAAAGTATGCTGCAAATCAGCCATAAAAATGTCAAGTTTTGCATCACATGACCCAGTCAAGAGTATGTCATCGACATAAAGAACAAGCACTATAAGATCAGCCCCATTTTTGCGTACATAGAGTGTGCTTTCAATCGGACTACATGTGAAGCCAAGAGCAATCAAGTGCTTATGTATTTTGTCATACCATGCACGTGGAGCTTGCTTGACACCATACAAGGCTTTATGCAAGCGACAAACCATATGCTCTTTCCCTTTCATAGCAAATCCAAGAGGCCTCTTCTTGCAAATCTCCATTCAAGAAGGCTGTTTTTATGTCCAATTGATGCACTTTCCAACCTCGATGGGCAGCCAATGCAACCACTGTACGAATGGTAGTCATGCGTGAAGTAGGTGCAAAAGTTTACTCATAGTCAATGCCATATTGTTGTGCATATCCTTTGGCAACCAATCTAGCTTTGTAGCGATCAATGCTACCATCAGATTTTCTCTTAATCTTGTAAACCCACTTTGTACCAATGGCATTCTTTCCTTTTGGCAATTCACATAACTCCTAAGTACCATTCCTATGTATGGAATCCATTTCTGATTACATAGCACTCATCCATTGTGGATCGTCACATGCATCTTCAAAAGAAAGTGGCTCTTCATTACATGCTGTAGCAATAAGAGAATAATCCACAAGATTACTTGATGCATGGTGAGAGCTTGATCTTGTTCTACCAAGTAAAGGTGTACTCAATTTGCTGTCCTGCAAAGTTTATTTCAGCCACTTTGGCATAGATTATGCACTCTTGATAGACATGCGTTTATTATGTAAAACATCTTCAATATGTACATCATGCATGGGCTGAATTTCATGCTCAGTTCAGCCATATTTTGACGCAAATGTTCAGCCATGTGGCTGGAAATTTCCAACAGTTTTGACAAATTTTTGCTGAATTTGTTCAGCCATGTTTGGCTGGAAGTTCTCTGCATTTTCAGCCCTATTTGGCTGGAATTTTTCAGCCCTTTGAACCTCATTTAGCTGGTCTACATGGCCATAGTCAAGCGCACCATTTTGGAACAAAGGCATGAGTGTATCGAACACATCTTGTGAGCTAACTGTTGGCAGTTTTTTGCATTCAAGTAGAGGGAAAACTGAATTTTCAGCAAATACCACATCTCGGCTCACAATAATTGTGTTCGTCAATGGATGGTACAACCGATATCCCTTACTTTAAGCACTATAACCAACAAATATACATTTCTTTGCCTTATCATCAAGTTTGTGACGTTGTTGTGTTGGCACAAGAGCATATGCCAAACAACCAAACACACGCGTATGACTAACCATAGGCTTATGACCATTCCAAGCCTCATAAGGAGTGATGAATCTCAATGCTTTTGTAGGGCAACGATTCAACACATAATTTGCACACATGACCCTTCCATCCAAAACTTATGAGGACTATGCTTTCCTTTAACCATACATCGTGCCATTTCAAGTAGAGATCTATTTTTATGCTCGGCAACACCATTTTGTTGAGGTGTCTATGGCACCGTACATTGGTGTGAAATACCTCTTTCACGAAGAAAAACATTAAACTCATGTGACATGTACTCACCACCACGATCCGTGTGTAGAGTCAAAAGCTTTTGTTTTAGAAAAATTTTTAGCCATAGCTAAAAATGCTTTGAAGCAAGAAAATACCTCATTCTTTGCTTTCATAGGATACACCCATGTATAGCGAGTAGCATCATCAATGAAGGTAACAAAATATACATGCTTCCCAAAAGATGGAGTCTTGACGGGACCACATACATCAGTATGAACAAGTTGCAATTTTCTTGTAGTGTGTGTATGACTATCTTTTGGAAAAGAAGCACGATGCATTTTTCCAAGAATGAAACCTTCACATGCATGCTTTTCAATGGACTCAAGTGTAGGCAAGCCAATAACCATGTCCTTCTTTTGCAAGTAGAGCAAACTATTGAAGTTTAAATGACCAAAACGAGCATGCCAAAGCTCCATTTCAGCCATGGAAGAAGTATGAGCAACTAAGGCATTCAAGGCAGCCCTCTTGTATGTATCCATGTGATACAAACCATTACATAATGTACCGGACATCACGATAACATCACCATTGCTGAAATCATGAACCATACACTTATCATCAACAAAGTGTACATGAAGTCCAACTTTGGCAATCAACGGAACTGAAATTAAGTTCTTCTTGATACCGAGCACATACAATGCATTTTTCAAGAGAATCACACCTCCATTTGCAGCCGTAAGCTCAATTTCTCCTACTCCAATAATAGGATAAGAGGCATTGTTTGCACACACCACATGTCCTCCTTTAGGTGCATCTTTCAAAGAGGCAAAAAATCTTTTGCATGATGTTATGTGCTTTGAAGCACCACTACCAAAGAACCAATCCGAATCAGCCTCACTCACAACCATACATTTAGAATGTAAAGAAGCATCATAATGACATGTAACAACACATGCCCAAAAATCTTGAGCCAAGTTAGCTTCATCATTCTTTGCATTTGCTGAATTTTTAGCAATAGACATGCCCGATTCCTTCTTCTTTTCATTGCATTTAGCAAGCTTTCTACACTCATCAATAGTATGACCAGCCTTCCAACAACATTTGCATCTCTTCTTCTTTTGCAAATCACCATCATTAGAGGAATGAGTGGAAGAGGAAGCTTGAGGCTTTGGTTTTGATGAACTCAAAGTTGAACCATACTTGCTTTTTCCCTTTTGTGAGATAGCAAGTGCTTGCGTTCCCTCAATCAAACCACTCCTATTCACTCTAGATTGCTCTTCTTGCAAAAGAAGATACACAACCTCATCAAATGCATACATATTAGGATTTCCTTTTGCAACCAAACGGAGTGTAGTAGCAAAGCTTTGAAAAGATTCCGGTAATCCTTTCAACAATGTAGAAATGAGTGATGCATCTGGAATGATCTCATCTATGTTTGCCAATTGCTCTTTCAAATCCTTGATGCGTGTCACATACACATCCACTGACTCATTTTCAGCAATACATACATCCTCAAGTTGCTTCCTCAAGTATGCAACATGTGCTTCATTACGCACGGCATACAAAGAAGCAAGAGTGTCCCATGCCTGTCTTGATGTAGAACATGACCAAATGTGTGGAACTATATGACGCTTCACTGAAAGCGCAATCAAAGCATGAGCTTGAGCATATTTTCCATCCCATCTAAGTTGCTCCTGCGTAGGTGGAGAAGGAGAAACCACTGTACTCGAAGAAGAAGCTCCATCTGTGACAGTAGACTGTGAAGTAGAAGCACCTACCGGTCTTCAATCTACATCTGCCACTATGTTCCAAAGACTTCAATCTACATCTGCCACTATGTTCCAAAGTTGTTTTGCAACAAGAACATGCTTCATCATGTAAGACCACATTGGATAGTTGGTCCCATCAAGCTTATCTTCAGCTTGAAGCATGCCAAACAAGTCATTGCTTCCCGCCATTTCACTAAGGAACAAGAATGTGACAAAATCTTCACTTCGATGAAAGCTGAAATGAGTGCTGAAATTTCAGCTCACAAATGGTCACTCTGATGGCGATTCTGACTACACAAATGGCTTCGAAATGGGGGTAAAACCCTAGCACACCTGCTGGAAATGTTTCCGGGCTGCTGAAATTCACACTTCTATGCTCCGAAGTCGATTTGCATTGTTAAAGTGCGCGCGCGCCGCGGCGTGAAAAACCAAAACTTGAGAAGAAGCTAAACCTGCTTTGATACCACTGTTGGGTGTGTGTAGAAGTGCGAGACACACACAAGAAACACACACAAGGAGCACAAACGCAGCAAGACACGTGGAGAAGACGATGGCTAGAATAGCTCTCTCTATTGATCGATGAACTGAACTGAAGTAAGAGCTGAATAATATCCCTAAGTACAAAGTACCACCACATATGAGAGTATCAAGTATGTGGTAACATGGGGAAAAAACCTCTAGCCAGCACTAGAGTAAAAAGTGCCCATGTATAGGGAAAAGGTTCACATCAAAGCTACTCGAGGAACACATAAGTGTAACAGAGAGGCATTCTTGGAGTTAGACTAAGCAAGAGAGAGCATAGTCTACACTAGGTGAAAAGAGCAAGACACATTGAACTAGTGCGACATAGAGAGTCAAGAGAGAGACAAATGTGCAAGGAAGGTGATCAAGTGTGCAGAGAGAAAGTGTCAGGGGAGCACTAGATTGTGCTCTCTGACTACACAAGACAAGATTTCGGAAACACAGTTCTGATTACAAGAATACCCACGAAGGGAAAATGCTACAAGAATATACGATCGATACAAGATGTCCCACAACCCGGGACCAATAGGTATGGAAAACTCGACTAGAGATGATACAGGAGATCCCACAACCCGGGATCGTAGGTAGGAAACAAGATATCTCGATTACAAGAAATCCCCTCAGGGATATGAACTGGATACAAGAAATAACTAGAAAGGATCTCGTACTACGAGATTACAATAGGACAAGAAAGGATGTCCACAATACAAGACTAGACAAGACTAGAGCTAGGAACAAGACTAGAACTTGAACTGGAACTTGAATGTACTTACTTGGAGGTCACGACTCCTTGAGCTCCCAAGACTGGCATTGGCAAGACTGATTATGAATGTGGCCAACCCCTCCTTATATAGGTTTTCAAGGGCGGTTCCCAAGGCGGTTGCGAACTGATGATGTCATCATGATGTCATCGATTTGTAACAAGACCTCCCAATGTCAGAATTCAGCGAATAGACAGTTGATCTTGGGGTTTTGGCACATTCCGGACGCAATGGAAGCATTGGTTTCTCCTAATTCTGAACCAATCATGAGATACAGGGTTCACATGGAATCTTAGGTTCAGGATGGTTTCCTTCGTCCATGACATCACCTCCCCCTCAAGCGACGAGTTCCACGAGGAGCGGTCATGTTATCTGGTCTCGGCTTCGTTGGATTTTTCTTATGGAATTCTCGAACCTTGATTGGTGCTCTCTGAAGGTTTTCTGCAGGTTCCCAAGTACGATCACTGATGTCATACCCTTTCCAATGAATAAGGTATTCCAATCTTCCCCGGGATATTCTGGAATCTAGGACATGCTCGACTTCAAATTCTTCATGATCATCAATCTCAATAGGTGGTGAAGGACTAGGTCTCTCCCCCCTCAATGGTGAAATCTGATATGGTTCCAACATGGATACATGGAAAACTGGATGTATTCTCATGGTACTCGGTAACTGGAGTTTGAAGGTGACTGGATTAATCTTGGCCAAGATGGTAAATGGTCCAAACTTTTGATGATCTAACTTTGCACAAGGCCTTGAAGTTTGTAAATTGTTTCGGAGTAACCATACTTTATCCCCAATTTGATACGATGGATTCTGGACACGATGTTGATCTGCATAGTACTTATATTGTTGTTGAGCTTTATGGATCTCTTCCTTCAGTTCTTTGTGAATGTCCATCAGGTACTGGGCCTTGTCTCTGGCAGCTGGGTTCTTGACATGATTTGAGAGTTGTATATCCATCCTTGGATGTTGTCCATAGTTTGCAAAGAAGGGAGTTTGCTTAGTAGATGCATGAACACTATTGTTATAGGCAAACTCTGCAAAGGGTAACAACTCAAACCAGTCATTTTGGTGATAGTTGCTAGTGCAACGGAGATATTGCTCCAGGACTTGATTCACTCGTTCTGTTTGTCCATCAGTCTGTGGATGATTTGCTGTAGATAGTTTAACTTGAACACCAAGGAGCTTGCAAAGACTGTTCCAAAAGCTGGATATGAACTGTGGACCTCGATCACTGACAATGTCATCAGGCAATCCATGAAGCCTAAATATGTACCTAAGAAAAAGTCTGGCAGTGGCTGCACCTGTGATTGCCTTGGTAGTTGGAATGAAGTGTGCCATCTTTGTAAATCTATCCACAATAACAAGAATGGCATCATACTTATCTGACTTTGGTAGATCTGTGATGAAATCCATCGACAATGAAGCCCATGGCCTTTCTGGAATAGGTAGAGGTTGCAAGAGGCCATGAGGTTTATGTCGGGGTACCTTAGATCTATTGCAAGTATCACAGGTTCGAATGTATTCTTTGACTTCCTTCCACATCTGAGGCCACCAAAAGTCCCTTGATATGAGTTCTATTGTTTTATTTACTCCAAAATGTCCTGCTGCAAGGTTGTCATGGCGTTGTTGAAGTACTTGGATCCTGGGCTTTCCTGGAGGGACATACAATAGGTTCTTATAGAGTAGTAAACCATCCTTTTCCTGAAATTCGTTTACTTCTTGGAATTTTCCTTCTTGAGCTTTCTGCTTAACGTTACAAAACAATTCATCCTGTGGTAGATTCTCACGGATCAACTGATTCAAGGCTGAATCTTCATGATGGCTTGAAGAGATAGCTGCTAACTGGAGATGCTCGGGCTTGAGTAATACACTCTCTTGTTGATCAAAGGCCTCTTCACCCTTCTTTGGTGCAAGGTAAGATCTTCTGGATAGGGCATCTGACTGACATTGATGACGTCCTGGACGGTATGTGATGACAAAGTCGAATCTGGATAAAAAGTTACTCCATCGAGATTGCCTTCTATTGAGGATCCGGGTGGTCATAAAATACTCTAGGTTCTTGTGATCTGAATATACAATGACTTTATGAGCTGCTCCTTCTAGATGGTGACGCCAGGTATCAAACGCGTCTACTATGGCAAGGAGTTCTTTATCATGAATTTCATAATTAATTTCTGGAGGGGAAAACTTCCTTGAATGATATGCAACTGGATGTAGTTGTCCATCATCTCCATATTGGGAAAGAATGGCCCCTAGAGCAAAGTCCGATGCATCTGTCTCAAGGAAGAAGGGCTTACTAGAATCAGGATGAACTAGGATTGGAGCAGTAGTGAATGCTGATTTCAAGGTCTGAAAGGCCTTCTCTGCTTCTTCGGTCCATGAGAATTTGGAGTTCCCTGTAAGCTTGGTAAGAGGTGTCACTATCTTGGAGTAATCTCTGATGAATATCCTATAGAAATTGGCAAACCCCAAAAAACATTGTACATCTCGAACACATGAAGGTGGTTGCCAATCAAGGATTGTCTCAATCTTCTTAGGGTCCATAAAAATTCCTTTATCTGATACTATGTACCCTAAAAATTCCACTTCTGTCTTATGAAAAGAACACTTCTCCAATTTCGCATACAATCCTTTTTCTCTTAGTTTCTCTAGGACTATCTTTACATGATCTTCATGATCCTCTAGATTTTTTGAAAATATCAAGATATCATCAAGGTATATTACAACAAAATCATCTAAATATTCTCGAAAAATATCATTCATCATATGTTGGAAGACAGCTGGAGCATTTGTAAGACCGAAGGGCATAACTACATATTCAAAATGCCCATACCTTGTTCGAAATGCTGTCTTCCATTCGTCTCCTTCTCTGATCCTGACAAGGTTGTAAGCTCCTCGAAGATCAATTTTCGTGAAGAATTTTGCTTTTCCAAGGCGTTCCAAGAGCTCTGATATGAGTGGTAGAGGGTATCTGTTTTTTATAGTGACTTTGTTCAATCCACGATAATCTACACACATCCGGAGAGTCCCATCCTTCTTCTTTACAAATAGAATAGGAGCTCCTGCTGGAGACTTCGAGTGTTTGATAAACCCCTTTGCTAGATTCTCATCAATGTTCTTGCGTAGTTCTGTAAGTTCCTCTGGAGATAGTCTGTAGATTGGTCCAAAGGGTGGTTGTGTTCCCTCTTGAAGATCTATGGGACAATCATAAGGTCTATGCTCTGGAAGGATATCTGCATTCTTCTTTTCAAAAACATCTTCAAAGCCGTTGTACTGATTGGGTAGCTGTACTGGATCATCTTTCTTGGATTCTTGAGCTGGTATGGCATAGATCATATATGTAGGTTCCTTCCTTACTGCATGTATGAAGGCTTTAGCTCCAACATATGTTGGGTTCTTCTGGATATCTCGACGGGTGATTTTATTCTTTTCCCAATTAATTTCTGGATTATGTTTCTTTAACCACGGCATTCCGATGATAACCATATTTGCTGGACTCGATATTACATTGAAACATATGTGTGAATCATGGTCACCAAGGTGTACTCTTAGTGGTATGGTTTCCATGGTTATATTCCCCGATGCTAGAGGCCGTCCATCTACTACTTCGGCTACTACTGGTCTGTTCTTTCGAAGTACTGGAATTCCATGTTTCTTAACGAGTCCTTCATCAATGAAACATGAGGACGCTCCTGAATCTACTAGAGCTATGAGGGAAAGGGTCTTCTTAGACAGGATTAACTTGACAGGGGCAAGACATGTTTCTACGGGTGTGGATGGAATTATGAGACCCTTTCGTATATCATGGTCCGGCTGTATGGTCTCTTTTACAACTGGACTTCCTCGTTTCCCTGCTCTACAAGGGTGGCTGCGACTTTGGAGTTTGTTCTCTTGTTGGGACAATTAACTGCAATGTGGCCAGGGTTTCCACAATATAGACATAATTTGTTATCCCTCCTTCTTTGTTTCTCTTGTGGTGTTAGAGGCTGGAACCTAGTTACATCTATCTGCATAGGTTCGGGCATAGTGTCATCTCTAGGAGTAGGCTGGAAAGGTTTCCATTGGCGAGGTCTTCCTTCTACTTGTTTTTCTTGTTTCCTTTCAAAAAGACGGTTATCACATTGAATGGCTTGGTTGATGTATTCATTCAATGTCTTCACCTCTGGCATCGTGAGTAGAAGGTCCTTCACGTCATCCCTTAAGCCCCATCTAAATTGGCTAATGAAATAATCTTCATGCCAAGTGAGGTCACATATCAATTGCCTAAATTCTGATGCATAGGTAGAGGCAGGGCGGTTACCTTGACGTAGCTTTCGAAGTTTTGTTTCTGCCACTCGACTCGTGTCTGCATCTCCAAATGTGGCGACAAGCTCTCCAAGAAATGCCTCATAATTATGAAGTACGGCCATATCCTTCTCCAAGATTGGGGCGAACCATGATAAAGCTTGACCATAGAGCAAGGTTCCAATAAAACCGACCTTGGATGCATCATCAGGGTATCTATCAGGCTGCATGCGAATGTACAATTTGACTTGTTGCAAGAATCCTCGAAACTTTGTACGATCACCATTGAACTTTTCTGGCATGCAAATCTTGGGTTCCTTCACAAATGATGTACTGGGCCGTTGGTTCACTTGAATACTCCCTTGATTCGCTTGAAGACTCCCGATTCGTTCTTGTAATTCTTGAAGGAGTGTACCTACATGCACTGGATGTCCCATCTCGACTTGTGTCTGTCGACGACTTAGGTCTTCGACTTGTTGTTGGAGACTCTGAAGTGATGCTACGATCTGTTCATAAGCGTTCTCCATGATGTCTGGTCTTGGATAGAAGATAGTCTTGCCAAAATGTCAGGGGAGCACTAGATTGTGCTCTCTGACTACACAAGACAAGATTTCGGAAACACAGTTCTGATTACAAGAATACCCACGAAGGGAAAATGCTACAAGAATATACGATCGATACAAGATGTCCCACAACCCGGGACCAATAGGTATGGAAAACTCGACTAGAGATGATACAGGAGATCCCACAACCCGGGATCGTAGGTAGGAAACAAGATATCTCGATTACAAGAAATCCCCTCAGGGATATGAACTGGATACAAGAAATAACTAGAAAGGATCTCGTACTACGAGATTACAATAGGACAAGAAAGGATGTCCACAATACAAGACTAGACAAGACTAGAGCTAGGAACAAGACTAGAACTTGAACTGGAACTTGAATGTACTTACTTGGAGGTCACGACTCCTTGAGCTCCCAAGACTGGCATTGGCAAGACTGATTATGAATGTGGCCAACCCCTCCTTATATAGGTTTTCAAGGGCGGTTCCCAAGGCGGTTGCGAACTGATGATGTCATCATGATGTCATCGATTTGTAACAAGACCTCCCAATGTCAGAATTCAGCGAATAGACAGTTGATCTTGGGGTTTTGGCACATTCCGGACGCAATGGAAGCATTGGTTTCTCCTAATTCTGAACCAATCATGAGATACAGGGTTCACATGGAATCTTAGGTTCAGGATGGTTTCCTTCGTCCATGACAGAAAGAGAGTGCGGAGAACCATCGAGGAAGACAATCAAGGTGAAACAAGGTACCATTGAGAAGGTGTGTGCGTCGAGAGAAGGTGTCCCTTCCTCCTACCCTATATGGAAGCTTGGGTGCAAGGTGTGCACAAGAGCAAGCTACTGGAGAGGGTGGAGGTTTGATACAGAGAAGCTTGGCGGCACAAGGACTTTTTTTTGTAAACTTGTGTGTGTGTGTACTCTTCAGGGTTAAGCACTCTTCATAGAGAACATTTGGTCTTGTTCTAGTTATCATCGTTATATTCTCTATTGTAATCAATACACATAAGCTTTCAATGCTAGTGTGTCAATTCTTCTTCCTTCTCCTACAAATACTCAAGTCCCTTTCTGCACAAGACTCCTCCAACACACATTATGCATGGAGATTGATGCACCTATGCATCTTCTCCCTGATAGTTAGAGTGCATTGGTGGTTGTAAGAAACTTGATGTTTCATATGCGCACAAAGCACATTAAGGTTCATTATCATTATGTCAGAGAGCACCTTCATGTTGGAGATATTGATTTGGTATATGTGCCTACACAAGATACATGTGGCATACATATTCACCAAAGCTCTTCCAGGGGCAAAGCTTTAGGCTTAATACCTTGTGGGAGCTGATTTGTCACCCGTTTATGTGTTCACATCATTTGCTGTTGGGGGTTTTGTTACCCTTATGTGTCCCTTGAGTAGCTTTGATGTGAATCGTCTCCCTATACATGGGCACTTTTTACTCTAGTGCTTGCTAGAAGTTTTTTCCCCATGTATCCACGTATATATGATATAGTCATATGTGGTTGTATTTTGTACTTAGGGATTTACTTATACCTCTCGCTTCATTAATTCTCATATTATAAATCATTTATCGATAGAGAGCTCTTCGAGCCATCGCATGTCTCTGTGCTTCGATCTCCTTCTTCATTCTTGAGTATACTTCTATTCGTTCTTCCTTACTCACTCACACACCCAACACTAACTTGACTTGGAATTGCTTCCTCGAATGTCAGGCTCTTCTATCATCATAAGTGTTATGAATTGTTCAAAACTTGGAAAAGAGTACCTTGCATGCACACAAATGGTGAAGGCTTACTATTTAATCTTCTTTAAGACCATTTCATGTGTGGGAAATTAGTTATCATCGTCCACCCTATTGAGCATGACGCATACGACAACTCTTTCATCTTTAAAATAAAGCAATTTATGCTTTTGTTTGAGCTCTTTTTGAGATCGTTGAGCTCATCCTTGAGCCATATGCTCCTACACTTAAATGAAGTTGAGTAGAACCTCTCTAGGAATCCCACACCTTCCTAGAGGTGTCGAAATCTTGTATATGCAATCATGGCATTACTTAAGTATTGTGAGAGTTTGAAAATCACTCGCCTATCTATTTCCTCCATTCATTAATCACTCTCCTTTTATCCTTAATGCAATTGATGGGATCAATGTAGTGCTTCACCAATGGAACACTAACTAATTCCAAAGGCCTTTTTCCCATAAGAAAATTTGAAACGGCAAGGGCCCATGGTTGGTAGTTCCCCTTTTCTGATTTCTCAATATGAGCATGCCCTTTGGACTAAGATTTTAAGCTTGCTAATGCTCCCCTTTGATGTAATGCAAGTGCGAGGCTCATGATAATATATCTTTCAATGAAGATTCTAGGTTGTTGAAGCTTTTCATGCAAATCGTATGTAGAGTGTTCCTTTTTTTCAATTATTTCCTCCAATATCTATCACCTTGTTCACTTAAAGTGAGCCTTCCTTCAACTTTGATAGCTCCTTTTGATGTCCTCCAATAGCCTAAGATGGGCAATAATATCATTGATGGAGAATATGGTCTCCCAATTGTAAAAACAGGCCGATAGGCCCTCCCAACGATCCTCTTATGCAATACCATAATCACTCAAAATTGACATTTCTCAAAGCTCACTTACAGATCGGACCGAAGGCTTCAAATGCTCAAAAATAGACCCTTAAGGCTTTCATAAAAGCTCCCATTAACATCAAATAGATTTTAGAATGTCCTTCAAGTATGCCCTCGAAGACATGTTAGTCACTATCCACACAATGAACATAGAAATATGAATCAATAACCAATGCTAATACAATACCAGGAAGGAAAACAATTTACTTAATGTAGTCACCTAGATAGAGAGGGATGCATGTATAATTCTCTCACTATGTGTAGAGAGATAAACAAGTAGGGGGCTACCTTAAAGAGGGGCTAGCTTAACACACTATATTACACACTAATAGTTTTGAGAGTACAATGAATTAAAAGACAAACACGTGACTTTATAAGGTAGAGGCATGCATCTCGAAGAACTTATGAATATGTCCAGCCAAGATTTGAACTTGGGATTTCCTCTGAGAGATTCAAAGCATTACCCACTAGACTATGCGAGCTTAGACACCTTTTATCCTTTCTAAAGGTAAGCGCTCATGTAAGGGTAAGGGCTCATGTAATGTTTAGTGTGAAAAGTTATCTAATTAAAAAATGAAGGGACCTGTTAAGACATAACATGGTGTGCCTTAGAGCACACTTTTCTATTTTTAGGAAGAAAGACATAATAATTTAAACATGTCATGTGGGCCATGCAGGCTCACGAGCTCAACTACTAGAGAAATTTTGGAGAATCTTTGTGGTCGTGACTCGTGGGCCTAAATATGACAGCCAAATTGCCTGTCAAAGGCCAATTCGCCTGTAAAAAACAAAGTGACTTTAAAAATTCTTTGTCCTATGACAAAAATTCAATACAAATTTTATGTCTAATGACTAGAAATATTTAATTTTATATGTCATTTGACAGGCTATACTCTTTAAAATACCTGTCATTATATATATAAATAAATAAATGAAAAAAAAAAAATATATATATATATATACACACACGCACTATTTCGTGCATGAGTCGGCCTGACACTGGATGCCTTTTGGTCAGTGGGCACACCGGACACTGGGCAGTGGGCACCCTAATACTCTCAGCTTTCATGAATCACTTCTAGTGTCCACAGTAGCCAGTTCAGTCCCGAAATTCTGCAGAACGGTGGTCCGTGGAGGCACTGAAGACCGGAGTCACGAGTGACCACTGACGAGCCTGGAGAGCCCGTTGAGGTCCGAGGTCCCCCGCAGCTGCAACCTGCCATAGGCCACTTTGAACCTGCGTGTGTCGTCCGCCACCCGTTCAACGTCAACGTTTAAGGTCCAAGTCTCATATGCTACAGGTATCTAGCTTTGCAGTTGTTGCACTTTTCCTGTTTCTGCACATTGGTAGCTTGCGCTACATTGCCTGCTGCAATTGTCCGCGTTTTTATAAATAGGATCTGGATTCTGTAGCCACTGTTGCGATGTCGCTATCTCGAAGGTTAGTGAATGTAAGATCTCTACATGCTCAGGCGCATGTTTCATGGAAACTTTCTCTTGCGTTGGATCAACCAATGTATCCAGAACTTTAAAGCTCTGAAGTATTTTTGCACTCATACGTAGCTTCTTCGTCGGCAGTTCAAATTTGAAATTCTGCCCAACAAGAATCGTTGTCATGATGATAGAATAATCCATGCTACATTTCGAATGTGGTAGATTGACGGTCGAATAGACTTAACTGGTTCACGTAATTCTTATGTACACATATTTACATGTGTTTGCATCCTGTCATAGGCGTGTATATCGTAGATAGAAGGCTACAATGAAAGATATACGCTGTACTCTAAGGAAAGGGGTTTTACTAATTTCTCTGCTATCACTTTAAGGAAGAGAACGAGTGGTCTAAATAAAAATAAGTTAGATTATCTGATCGTTGTCTCCTTATCCTAGCAGAACTGTATGTGTACGTGTTGTGTGCGTGCGAGTGTGTGTGTGTGCGAGAGAGAGAGAGAGAGAGAGAGAGAGAGAGAGAGAGAGAGAGAGAGAGAGAGAGAGAGAGAGAGAGAGAGAGAGAGAGAGAGAGAGAGAGAGAGAGAGAGAGAGAGAGAGAGAGAGAGAGAGAGAGAGAGAGAGAGAGAGAGAGAGAGGTATTGATGGAAGAAGCCTAAAAATAATTTTTTTTTCCCTTTTTCATCAAGGTGGGAAAATCTTCACTTTCCACTCTATTCTTTCCTTTTTCAAAATTTCCACCAATTATCTCAGCCACACATAAAAAAAACGTGAGCGACTGTCCTTTTTGACATATGGTTAGTCATGTCATTGGGCTTCACTTGTTTAAGTGCACCTTCACAATCTTTCAAATAAGACCTTGCATTCTATCTTTTGACAAGTTATAGCCTTTCCCTTCATATCTCTTAATTTTATAGAGGCTAGTCTTGTTTGAATAAGAAGAGGTCAATTTGTAAGTCAAATTCAGAAAAATTAAACTTTAAAATTTGTTCCAAAATTCCATCAAATCTGAATTTTGGGTAAAATTGTGAAATTTTCAAGTTTCAACGATCTTTTTGTGCATATTAGCCTAAAGAGGCTGAGAACAAAGAGTTGTCCTCAAATTTTGAGTTGCCATAAAAATATTAAGTTTTGAAATCTTCTACAGAATATTTTAGCAAGAAGAAAAAAGTCCAATATTCAATGCAAATTTGGGTTTTTTGGTCAATAATCAATACATATCCCAACAATTTTACATTAGGAAGCATGTGGATATGCAAGTCCCAATTTGTATGACTTGTATGTGTTGATATGATTTCATGTTAAGCAAAAACCCTTCATCCTTTAGAAGGAGAAAATTGTATTTTCCTACAATTTCCGAGTCTAGTATACATATATTTTGAATGAGAGTATTTTCAAAAATTTCATTTTCAAATGTACCTTTTTGGCAATGCTCTACTTGTCATAGATCTTTGGAGAGGTTTCATGATTCATCACGAGAAAAGAGGACTTAGAACTTGCTTTAGTTTGAGTGTGAGAAATGAGATACTTTAGTTGAGAAGAACTTTCTTGAAAGAGATTGCACTAAGGCTTTGATACATATTGAAAGAGCACTATGATAGCTTGCTTTGTGTTGATACCAAATATGTCCAAGTTGGCCGAGGAAAGTGCACGTGTTGAGAAAAGAATTGGATTAGCTATGGAAGCTTAAGTTTCTGCAAAAAATGAAGAAGAAGATGAAGTTTATGTACAAAGTTCGAAGTCCAAAAGTCTAAACTTTTAAGATTTAGGACAACTTTTATCGAAAAACAGAATCTCTTGGGAACTTGAATATAAAATTAAAGCGTGAACATTAAAAATGTGTCCCAATGGTCAAAATGGAAATAAAATATTTTTAATGGATTCAAGTTTTGACCAAAAAATACATAAAAGATTTTTAGGAAAGCTCTTAGAGGGGGTTAATTATGAAAGGGTCTATCATATAAAAGGAATGTCCTTGAGATGTTTGCCCCAATGTTATATGTAGTGAAGATTATAAAATTGAATTGTTACAAGCAAACAAGGGAATGCATTTATAGTTGGACAAAAATCTTGAGAAGCTCAAAATAAAGCACAATAAGTTGGAAATTGAGTGCCTTAATTACTTTTAGCAAATCTCTATGTAGCTCTCTTTTTATCATAATCTGAAATAAAGTGATGAAAGGGCATAATCTTCATCGATATTGCTTTTGAGCTTTACTAGAATTTGGTGGCAAAGTTGAATTTTTTAGTTTTACTTTGTATAGTTTTGGACTATTATGGTAAGAATGAAATTTTAGAGTCAATTTTGTGTCTAGTTTTAGGAGTCTGCATTGATAATGTGCTATTGCTAGTTTTTATGCCATCAAATTTTTAAGTGCTTCAAAATGGTGCAATTGTGATCTTAAAAGTTCTAGTATGATTGGAATTAATCCTATTATGTTTGGTATTTGTTGACCTCTTTGGATATCTACAGCATCAAGTTGGGTTCAACAAGTTAATATCCATTCGGACTCTTACATCTGTCTATTGATATTCTAAGTTGTTGGAATTTCGAGTCACATTGGTGTTTTTTTTGAGCAAGGAAGTTTTATGATATGGGTTTTGTTGGGATTCAATACTTGTATGTGAGGAAAATGCAGTAAAGTAAGCTTAGGTGCAATGGTTTATTCACCAATCCAATTTTGGAATTTGGATTCTGCAAGTTGCAACTTGCTATCATTTTGTTTTAGGTGCTTCAGTTTATAAACTCACATTTTTCTACTCTTCTTAAAGTTCAAGAAATGGTAGTAATATAATTTTAGTTTTTTCTAATATCTATTGTCATCTTCTCAAGTTCACTATATATGTCATCTTGAGATTTTGTTGCTACTTGTGTGGTCAAGTTAAGGTTTAGTGAAGCATTTTTAGTACTTCTCAATTCATGAGTTATTTTCAATTCAAGTTTTGTTAAATTCGTGGGCTAGTTAGTTCAACTTGGGAAACATGTTAGATCATATAAGGATCTTAGGTATTTTAAGTGCATATGCTAAAATCAAGGGTCTGGCTTATTATCCCTTCTGGAGTTACATGCTAAAAAATTACTTATAGCCAAAGAAAAAGGACTATACATTTAGGGGATCTTTTTCATCCAAGTGCATCTAAATCTAAAAAAAAAAGATTTTTGAGGGTCATTGTCTTTCAGTTTATTATCGATTCCCTAGAGAGAGCCTCTTGGAGGTCAAGTGATTTCAAAATTAAAATGTTTGGATTCTCAAGGTGCTCAAGTATATGTAGTTATATCTCTATATGCCAAGAGATCAATCATACCTCACATCAAGGCTTGTTAAGCTTCGGAAGAAGCTTAAAAAGGTGGGAGAGGTTGCTTTAGTTCAAAAATGTTGGTAGAAGGGAATTGTTGGAGAGACAAGTAAATAACATTGCATGCATGAATATTAGAGTATGAAAGAACGTTTTACATACATTCAGTATTTGATTGATGAGCTAACTAATATTAGTGTGCTTAGGGATCCGTATACTGGTAAACACTTGGATCTTAGACTCTGAGGTCTAGGGTTCAAAACCTAAAGTGCAGCCTAACGTATAACACTTGGGAAGTGGGGGATAAAGGAATTCCCCAGGGTGCATGCATTGTTCATTTTGATATTTCAAGCATAAATGGAAGAGTAAGTCTATGATTGAACTTCCAAAAAAAAACTGTGCTTATATATGATGGTGAATTTGGTTTGAATATTGATATCAATTTTTTGCTAGTTTTGCATTTGAGTTTTTTGACTTTTGTTACACTTTTTATGCTTTGTGATGTTGGACATGTTTGTTCATAGAGCTTAAAGTGTTTTTAGTCCTCACACGAAGGTCTTTCCAAGATGTAGACAAAACTATGCTTAAGAAGAACGTTTAAGATAAGAATTCATAGTTTAAGTCAAAGTTGGTGAAGAATTCTTCTTAATGTTAAGATAAAGTTAGGTATAGATTCATCAATTTCATCAAGAAAATTGAGGATTTAAAGCTAGTGTAAGGAGTTTGGTCATTATATTTTCGTATGCATGAAGTTAAAATAAAAAGCAAAAATATAAGAATGTCAAGAAATATGGTTGAAAACATCAAAGAAAAGCAAAGAACAATATATGCTTTCAACTTCAAAAAACTATGCCTTTAATTTACTCGTGTAGATTATGCTTTCAACTTCTGTGAAGAAACTCCAAAAAATACTCAAGTCCCTTTCTGCACAAGAATCCTCCAACAAACATTATGCATGGAGATTAATGCACCTATGCATCTTCTCCCTGATAGTTAGAGTGCATTGGTGGTTGTAAGAAATTTGATGTTTCATATGCGCACAAAGCACATTAAGGTTCATTATCATTATGTCAGAGAGCACCTTCATGTTGGAGATATTGATTTGGTATATGTGCCTACACAAGATACATGTGGCATACATATTCACCAAAGCTCTTCCAGGGGCAAAGTTTGAAGCTTTTGGCAAAGCTTTAGGCTTAATACCTTGTGGGAGCTGATTTGTCACCCCTTTATGTGTTCACATCATTTGCTTTAGGGGGTTTTGTTACACTTATGTGTCCCTTGAGTAGCTTTGATGTGAATCGTCTCCCTATACATGGGCACTTTTTACTTTAGTGCTTGCTAGAAGTTTTTTCCCCATGTATCCACATATATATGATATAGTCATATGTGGTTGTATTTTGTAGTTAGGGATTTACTTATACCTCTCACTTCATTCATTCTCATATTATAAATCATTTATCGATAGAGAGCTCTTCGAGCCATCGCATGTCTCTGTGCTTCGATCTCCTTCTTCATGCTTGAGTATACTTCTATTCATGCTTCCTTACTCACTCACACACCCAACACTAACTTGACTTGGAATTGCTTCCTCGAATGTCAAGCTCTTCTATCATCATAAGTGTTATGAATTGTTCAAAACTTGGAAAAGAGTACCTTGCATGCACACAAATGGTGAAGGCTTACTATTTAATCTTCTTTAAGACCATTTTATGTGTGGGAAATTAGTTATCATCGTCCACCCTATTGAGCATGACGCATACGACAACTCTTTCATCTTTAAAATAAAGCAATTTATGCTTTTGTTTGAGCTCTTTTTGAGATCGTTGAGCTCATCCTTGAGCCATATGCTCCTACACTTAAATGAAGTTGAGTAGAACCTCTCTAGGAATCCCACACCTTCCTAGAGGTGTCGAAATCTTGTATATGCAATCATGGCATTACTTATGTATTGTGAGAGTTTGAAAAACACTCGCCTATCTATTTCCTCCATTCATTAATCACTCTCCTTTTATCCTTAATGCAATTGATGGGATCAATGTAGTGCTTCACCAATGGAACACTAACTAATTCCAAAGGCCTTTTTCCCATAAGAAAATTTGAAACGGCAAGGGCCCATGGTTGGTAGTTCCCCTTTTCTGATTTCTCAATATGAGCATGCCCTTTGGACTAAGATTTTAAGCTTGCTAATGCTCCCCTTTGATGTAATGCAAGTGCGAGGCTCATGATAATATATCTTTCAATGAAGATTCTAAGTTGTTGAAGCTTTTCATGCAAATCGTATGTAGAGTGTTCCTTTTTTTCAATTATTTCCTCCAATATCTATCACCTTGTTCACTTAAAGTGAGCCTTCCTTCAACTTTGATAGCTCCTTTTGATGTCCTCCAATAGCCTAAGATGGGCAATAATATCATTGATGGAGAATATGGTCTCCCAATTGTAAAAACAGGCCGATAGGCCCTCCCAACAATCCTCTTTACAATACCATAATCACTCAAAATTGACATTTCTCAAAGCTCACTCACATATCGGACCAAAGGCTTCAAATGCTCAAAAGTAGACCCTTAAGGCTTTCATAAAAGTTCCCATTAACATCAAATAGATTTTAGAATGTCCTTCAAGTATGCCCTCGAAGACATGCTAGTCACTATCCACACAATGAACATAGAAATATGAATTAATAACCAATGCTAATACAATACCAAGAAGGAAAACAATCTACTTAATGTAGTCACCTAGATAGAGAGGGATGCATGTATAATTCTCTCACTATGTGTAGAGAGATAAACAAGTAGGGGGCTACCTTAAAGAGGGGCTAGCTTAACACATTGTATTACACACTAATAGTTTTGAGAGTACAATGAATTAAAAGACAAACACGTGACTTTGTAAGGTAGAGGCATGCATCTTGAAGAACTCATGAATATGTTCGGCCAAGATTTGAACTCGGGATTTCCTCCCAGAGATTCAAAGCATTACCCACTAGACTATGCGAGCTTAGACACCTTTTATCCTTTCTAAAGGTAAGCGCTCATGTAAGGGTAAGGGCTCATGTAATGTTTAGTGTGAAAAGTTATCTAATTAGAAAATGAAGGGACCTCTTAAGACATAGCATGGTGTGCCTTAGAGCACACTTTTCTGTTTTTAGGAAGAAAGACATAATAATTTAAACATGTCATGTGGGCCATGCAGGTTCACGAGCTCAACTACTAGAGAAATTTTGGAGAATCTTTGTGGTCGTGACTCGTGGGCCTAAATATGACAGCCAAATTGCCTGTAAAAAGCAAAGTGACTTTAAAAATTCTTTGTCCTATGACAAAAATTCAATACAAATTTTATGTCAAATGACTAGAAATATTTAATTTTATATTTCATTTGACAGGCTATACTCTTTTAAATACTTGTCATTATATTTATAAATAAATAAATGAATAAATGAATAAATAAATAAATAAATAAATAAATATATATATATATATATATACACACACACACACAGACACGCACTATTTCGTGCATGAGTCTGCTTGACACTGGATGCCTTTTGGCCAGTGGGCACACTGGGCAGTGGGCACCCTAATACTCTCAGCTTTCATGAATCACTTCTAGTGTCCACAGTAGCCAGTTCAGTCTCGAAATTCTGCAGAACAGTGGTCCGTGGAGACACTGGAGACCGGAGTCACGAATGAATAATAATGTCTACTTGATGAATGAATAACAATACAATGTATGTAGTATACAAAATCCGAATATAAGGTCGAATGTACGAGGGTTTTAATTACAAATGTATGAGAGAAGAGTCCCTAAGAGTTGTAGGAATATGTGAGTTCGAAAATCCATATTACCTTCTTTCGTAGGTTTTGCAAGCGCACATCCAATGCAAGGTGGTACAGTACGTTCAGTACATGAACGGTTCGTGTACACTACGTGGCAAGGAGGTTTGGTATGGTACGATACGTTATATATATATATATATATATATATATATATATATATATATATATATATATATATATATATATATATATATATATATATATATGTATGTATGTATATGTGTATATATATATATATATATATATATATATATATATATATATATATATATATATATATATATATATATATATATATATATATATATATATATATATATATATATATATGTGTGTGTGTGTGTGTGTGTGTGTGCATGCATCTATGCATTCATGTAGTTATGAATAATAATGTTATGAATAATATAATATGTATTCAGGTATGTTGACAATAGTATGTATGTATGTAGTTTGCTAGTGTGTATGTATGTATGACATAATATGTATGTGTTTACAAGTAGCTCATATGCATATATACATGCTTCTATGTACGTAATGCATATTTATCTACGTTTTATGTGCATGTTGCATTGTATGTAGTATGTACAATGTATGTATATATGCAATTGTATGCATCAATGTTGAATGTACTATGGATCTTTGTATGTATGGCTTCAAAGAATGGATGGGATGCTTCAAATAATGAACCAAAAAGAAATAATCATGTGAACAGGTATGGTACGTGTATGGTACGGTATGTACGGTCCCAAGGGGTTTGAGTCACGACTTTTCCCTACCATGATCCAATGGCATAATTTGATGCATCAACATGCACATGGAATGGTTTATTCCAATGTGGAGCTTTCAAAATTGGTGCTGAACTTAGGCGACTCTTTAGCTCATGGAAAGACTTCTCACATTCATTTGTTCATTCAAATTTGTTTGTTAGTCCTAATGATTGTTTAGTAATTACTTCATACATATGAACGAACCTTTTATAATAGCCACAATGGCCCATAAAAGCTTGGAGTTCCCTCACATTTTTAGACCTCGAGAAGCCTACAATAACTTTGATCTTGTCTTCATCAGCTGAGACACTATTTTTCGAGACAATGTATTCCAAAATCTTACCTTGATGTACCATGAATGCGTGTTTTTTAGGTTTAGACACACGTGATATCATCTGCATTTTGCAAAGATTTTGTCAAGACCGGGAATGTGCATAACATGTTGCTTTGTGCATGTGCATAGGTCACTTAGATACACTTCCAAACAATTCTATAAAAACTCTTTGAACACATGGCATATCAAGCATTTGAATGTTGCGGGGGCATTCATCAAGACAAAACACATGACACAAAATGCAAATATATGTCATTCAGTGGAAGAGGCAGTTTTATGTTGGTCTTAGGAGCAATTGCTACCCTATTATAGTATGCCCATGTGTATGTACTCACACAATCTCACTCTCTCTCTCTCTCTCTTTTCCTATTATCACTCGCTCTCATTCTCATTTTCACTCTCCCTCACTCTCATAGCACAATAATACTCGTATTTTTTTACTTTTTTTAGTACTCCATATGTTTGGTACTTTTAGTAGGTGGGTTTTTATGTTCATTTCATCATGTTTAGAACTTTGGGCATCATCCGTAACCATGTGAAAATCCATAGCCCTAGCTCTTGGAAACGCAACTATTGCAATGGTGTTTATGGCGGTTTCGCATCTCTCAACACTATTCAACTCCAATTTAGTTAAGGGATGGGTAATCTACCTATGCCTACACCATATGAGAGTGAGACCATTTAAGGTAATGAGGCTATTGATATTGAAGATATCTTATAATCATCCTCCATCTAAAGTGCAATGCATAAATGATAGAAGCTCAATTAGTGCGTTTGCCAATGTTCAGGTCCAAATATCCCTAATAGCGTGTAATGTCTTCTTTAAGGTAGTATATGAAGTTTTTTATGTGTTTTTAGTACTAGAAAGGCAAAACAGTGTTAAATATGCATTGTAACCATGGATTATTAAGAAAAAGAAGAAAATGTTGGGAAAAAAATATAATATACATATCTTATTTTCATATCTTTAGTGCTAACTCTCGTCGTATTATGCTCACTCACTCTCATTTTCACTCTTCACCCTTACTCTCACTTTAACTCACATTCTTGCTAACTCATACATACATGTGTATGTGTGTGCATAATACAAGAAGAGGTTTAAAAACGAGATTTAAATTGAGGTTTAAATGGAGGTTTAAATCGTAGAGGTTTATAAAATCCAAAAAAAAATCAGGGTTTTTATTCACAGTGAGAGATTCTTATATTTTGAAACATAAAGCTATGTACCAATGCATATTTAACACCTTTTTGATATACCTAACATGAATAATATATATGATCACTTGACATTTTAAATAAAGGAGTCAAGAGTCAAGACAAAAATGTAAACAATGAACATACATGATACTGTATATATCATACATGAAAGTGAATAGTGGAACAATGGACATAATCAACTACCAATCATTCAATGACTCAAGTCAATGATTCATGCTATACATAATACAATTGCCAGCAATGATCAATGATCAATGATCATACAAAACAAACATATAGATAGTAAAAAGTAAACAAGCATCAAAATATAATGTCCATCATCCACGCCACATGGTAGTGCCGTGTGTAATATCAATGATCATATATGCCACTGTCCAAGATCCAAGATTAGGTGAATTCTAAAGACTAAGAAGACTCTCCAATATCAAATGTAGACTCATCATCTATGGTATCATCATTTGCATCAAATGTACTAGCCCATGATGATGTACTATCGGACTCTGAATGACCAAACTGTTGCAAGCATGACAGAATCTCCTCCCAAATCACCACCTCCATTGGAAGAGGAGGTTGATGCCTCGTTCCAATCCTCTGGATCAACTCGAGAAGTTGAAGCCTCACCACGCCTTCCACAACCATGTCCATCTCGCCTCGAGGCTCGAGGCACACTTCTGTTGCCGCATATGAGAAGCCTTTCTGCCAGTAGAAGGTAATGATAGATCATCTAAAAATAACACACAATAAATGATGTTTGAGAAAACATTAAAATTAAACATCTACGTAGAAGTTGGTATTATCTAGATTCCAATCTCGACATAGAGTCATTATTCATACGTGGGGCATGCCTAGCTCTCCTAGTTTGGCTACGAGTCTGACGCATATGCCTTTGTGACTCTGTAGCAAGCATAACAAAAGTATCCCTCTCTTCCTATGGGATCTGAGGGATATTTTTAACTTTTCCAATATCAATTTCATCAGTATTGACCTATAAATTATAATTCAGATAAGTAAAAGATTACAAGCTTAGAGTAATGAATATTCAAATTGTATTGTAATTTGTGAATACCAAACTTGAAATTTATTTGAAGAGGAGGTATGTTTAGACCTTTTGACTCTAGCAACTTGAAATTGCAATGACAAAACACTATTCAAGTTGTGATGGGCTCAACCGGTTTCTTTTTTTGTATGAAATAATGCCTATGTGCTCTGATTCCTCTCCGTAGGGCATGTGCTACAATCTTGTGAAAGAATTTGCAATGCCAATTTTCTCTGCATTGAGTAATTATTCATCATTCATCATTTATCATTCAATGAATCATGATCATTCATAACTTGATATAAATATAAAATTAACTACAAATGCCTACTTACCAACAATGGGGTACTCACTCCATACATCTCCCACCATGTCACTGGTGTAATCTGGCTCTCTCTTAAACATGTAGCGGGCTGCCCAAAACGCTGATGGGTACGGAATTGAAGCCTCTCTCTCGAGCTGTGTGTGCAAAGTCATATCTCCACATCTTTTTATAATCTATCCAGCTATCCTCAAGCTCACTGGCCTTCTTACATGTGAAAATGTAATTTTGCCTGGTGCATGTGAAGGTATGGCACGTAAGAACATAGTGCCCTTGCATTATCAACACCCTTCTATGGTGAGAACTATGCCTGGTGCATGTGAAGGTATGGCACGTAAGAACATAGTGCCCTTGCATGAAGAGACAAGAATGTTGTAGGCATTCCTCCTCTTCATGTCTAACCAACCATCACATAGAATAGAGCATCCATATTTTTCCCAGGAGGTCCTCAATGACAATATCTCTAGCTCCACTAATTGTGATTGCTTATGGAGCTTAGAAGTGTGCAATTTTTGTGAGTTTAGACCCTCCCAAGGAACCCCTATCTTACTCATAATCTTCCATGCAACTATGTTTGCCACATTGAAAGGGATGCCACACATGATAAAGAGCTTGGTGAGCTCCCGAGGAGCCTCGTCCATAGCTTGCTTTTGCAAGCCTTCCTTAATGCTCCCTCTCACAAATATGTTTGTCTTTGGAGCAAGGTTGTTAGCAACGTTTTCGCAACGTCCAAGGCAACGTGTTGCTAACGCGTTAGCAACATCGCAACGTTTGGACCTGGATGTTGCGAAAACGTTGCGAACCATTTCTTTTTTTTTTTTCAATTTTTTTTGCAAATATAGTAACCTAGATGTATATTATAGTATATACATATATAATATGTATTATATAGTATGTATTATGTTAATTTATGTAATATGTATTGAATATTTAATATTTATGATTCATTCCAAATTCTAGAATCCTTGTTCAATGAAGTGATGGAAGATGCACAATGCACATTGCACATGTATGATTCTAAAATTCAAATTCACAATGCACATTCAAGCAACTCATATGACAATAGACATCAATGATCAGAGTCCAAACAAATACTATTATATACAACTTACAAGTAACATTGAAATTTAAAAACAAACTTCAAAGAATTATAATTTATGACAAAAACATGTGAAAAAGTCAACCTCATCTCAAAATTATGACACTGGTGACTGTCATGACTCATAACTCATATGTGATATCAGAATCCAATGTCCATAATACATATACATCAATGATCATACCAGACTCCAGTAACCATCATCCATGTCACATGATACCACTAAGTAGTCAAACAATAAACTGCAATGTCAATAATACAATGATCAATCAATATCAAGTAAATCATAAGTCATAATATCATAATACATATGACATGTCACATGAGCAGTCATCAATCCTCAAAATCCTCTGAGTCACTAATAACTATCACCATCAGCATCATCATCACTATCATCATCATCACTACCATCATCATCATCATCATCATCATGTGGTGCTCGACTAATAGATGCCTCCATCCTACTAGTAGATGGACCTGGTACATTGTGTGCTCTATGACTAGAACGAGTCCGAGATGCCCTCGTATCATGCTGTGGCACTGTCAACTCCTGATAGAGCATGTCATATAAATCAAGGTCCTCTGCCGGAATGCTAGGTATATCATGGACCCTCTCTATATCAAGCTCATCGACGTTCACCTTCCGCATCTCTGCTTAGTGGCCACCACGCTCCAATAAACGCAAGTTGCAGTGGCAATAGACAAGAAGCTCGAATTGCAATGTAGATAGTCTATTCCTCTTCTTTGTATGGAAGAGGGCCCATGTACTCCAATTCCTTTCTCATGGACTGGCACTACAGTCTTGTGAAAGTATGCGGATGGCTAACTTTCTCTGCAAGATATAAAAGAAAGAGTTCATTAAGAAGAGGAATGACTCATGAGACAAACTTCAAAGTTATAACTTATTAGTTAAAGACTCAAAAGGAAATTGGAATGACTTGTCACTTCATAGCTCAGGTGTACCAACACCGTATCTCTCCCACCATGTCACAAGCATCAACTGCATGCTTCTCAAGCATGCCGTGTCTCTACCAAAAAGTCCTTCATTATTTTGAAATTGGGTGAGCTGAAGCTCCAACTTCCCACGTAGCTCCACATCAGAAGATCCATACAAACGATCTACATAGTCATTCCAAGCCGTCACAAGCTCCATATCCAATGACTGTGATGCAGATCTCCATAAAGGATGTCGTAGATTGGCCATCCCATGTATAGGGCGATGGAACCAATCCCACCTCTTCCTCCATATTCCTTTTATTTCCTCTATCCTATGGATAGAAAACAAATCAAGTTAGAAAACAATAAGATTTAAGAATGTTGAAGAGTCAAGACTTGAAAGTTGAACATGAATGCTCATACAAAAAATAAAATATGGTTACCCAAGTTTCAACTTACCTCTCCAATGTCAAATAAGGACATCTCTGTATAGACTCTCCGACACGATCCATGAACTAAACAAGTCCAAGTGTGCAGCCCTCTCTATCTGCAATGCGTATGAGTGAATATAAGGGATGTAAGGCCCGCACTAATCCCTCCACATCCCTCCAAAATGTGTCATCCAAACATGTGCGTCGTACAAGCTCTGCCTTTGGACTAGTATGTCCATCCCAAGCTAACCAATCGGGTGATACAACTGTCTGCATCAGTGCTTGCCTCACTCTTAATAATCTTTCCATGACTATGCACATGTATGCAAATCTGGTCTTCGCGGGCTTCACCAAATCACTACCTTTGGACTAGTATGTCCATCCCAAGCTAACCAATCGGGTGATACAACTGTCTGCATAGTGCTTGCCTCACTCTTAATAATCTTTCCATGACTATGCACATGTATGCAAATCTGGTCTTCGCGGGCTTCACCAAATCAATATCACTGTAAGACCGAAATATAGCAAGCAATTTTGGTCTCTTTGTGAACAAAGAGACCACTTTTATGCAAGTTGTAAAAATGGTGTAAATCCATGGTATCTTCCCCACATCCTCTATCAGCAAATCAATGCAATGGGCAGCACACGGTGTCCACACAATAGAAGGGAATTCTTCTTCTAGAAGCTTGCCCATAGCCACACAATTGCTTCCATTATCTGTAACCACCTGGACTACCTTTTCTACACCAATGTCCATGATAGCTTGACGGATATGATCATAAATGAACCCACCTGTTGACATATAACACAATGAATCATTAATCAATTGATAAATTATAATTTATCTTGACATGTGTCATGCACAATGCACATGCACACTGCACAATGCGCATGCACAATGCGCATGCACAATGCGCATGCACAATGCGCATGCACAATGCGCATGCACAATGCGCATGCACAATGCGCATGCACAATGCACGTGCATTGTGCATGTGCATTGTGCATGTGCATTGTGCATGTGCCATGTACATACATAGTACATACATACATATTACATGCCAATGCACATGCACATGCCACATGCACATGCACATGCACATGCCACATGCCACATGCACATGCACATGCACATGCACATGCACATGCACATGCACATGCACATGCACATGCACATGCACATGCACATGCACATGCACATGCACATGCACATGCACATGCACATGCACATGCACATGCACATGCACATGCACATGCACATGCACATGCACATGCACATGCACATGCACATGCACATGCACATGCACATGCACATGCACATGCACATGCACATGCACATGCACATGCACATGCACATGCACATGCACATGCACATCACATGCACATGCACATGCACATGCACATGCACATGCACATGCACATGCACATGCACATGCACATGCACATGCACATGCACATGCACATGCACATGCACATGCACATGCACATGCACATGCACATGCACATGCACATGCACATGCACATGTGTCATGCACATGCACATGCACAATGCACATGCACATGGCAACATGCACAATGCACATGCATAATGCACATGCACATGCACAAGGCAAATGCACATGTGAGATGCCACATGCATGCAGCATGATTGATCATTGCACAATCAAATATAAATTGAAAATTCAAAAATCAGTTCACTCACATGTGACTGTAGTACCAGCAGCTGATGCATCTATGGCTCGAAGGAACATGGTCCCTTTGCAACAATGCACCAAAATGTTGTACACATTTCTCTTTCGTATGTCCGTCCATCCGTTACACATGATTGTGCATCCATACTTTGCCCATGTCTCTTTCATGGGCTCAAGCTCTCTCTCTAATGCTTCCTTTGTTTTTTTGAGCTCCGTTGTCCTCAAGTCTTCATAGGTAGGCCCTTACCAACGAAACCCTAATAGTGAAACCTTCTCAATGGCATTTCTCCATGCTGATGTCCTTGCAACATTAAAAGACAAACCACATTGTATAAAAGCTTTCATGATGGCTTGTGTGGCTTCTTGTTTACGTTGTTGTTGCAAGCTAGCACGTATAGATGCTCCTCCAAGAGAGCCAAGTGGGTGCTCTTGTGGATCATGCTCTACTCTTGTACTCTTTCTTGGTGGCTCATGCTCTATGTCAATGTCTATGGAAGCCTCATGAGCTTGAGATGCTTGAGTTTGGGGATCACAAGAACCATGTGAACCGCTTGCAAATGATCTAGCTTGGGATTGGGCTCCACTATTCCTTCTACCTTGGGCTTTTTGAGCTACCCATGCCATTAGCTCTCCTTTTATAGCTTCGGGCATTGTCTCTTTGCAAGGTGCAACTCCTATGCCACTTAATTTTCCAAGATGCGCCTTGATCCTATCGGCTCCACCGGCTCCACTGTAGCCACAAAGCTTGCAAGTCCATCTCTCACTACCCTCGGAGCCCATCTTTCCTTGGCTTGTCACATATTCCCAACATGCTTGTTTTGCTTTAGGCATGTTGATGGAAGAGGTTAGAAGCTTGGAGAGGACTCAAGATAGGAAGCAAGCTTCAATAGATAGGGGGGTCACGTGTGTGAGGGTGTGTGTAATAAAGTACCTTGAACCTTCTTGAAGCTTGCTGTTTTGCTCTTCCACAGTCCAAATCTAAGCTCTCGGGTCTCCAGTCGAAAATGCCTCAATGAGGCCGTTTCGGCGAAACGGCCTCATTTGAGGCAAATTTTTTTGTTTTTGATCGCAACGCGTTGCGAACGTCGCAACGTTGTGTTGCGAACGCATCGCAACGTGTTGCGATGCAACACTGCTTTGGAGCTTGAGCCTTGCCTCTAAGATGGGGAAATGTAGAGATACTTGCACTACTCATGCTCTCTGTTCCTGGCACTTTAGGTGGAGGATTTAGGGGGGAAACAATGTCATCGCTACCATGAGCACTTTGGAGGCCGCAAACTATTAGCGAAGCTATATGCGGACTTGAAAATAGATGGTGTTAGGTCTTTTTGTCGAAGGTGTTTTTTTCGCAAAAGAACCTCTAAGAAAATCGTAAAAAATTGTGAAAAATGTTTTCACGACTTTTAAAACGATTTTTATTTAAAATTGACGATTTTATTGTACTATGTGTGTGTGCATTGTGTATGTACTCTCTTCTTACTCCCTTGCTCTCTCTCTCTCTCTTTGTGTCTCTCGTTTGCTAAATAGATAGAAAGAGAAGAAGCGAGAAAAAAGAGGGAGGAAAGAAGAGAAAGATAAAAAGGAGAGAGAAATCAAGAGAGAGAAAACAAGAGAGAAAACAAGAGAGAAAACAAGAGAGAAAACAAGAGAGAAAACAAGAGAGAAAACAAGAGAGAGAAAACAAGAGAGAGAAAACAAGAGGCTAATCTTAGTGTAGCGCTCCACAATGGCTAGGTGCGCTCCGTTCAGTACGGTTTAATGTGCGAGAACCGCACCTTACATCTTGGGTAAGGTGAGGTGAGTAAGGTGTGTTCCAAAGGATCTAGGTCCATTTAAGGTGCGAGAACCTAATGTTATCTTTAAGGTCATGTGCATAAGATTCGTTCCACTCCAAATAAATATTTTATATTCAAAGAATCGCTTGTTAGTAGTGAGCATTGAGTGGTGAGGAGATAGTGCTTATCTTAAAAGAAATAAATATATACATTGTACACGTAACATTGCATTACAGAGAAAACCAGAACCACTATATGGATAATATACATGATACATCATAGATGAATCATGAATCATGATGTAAAATTTTAAAAGCGACCATAGAATGTGAGCCAATCCATAATCTACCACATAATACATGGAACATAAGTGATGAATCGTGATAGCTAAAAACTACTACTGGGACTTTGAGTCATCTAAACTGAATGACTCCTCTGATGATGAATCCTTTCTAGATGAAGGAATATCAACATGTGTGTGTGTGTGAGACATGTGTTTGACTCGTGACTTGTGACTTGTGACTTGTGACTTGTGACTTGTGACTTGTGACCATTGACTAGCAACAGTTTACATGCACAATGGAAATAAATGATCACATGCATAATGCTTTTAAGCACAAAGATGTACAATTGCATATACTGTTACATGATGTTATGTACAAAAGCATACAAGTAATAGCATTTATATATATGCCATGAGCACTCAACACATGCACCATGCCACGTTCTTCGTACCTCTAGGCTCTCTCTCTCTCTCTCTCTTAATATTGCAATAGGGCATGTGTTTTACATGTGTCAGTTCGACTCAATCTTCAGATGTCTCTCTCTCTCTCGGTATCATAGCAGGATAACATGACCCGTCTCTCTTTTGCTTCTCTCTCTCACACACACACACACAATGTGCACATTGCATTCACTATGTATGGCTCACTTTTTAATGCACGAAAAGATGCAATCCTAAACTGGCATACTAAAATCAACCTAAAGAAAGGGTGAAACACCATATGGAACCGCATATGAGAAGTGCTTGAATGGTATGAAGCGAATCACATAATTAGTTCGTTTTTCAGAATATTTGGAAGCTCGAACTGGACAACATTGACTACCCTAAACCGTATAGCACCGAACCATAAGCCATTTGCTATCGATGCGTGAACCGAGGCAATTATGACACGCTCCAAGAAGAGAATACGCCAAAGAGAATGATATGAGGGTGCAAATGTGTCAAGAGAATGCACTAAAGGAGAGAGTGCATAAAAATCTTGCTCTTGATACTCGCATGAAGCTTAGTGTGAAAGTTTCTTGCTAGTGTAATTCTTTGCAAATGCAAAATGCAAAGAATAATGCTTTGGGAATTTTATTTTGCGATTCCATGCCATTGGTAGCCTCATCGATAGACCCTTAAAAAAACAAGGGTTTTGAAAAGTTGTAGGATCTCGGTATAGTCAGTAACCCTACCTAGTGTTGAGTTAGTGATCTACTTCCCTTGAAGACGTATCCATTTAGAATGCCAAGAAATAAGGCGTTCACTAATAAAGAAATATTGGCCACTAGCAAATCTTCTTGTCTCTTCCACGAATCTACAAATCCTTGAAGTATAAAATGTGGAGATTTTGGAAAAACCATAGCATATTTGAGAATTTTCTTAATTGGTAATGACACATTAACATCTATATGTGTTTGCATAGGTTTAGAATCTAACATTTCAAACCTTCCCAAATGTTTTTCACTGTACTTTTGTTGCATCATATAGATACAATCATTCCTGTATATGAACTCAATGCTAAGATAATAATGTAAAAATCCAAGATCATTAACATCGAACTTTCTTAAATTGACTTAAAGAATTGAAGATCCGAATCTTTTGGGATATGTCATGATGAGATCATCAATATAAATGATGATTATATTTAGAACATTTGTCTCTTACTTAGTTCGTAGAGCTTATTGTGAGTTCATGCTCGTGGTGTGTGTGTTGTCGAGTGCGTGAGCATGTATTCATTCGTAGTTCTATACCCACTGTTAGGCATTGATGATGTTAGTGGGGGGGTGTCATAATATTGAGTCGATACTATGCATAGTGGAGTTGATATGCTATAGTCTTGTGGTTGACTACCATGAGTTTTTAGTTGCACTTTTGGGGTTTGCTTGGATCCATTCTTGTATATATATATCACTTATAGTTGCACTTTTGGGGGTTTGCTTGGATCCATTCTGGTATATATATATATATCTGTCTCTCACTTAACATAGTGTAGGAGAAGCTTTTGAGTTTTTAAAACCAATGGATAAAAGATATGAATGAATCTTTTTATACCAAGTCCTTGGTGCTTGCTTCAAATAATAGAGAGTTTTTATAAGTTTGCATCCTAAATGTTCTTTATGGTGTTCTTCAAAACCCTCAAAAAATCACATCCTCGTGAAGATCACCGTTACGAAAAGCACTCTTGATATCTAACTGGTATAGTTCCAACCAAGAATGCAACTAAAGAAAGTGCACTCCTTACTATGGTCATTCTAGAAGTAGAAGCAAAAGTTTTATCATAGTTAATGCCTACGAACCTTGCTTTATACTTGTCAATTGTAACACCAACTTTTCTTTTGATTTACTAGTTGGTTCATTCTCGATTGTAAGTCCAAGAATATTATGAATTTCAAAAACTTCTTCATAATTTATGTGATGTGCATGATCTTTTTGAGTTATTGTCCTTCCGTTGAATGATTCGATGCGATTGTATAGCTTTTGTGATCAAATCTTGCATGCCATAACTTCATATTCTCCTTTGGTATAAAAGTCCTAGCAAGATTAGCATGTTTGATCTTTGTCCATAAATAGAATTTGCTCTTATGGGTCCATTCGCATTTGAATGAATGATATGCAATTTCCTCTTGGCTATAATAAATCCATGCTACTTGAAAGGCAACTTATATAGCTTTCCTTCAAGACATCCTTCATATGATTCTGTAGCATGATGCATCTAGTAAATCAATAGTTGGCAACTTCTAAACCATACCTTTGTGAAGTGATTCAAGGGGATCTTTTTATAGGATTTGAAGCCCTCCCATGAATTTCTTTACTTAAAAATAGCTTTTTGCACCCACGTATGTGCTATAATAAATCCATGCTACTTGAAAGGCAACTTATATAGCTTTCTTTCAAGACATCCTTCATATGATTTTGTAGCATCCAGTGGATATTAATGTTCATAAAATCCAATTTATGAACTTCAAAGAAAATATACAAATCATCATATAGGTAAGAATTAACTAAAATAATAGAAAGAAACATAAAATGAACAAACAAACTTTATGAATAGATCTTGAGCAAACATAGAACTTGAGTAGCGAATCGATAGGGCTGAATGTAGAATTCTTTTTACATAAGAGCTACACAATATGTCCACGTAATATTAAACTCAATTGTCATACAATTTGAAAAGATCATGTCAATAACCTTACAGAAAACACCCAACAACAAAGAGTATAATTCAGAACAAAGATTTTTGAAAATGGTTGATAGATAGGAAGCATTTATTGAGAATAGAGAAGGCAAAGTCAATGTCCTCCTTGTTTCCAAAGGTGTTGCCACAACAAGGTTGAATTTCAAAATTGAAGACAAGTTTTGGAACATAGGTATTTCAACATGATGAGAGCACTCTAAGAAGGGTTGAGGGAATGATAGAAAATTCTTAAGCTTTGAGTTCCTCTAGGCTATGAGGAAACTCTTAAAGAAAGGCATGTAACCTTTTAGAACTAGAGAAAAAAGGAGCAAGGGTTGAGTCTTTTGGGAGTAGAGAAAATAGGAGAAATGTTAGAAATAGAAGTCCTAAGGAGTAGGTTCACACTATTTTTTGATGAGGAGAAATGCAATTAGATGATAGAATCTCAAATAAATGAGGTCTCTAAGTCTACCTCAACACCTATGGTGCGATACCATTGTGTAAGTCATGGTTGAAGAGTTGACTACAACATAGTCAAGTAATGGTCTAAATTAACATGCTAATAATAAAATATGTAATGTGTATACAAAAATAATATATTTCTTGAGTTTCTTCATCAAAGGGCAACAAGAAGAGGAGGACATGAAGAAGAAGGAAACGCAAAAATAATATATTTCTTGAGTTTCTCCATCAAGGGGCAACAAGAAGAGGAGGAGGACACGAAGAAGAAGGAAAAAGGAAAGTCTTCTACTTGTAAATCCACTACCACATCTTCTTTTACCTCTACATTGACTACTTCATCTACAGTTAAAGGTCAATCTACTTCATCTACCTCTACCTATACTACCACAAAGAAGGGAATTTGCCATTATGGTGAATAACCATGTCATCATATTGTAGCGCCTAGGAAAATAATTTATAATGAAGAGAAAAGGGCTTCAATTAATGATGTTGAGGAAAGTTTAAAAGGTAAATTTCAAATGTTGATAGTTTTGCATGTGTTGTATAGAGGAGGTCTTGTTTGATCAAGCAACATTGCATGCAATATCAAGGAATTCATGGATCTTTGATTCTAGAGCTATAAAAGGTATGAGAGCTTGCAAGAACATGTTTTTGGAATGTCATATTAAAATTAAGAGCATGTGGAAATTTGAAGATTTTTAATGTCTTTTATGTACTAGAGATCAAGAAGAATTTGCTCTCTATCTTAACTTTTCTTACAAATGGTCATAAGGTGGCTTTCAAAAAGGATTCATGTCAAATCCTTACTCCAAATGAAGAGCATTTCTATTAGAAGGTGAATATAGAAGTGGGTTTCTTTTATCAAAACTCAGCCTTGCTGATGTTGCAAGGTCATCTACATTGCCAAAGGAAAACATGGAGCTTTGGTATGCAAGATATGTTCATATCAGCTATACAACTCTGCAAGATATGTTCAAATCAGCTACATATCTCTTAAACATATGAAAGATATGGATATGGTTGAAAATTTGCTTACTTTTGCTTTATCAGATGACCTAGATTCATATAAGGAATGCTTGGAAAGAAAATTACATAAACTACCTTTCAAGAAGTATGGATTTATCAAGGCTACAAGGAATTTGTGAATTATCGACTTAGATATGAATGGACCTATGAGAGCATATTGAATTCATGGTCAAAGGTATTTTGTCATATTCATTGATGATTTTACAAGATATTCTTGGGTTTTTGGTTTGGAAACAAAGTCGGAAGTATTTTCTATATTTAAGAAATTTGTAGCCATGGTTGAGAATGAAACACAACAAAAAATTCAGATTTTAAGAAGTGATAGAGAGGTGGAGAATATATATCTAATGATTTTTCAAGTCTTACTTGGAAGATAAAGTCATTGGTCATCAATTCATAATTGCACATACTCTAGAGCAAAATGGTGTTGCAGACAGGAAAAATTATGCACTTGTAGAAATGGCACGTAACATGTTATCATCAAAGAAGCTTTCTCTTAAATCTTGGTTTGATGCTATTCATATAGTTAACCATGTCCTAAAGAAGGTATCTACAAACGCTTTGAAGGTACTTATACCTCATGACAGAGAGGAAAAATGGTACACTTGTAGAAATGGCAAGTAGCATCTTATCGTCGAAGAAGCTTTCTCTTAAATTTTGGTTTGATGCTATTCGTACAGTTAACCATGTTCTAAACAAGGTATCTACAAAAGCTTTAAAGGTACTTATACCTCATGAAGCTTATTTTAGTAAGAAATCCAATGTGGACTATTTTGAAGTATTTGGTTCTTCGACATATCTTCATATTGAAAAGAAGGAATAGCTGTAGGCCTGATTCAAAAAAATCAAAGATTTTTTTGTTGGGTATGGTACAAGTTCTATTTACCAGATACATGTAAAATTTTGCTCTCACACCATGTATATATTACAAAAAATCAGATTTATGACAAAAAATTAAAAATTGTAGATCTTTAAACAAGATTTTTTTTAATTCTTTGAGAGAAAAACCCCTTAGTAATCTCCACCCGGATGTGGATTTCAACCACCTCAGCCTTCACAATCTCCTGTTCCTTTTGAACACTTAAAGATTCCTCTTGCATATTCGATGATGAGCAACCAATTCAAGAAATTGGAGAATCTTCATGAATTCAAGAAGAATTAAGAGAAATATCTCTAATTTTTAGAAAGGTTCCAAAGTGGTTTTTACAAAGCGTGGAAGAAAGTGGTATCAAAAATTTTAGAGAGAGAACAAGAAGACAACAAATGGAGCAAGAAAGAGAATATATAGTAAATTTTGTTGAACTTATTGATATTTATAATATTTTGGCTTTCACATCAATTGAAAATGAACTTGCAAGTGTTCAAAAAGCATTATATAATCTTGTGCAAAAGAAAGCAAGGCAATAAGATATTGATTCTATTCACAAGAATCAAAATTGGAAGCTTTGTAACTTGTGAGTCATCAAAAAGAAAGAAAGCTATTGGTGTAAAGTGGATATTCAGGGTCAAAAGGAAAGATGATGGCATTATTGACAGATAGAAGGCAAGGTTAGTCAAAGGATTTGCACGAAAGAAAGGTGTTTACTATGATGAATCTTTTGTACCTACATCTAGAATTACCATAGTCAAAGTAGTTCTTTCTTTAGTTGCATTCTTTGATTGGAAGATATATCAATTAGATACCAAGACCATTTACATACAACAACTTGAAGGCTTTGAAATCAAAGGTAAAGAACATCTTGTTTGCAAATTGATCAAAGCAGTTTATGGTTTGAAACAGGCGTTAGAAGCATGGTATGAGAAGATACACTTGTATCTTATTTCCATCATTTTAAAAATTTAGAGGCTTCTCCAACAGCTTAGAGGAATATATTTTGATCATAATCATTATTAATGTTGATGATATGATCATGACAGGTCCCAAAGACTCAACAATTACACTTGAAACTTTTTGGCTACAGAAAATAGTTTCCTGCATAATAAGATGTATCAACCACATCATTTTTTGTGGATATATATATTAAATCAATCTTCTTTCCAAGAATTTGCTCACGGAAGTAATGATGGTGCATTTCTATGAGCTTCATCTTTGCATGAAATGCAAGATTATCTGCAATGGTGATATCACTGTCTGTCTGTAAATGTTCTTGTAGAATACTTCACCTGCAGGCAAAGCTCATGGGATTAACTTTTGAAACCAAATACATTCCAGTGTCCATATAAATGAAGTCGGATATCCAGCCTTGCTGGAAGAAATAACAAGCATTGCTTGCTTTTTATGCCACTACGAAAGAAGAGAACTTCCCATGTAAAAACAATGTCTTTGAAGTCTATTTCCTTGAGGCATGGTCCTTAACCCAAACAGAGTCACAAAAACTTGTCATTTAGAAAGAATGGTAAAAAATATAAGATAAAGAGAAGTTGGATCCAACCTTCAAATACTTGAATATTTTTCTTGCTTTCGCTGTAGTGAAGTACGATTGGTCATGTACCTGGTCATTACGAAAAAATTTTGGGCATATTTTTCTTAACTGATCTGGACTGTCTTTGTATATGCTGCACTCAAACACTTCACTAGAATGTGGATGGTTAGTCAGTCTGAACAAAGTTTTGAAATGGATAATGCATGACAGGCAGTAGCAAAATTTTCAAGTGTCACAAAGACACTTGGCCATTTAAGCAGCTCCTTTTTGCTTTACTTCAATTGATTATCCAAACCTGTTACCTTATCAAATCAACTGTGTTGTATCATTATTTCTGATATTTCTGATTTTGTCTGCTGTCTATCTGTCTTTAATCAACAATCTGAGGGAATCAAATGTAGAAAAGAAAATAATTGTATTTGTTTAGGCAGGCATCTGTGTAATGTTTATGTTTTGCTATCTTTAGCTTGCTTCTTGTGCGTGGCCTCGGTAGTGCTGAGTGTGCCATTCTTTTCTGGAACCAATTTGAAATGTAGTTCATAGAGCTTCCTATCATGCTTGTGGTGTGTATATGTTTGTGGGGCTGGATGCGAGCATGCATTCATTTTTTAGTTCTATACCCTCTATGGGTATTGATGGTTAATGACGCTATTGAGGATATCATCTGGTTAATCATATCCATAATTGAGCTGACGCCTAGTTAGTCTATGAGCTTATAGCTGCCCCTTTTTGGGGCAAATTCAGAGTTTGCTTGCTTGGATTTGCCTTGGTATATAAATCTGTTGGATGATGCAATGCTAATTTCATGCTATTTTTAACTTTTTGCAGGATATCTGGAAAATATTTGGACCTGTTGATGATAATGAAGGTTATTTTACAACATTTGCAAAGAGTTTATAAATCCTTGGTCTTGAAAAGCCACTATGTGTAGTGATGGTTCTAATGAAGTGAAAGAAGATTTAAAAACAGAAACAGAGGCTGAAGGGTTAAACTCAAGAGAGCATACACTATCAGCAAGTACAGTTCGTCACTTGAATGATGTTTTGGGAATGCTCATGAGGTATTTGTGCCTGAGCACTGGAGAATTTAGTCCTCATATGTACTTTTGAGAAAGTAAATAAGGCTTTGTTATTTTGTGCATAGTGACTTTTTTTGGGTATTCTTATCAACATCATGTAGATTTCTTTTATTTCTGTAATTATTATATGCTTACATGGAATGTAGCTAGTCTTTTGAATTCTGGTATGTATATTTGTCCTTGCACATCATATGCACGAAAGAATGAGAGCCATAAGAAAAGAAACAATAAGAGGTTACTTTAAAATGTCCAGTACAGTGAATGTTCAGATACAATATGAACTCTTAGAAATTGAGTTTATGATGCAAGGTATGTGTACGTATGCACGTCCACAGTTCAGTGCAAGAACCTCAAGACAGGAAAACATGTAGAATTCGGCTCGTGCATTTTGAAGTTTTTAAGTGCTGAAACATTCTGTCAAACGATTTTGCTTCTTCATTCTTGAAGTGTAGATTATACATCAGCCCCTGGCGATGGGAATGCATTCTACCATTTTTGGGGTTTTAAATTCTGATTTGAGATGCTTGATATGTAAATCAGAGATTTTCTTACTAATGCAGAATACAAAGAAAAGAACTTTGACGGAATATAAAAATGTAGTTTGTTTATAAAATAAACGGTATTCTAAGCATCTATATATCTTTGCTCTTAGTTGCATGTTGTAATTTAGTTTTGAGGTCAAGGTGACAATTTCTTTTGCCCTTTACTTTTTTCTTGAAAGGTTTTATATTCAAGGTTTGCACAGCAACAGGTAAGTTATTTTCATCTTTGTGTTAGGATTTGTTTTTAGGCTAATTATGCTTAATCTTATATTAATTTGCTTCTTTCTCATTTTAAACTGATCATCTTACAGTATTGTGTTTATTTACGAGTCATCTAGAAACTTTGTACTTATATGGATTATTCGTATATTGATTGGTTCTTTATGCTTGCATTTCTTCTTCCCTCTTGTTTTTTTTCTCCTATGAATTGTCGATTGCTTTTTACAATAATAAGATAATTTTAGTAATAGCTGTTATTGTTATCGACTGTGATCCTTCATCAGTTAGGCTATGTAGTCTGGTTTCAAAAATGATGGTATGTGTGTTCTCAGATTTACTTTGTTATCTTTGAGGCATACAAACACTGGTCTTCTCTGCCTGTTTTGTTATCCATGCTTTTTCAGGCATGCAACAAAGAGCGAAGAAGTTTTACCTCAAGCATGAAGTGTCCATAATTTAGAGCTAGTTTTACTTCATGCATGAATAGCTTTTCTCTCTTATAGTACACTGAAAATTATCATTCCTTTGGACAGGCTTGATGAGCAGGGTCATTTCATGACCTTGTTTGATAAATCCCTCACCCTTGATTTCGTGCCAATGTGTTTTTCAAGAATGCAGGAAAAGATCTCTTCAAATCAGTACCCTACCTGGATTTCCTTTGTGGTGTGTGAGCTCTTAAAATGGCTTAAAGTTTTCATTTTATCAACCTATTTTGTTTTTAAAGGTAATTCTGAAGCTTTGTTCATCTGAAGTTTTTCTTTTTTCTCATGGAGGATGACTTTGAGAGCATGTGCCAAAACGCAATGAAGCATAGCCAAAAGCAATCAGAGGTTTGGAATGCTGCAAAGTTGTTGCTTGTCCGAGGCAGGAAGTGCCTAGAAAAGCATTTGCTTAAAGGGCAAGCTGAGACAGAATTACTTGGGGATGCTCATAATAATGTTGGAACTCAAGGGGAAGAAATCTCGTTAGGGAGCAGATTGCAGCATAATGAAGAAAATTTGCCAGGCATCTCTCTTGATAATCCAGAGAACACTCGTTCTTCTGTTGGATGCATGGTGATTGATCCTCCTGCAGAGAACTTAATTAATGAACTGAGCTCAAGGCAGGAAATAGATGAAAAATGTGAGGAGCACTGTGTAGCTGTTGTAAAGTCCAGTTCCTCAAGCAGCAGAACTGTCACTGAGAGCTACCTTGAGAAGAATGCCATGGTCGACATTATGGAGCTTGCACATTGTGATATTCTCAGATTCGATTCCAATAATCAAGCAGTTGATTGCTCAAGCTCCTTCGGTGACACACAGAGTGTGCTCAGTGCTGATGAAACAGATGGTGAGAAATGTGAGGCTGAGTCGGAGCATCGCAATGGCAATGGTGCTATGGCTCTTATGGATGAAGTTCCCTCAAACAGGTGATTTCTATTTTGTAATAGGCTCCACTGCTATAATTCATAAACTTTTTGAAGTTTAGTGCAGTCATTACAATGAAAAAGCATGATAACATTTATGCAACATCACATCAATTGCAATTTTCTTTGAAACTCTTTCTATAGTAGCTATTGAGTCCACATCAATTTTGAAATTACAGTAATTTATTGTACTTTTAGATGAAATTCTTTCCTAAATTATATTCTATGTATTCTATGCTGAAATTGGTTTGCTTGTTTTCTCTCATGTGAAAACATTTATTCACCGTTCGGCGTTCCCTGAATTCCAATTTATGCTTTCTTGGATGTGCATTCTGTGTCTTTTCTTTGCCCTCTTTCCCTCTTGCAAGGCCCACGTGCATTAATCGAATGCATGACTTTAAGCAAGAAACACTAGGTTTTTTTTCCTTCAAAAGTGTTTTTCATTGGTTGTTTTGATTGTTTTGCAAGTCCTTTTTGTTGAGTCTCCGAGATAAGATCGCAGGGTCAAGCAACATTTTACTTTTTCTCCGTTTTAGGTATGTCAATCAATATTGAAATTTTATGTTGATGTGTTAGTATGTCCAAGAAGAGAAGGGCAGTGAATCTTGAGTGGAAGAATTGTAGACAAGGCATTGAATGGCGATGTCGGTGGCTTGAGCTACGGTTAAAGGAACTTCAGGTCCTGTCCAAGAAATACACTGAAATAGTTGACAATACAAGCAGCATGAAGAGGCTGGAATCAGAAGAACATGAAAGCATATCAGCAAGGACAAGTGCCATATTTGATGGGCATCATCATCATGTTATTCGAAGAATGGGGAGACGCAAGGAAGAGGAAATTGTTGACTCAAAGATGCACATGTCAAAACATCCTCTTTTTTCTAGATATGGTCTGTCTGTAGTTGGATGTCTCAGTTGCAGAAGTGTGTTAGTCTTGATGTAAATTTTCTCTTGTGTGTAGAAAAGAAACAGCACTGCATTCAAGAAGATATAGCTGATGAGGAGATCAATAAGGACGAACTTCATCAAATACTGGACTGTATGAGTTTCCTGCTTAATTCTGATTGCTTAAGCCATGTCTCTTAGTTTTGACTTTTGAATTCACTCTTGCATACTTGTGTTGCCTACAGTTGATGATTTTCATCAAGATTTTGATGATGGATTTGAAGGTGATTTTCTGGCTGGTGAAGATTCTATAGAGCAATTCCTTTGGCATATTGAGAAGTTGCAAATGCATATTTGTGAACTTCAGACCCAGCTTAGCAAAGGAACCATAGGCCATGGACTGATTGCAGGCCAGGTGAAGGACAGCAATGGGCTTATCAGTCTGTCTGAGCAAGTAAACCTTTATGAAACAAATTCTCTAATGTCAAGCCCTGGCTACTTTGGGTCTCAGTCATTACTAAGCGGCTACAAAACTCAAGGAGGTAAGTCCATTGCACGAAAGAGAAGTGCAGATGTTGACATTGACAGTGTAATTATGCCTGATATTGTGATGGCAAATTACGTTGAGCCTGCACGGCATTCTTTCATTGAGACTCCTCATTGGCGAGTGCTAGGTGATGCCTCGGCATCAGCTAGGGGTGGTTCTTCAGAAGAGGTAAAGTGAGATTTGTGTCAGTTTTCTAGTGGGTGATTTTCATAAGCCTTGGATATCTGTTCTAAATGGTATCCGACCATCTCAGCTCTGAGTTTGTTTACAGGATAGTGATGATGAGGCTTATAAGAAACATCCTGTGGAGATACAGGAAATGAAAGTTCAGGACCAAGAAGTTATGTGGAACAAAAATGGAAGTTTGGCTTTTGTGAGGGAGCAGTCTTATGGTGAAAAGGACTTAAATCTAATTACAGCAGATGCAAGTCTAGTGGGAGATGTGCAAAGCATCTCTTCTACATTTGGATTTGTGCCCAGACGGAAGCGGCGGAGGAGGGAATCAAGGGGTAATGCATCAGTGGCCAAAAACATTGAACCGTTGTTGACAGCTTCATATGAGAATATGACAGACACGTGTGATCCCTTTGGTCCAGTGGAGGATGGAGATAATCAAAGGACCTCTAGCACAGGGTGAAACTCTCCATGCATTGAACAGAAGAGATGGTCTCTTTTTAATGAATCGCGGTTACTTATCTCATCATTCTGATCAAGGCAAGCCACTTGTAGAAGAAATTAGGCATGCTTTATCTTCATAGGGGGTCATCACACATGTTTTATGCAAAACTCGGTCTGGTGTACATTAGAAAAACACATGTCTTCTCCATGTAGGTGGCATATTTAGTGAGGTAAAGATAGTCAGAAGGATGCAGGTCAAACTAGGTTGGTTACAGCCAATTGTAAACTATCTGATTCTGCTTCAGAATTCCTTGCTGTGGTCTAAATTGCTTCAAAGTGCGTATAAATCTTTTTCAACGCTGCAATCAGCTTATAGCAAAGTTTGTTCTCTTGTTAGTGGTATCTATGCCTGCACCATCTGATGCTTTACTACACCACAATTGTGTGCCTCTTTCTTAGAAACAAGAGAGCTAGGGTTATGTGTGGTGGTTTCAAAGGATTCATGTTTGAGGTGCCTTCTACTTTTGTGATTAACTCTTTTCACCTCCAAGTTGTTCTGGTCATGCTTGTCTTTGGCATCTGAAATGCCAAAAGAGTTTTGCCATGCGGGATTCCATGCACATGAGCCTCTTGGTAGCAAAAAGGTTCTGCTGATGGATGTGCTAGATTACAAAAGATAGTGTAAATGTGGATTTTTTAGCTCTTGTTTGATCCTTGTAGATTAGCATTCTATTGCAGTACCAGTTACCTTTTCTTTTCTTCAATATGCTTGCCATACTGTTGTTGAACTTGATTAAACGTGTATCATCATAAAGGCACTTTTACCAGTATTTTCAGATCAATCAGGAACAACTATTCAGTCTTGATGGGTACTATATCAGAAATAGGTCTTATCCTGACTCAGATAGTTTTACTAATCATATGATGAATTGCCTGTGTAACATTAAGTATGCCTTGCTTCTTCAAAAGTCTCTCTATGGATTTGAAAATCTTATGTGCATGGTTATTTTTGAGATCAGATTTATTCTGATAAGATTCTTCAAGCTTACCTGGATTCATTAGCAAGTTGTCTGCATTGTATCCCAAAAATGTTGCTGGAGATTTGAATTGACACTTCTTTGTGCTCAATAATTGAATCTTTCTATCTGCCCAAGGAAACAGAGTTTACATTACATAAAGAGTCTGATGAGTACAAATTATGTCATGTGGCCAGCTAAACAGATAAGAAAAGTATGCTTCATAGGTTTGGTATATAGTAGCCTAGGTAGAGAGTATGAGGTTTGCGATTCAAACCATCTCGCTGGCAGGTAGTGCATCTGCATGGGGACTTGAATCTGTGGGATTGGTGTGCTCGTGTCTGAATGAGCTGATTCTTGCAAATAATAGCTACTCTAGGTGCTCCACATGCACTGTTTCCTTGGCTTTTGAGAGCAGTGATGATCTCTGTGCAAATCTTAGATCATTTGCATCAGTGCTTGATATATTTTAGCATAGCATTATGGAAAAAAGATGCTCTTGCACGTTGCTATGATTATTCATTTAATTTTCTTGGAAGATTAAATAACTTCCAAGTTATGATTGCTTTAAGAGCAGTATCATTATGCTTCAATGAAATGCTCAGTACACATTACTTTCTTGAAAAAACTAAGAATATTGTCTCTGTGCATTATTTTCACTATAAGAAAATGCCAGCTCAGAAAAGCTTTTGATATCCTTCAGGATTTTTATCTTTGTTCACATGGTATGGTTTTGTTGTTAGACATGGTCTATGCTCCACCCTCGTGAGATTCCACTAGTAATCTAAGCTCC